>OY294044.1:31540211-31595994 GCA_958510825.1 Brachypterus glaber
CCCATTTTGTTGTGGGTTATTTTCCTAGTATTTACTGTAAAATTTTCGTGATTTTTTACCAGCCTATTGTTTTTTTTCAATCATTGGAGTAGGTAAAATTTCATCCAAATGTCCGATTTAGCTGAAATTTAGTATAAATACTTCTTTTGGTAATCTTAATGCAAACCAATAGACAAAAACACAAAATTGAAAATGACCGAATAAATATGGGTTATTTTCCTTATATGCACTAGTATTTACTGTAAAAATTTCTTGATTTTTACCAGCCTGTTTTTTTATTTTGAATAATTTTCTCGCTTTAAGAACACTTTTTAAAAAAATAATACATGAAAAGTGTTCTTAAAGCGAGAAAAATATTCAACATTTAATAAAGAACAAGAATATATTAAAAGATTTTTTTTTAATTTAATTTTGTAAAAAATGAAATAATTAAAAATTGGCCAAAATATGAGTAATTGTTTTATTCTATTCATATTTTGAACGAAATAATCCTGAAATAATTACATAATATGTTTTTCTTATTATACAGCCTGTTCCAGAACTCGCGTACCGAAATTTAAGAGGTGATTCTACATCCAAAAATATGAAAAAAAGTTTCTATAAAGGTTGGTCTGGAAATGAGCCCTAAGGGAGCCACGGCCCTTCGAAGATGACGTATTGAATGGGGAACAAAAAAAAGCACCAATAAAATTTTAATGCTGCGGGGTGATTCTTCATTTAAAACTGAGCAAAAAAGTATTATACACCAAAACACCTAAATTTAATATTAAAGGAGTAATAGCCTTTTAAAAAGTAACGTTTTTGGTGGCACAAAATGTTACTTCCTCTTAATTGCATTTTTTTTTTGATAACGGTTGCTCCTACAGTGTTACACTATATGATATTTTATATGTATTTTTACTCTAGAAATCTATATTTTTTACAACAAATCCAAAAAACATACACATAGAAAAGTTTGGGGCAAAAATGTTTTAAGCCTCATATATTTTGTCCGTCTGGGCACGCCTCTGGATAAATTAAAAAAATAAATTAACATAAACTTATTGCCCTTATTAATACTAGTATACATGCAAAAGCTCGCCGCTCTAGCTTAAACGGTACCCGAGTTATTAATTAAAAACCTTATTTTTATTACAATTTTAAAGGGCCCTAGATCCCTTAGGGCTCATTTCCGGACCAACCTTTATAGGAACTTTTTTTATATTTTTGGATCTAGAATCACCTCTTAAATTTTGGCATGCCAGTTATGGATCACCCTGTATATTATATAATAAGAAAAACTGTTTAGCCCCATACATAATTATTTTAGGGTAAATTAAAAAAAAATCGCCCACATTTATTCTGCTATTTTTAACTTTTGGGTATTGGTCCGCATTGGGATTACAAAAGAAAGCCTTTACACAAAATTTCAGATAAATAGGACATTTTTGAAAAATGTTGAATCACCCTAACGTCAAGATTTTTTTTTAATTTTGAATATTCTTTTTGTAATCAGATTTATTTTATATGTTTTCGAGGATGCTTTAATTTACGATTTTTCTTTCTTAAATATTAAAAGTAAATTATGTATGGGACTAAACAGTTTTTCCTTGTAATCTGTAACTATTTTAGGGTAATTTTGTTTAATATATAAATAGAATAGAAAAATGACCCATATTTTGACAAATTTTTAATGATTTTTTCTCCAAATTAAATTAAAAAAAAAAACAGGCTGGTAAAAATCAAGAAATTTTTACAGTAAATACTATTACCTACATATAAGAAAATTTTTTTTTTTATTTTTTTTTCAGCGGTGCAAAAAATTGCCTCATGCAAAAAACAGACTTTTGTCACTTTTTTTTTTTGGGACCACTGTGCATTTTTCCCCAGAAAAAATATTGATTTAGAACAAAATTGAATTGTATAGGAAGGTCTGGGCATTACGAACCACTCGCTCTGAAATCCCAGAGGTTCATTTAGGAAAGATAATGCTTAACAGGTTCGCTGCCAATGCAAAAATGGTAGCCAACACTTCTTTAAAATTATTTCCATGTCACACAAAAACTCAAATAACGAAAAAAAATTGAACCGCGTGCACTTTGGCGACAAAACCGAGGGGTGTCTCACCTTTGACAATACATGTACGCTTTAGCTGACATTACCTTGACATTACCTGACAGTACGGGAAATTACCTGACATTACTTGACATTACATGACATTACTTGACATTACAAGACATTACTTGACATTACAAGACATTACTTGACATTACAAGACATTACTTGACATTACTCGACATTACAGACATTATGTCCTAGTGCGCATGTGCCTAGACATTATCTACTATTTACGCCTGCGCGTAGACATTGCGTGCGTGAAAATTTCTACGCGAAAGGGGGAGGTTAGTTCTGAAACATGACATGGGATGGGTGTTTTTTATTTCTATAGTATTAAGGTCATATTCGTTAAACATAAACTTAAACTTAAAAACGATTTTTTTTTAGTTATCAAAAATCATACAAGCAGTTTTTTCCCAGTGCAAAACAATACCACTAGTAATGGTGTATAAGTAAAAAAATCAACCATTCATTCAAATAAAATACTACGGCCAACTTAAGAATACTTACCACTATATAGGTAATTTTTAAAGGGTCCTTGACCCTGGGTCCGTAACCTGTATAGAATCGCTCGGTTTTCCGTCCGTCTGTCACAGCCGGACGGGATACTCTTGTTAGGAGCATTTTTAATTTCATTATTTATTACTTGACATTACCCTGATATTACCTTGACATTACCCTGACATTACCCTGACATTACCTTGACATTACCTTGACATTACCTTGACATTACTTGACATTACGACATTATTTTGCGTTTTTGACAATACATGTACACATTTTGGCCAGTGAGACACCCCTCGGACAAAACACTCGTCTGTTACGCCAAAGCAAAATACAGTTACTGCCGGTAACAACCCACAGAACAACCTCGGAACAACCTGACTGATTTTCTATGTAAAACAGGCTGTCTCCGATGGCCCGGATCGTAGGCGGTGGCAGCGAACGTATTAAAATTAAAAAAAAATAACTCTTTTGAATTATTTTTAATTAGACGTGAAATTTTGTTTATTTGTCAATTTTTGTTAGAGTTAGCGCTTGTCATTTTTATTAGGGTTAATTTTTAAGCTGTTAAAAACGGTTGGGGCTGAAAAAAATTGGGTTGGTTAATTGTTTACACCGAGGTTTACACGATATGACATCCTTGATACTAAAAAATATATATAAACTCAAATTTATGTAGGAGGACTCTAGTAGCATTTTCATTTTGTAATAGCCAATCAATTGGTTCTTTCGCCCTAGCAGAATTGTCACCTTATAAAATAACACTAAGCACCAAAAGTTTTAATAGTATATTAAAGTACTAGTTTCATAACATACGTTTTTAGCGCATGAGTACAAGTTTAGAAAACGAGCCGCTTGCGGCGAGTTTTCTAAAGTACTAGTGCTCTTAAAACGTCTTATGAAACGAGTGCTTTACACAATTTTTTCTATTTTGATCTAAAATTTTAAAAACTTACATTTAAATTGATGACTAATTTAGGGATTTTTGTTTTGGGTTGGCATTACACTTTACACTATGTTTAAAATTCTAAGAACAAATGATATTTTGATATATTTTACAGTCATCTCTTCTTTTTTCACTGCAATTAACCAGTCCACAATTTTAACACGGTAAAAAATAACTCAAACACGAAATTTTTAAAATATTAAACTTTAAATCGACATTGACATTTGCACGCAAAACGTCAAGAGATAGGCTTTTGTATGTTGCCAACCCAACAGAAAAAAAAGTAGAGACCTCTTATGGGCCTATAAGAACACGCAAAATGCGTGTGATTATGCGCTTATAAGAGTCGCAAAATAGAAAAAGGTTTATTATTTTATAGTATTTTTAGGATCACCGTGATGAGGCGCTCTTAGCATAATTTTCTTCTAACTCTTCATTTCTTTTTTACAACTTATTTTTTAAATTGCAGCTTATGTGGCAACTAGATTTCCAATGATAGAAATCAGTAGGATCAAACAAGTCCTTGCTTACAAATGTAAGGAAAATTCAACAGCTTTTAAAATGAAAGCCGTCAGATATTATGATCAGCATACTACATAGGGATTAATACAAAATTAAATTAGAACACTTTATTTAATTTTAAGATATAGATACAGTAGCTGGCGGTGCCGGCTCTGTGGGCCATGGCCCCCCTGGACTTAATATGGGAGAGTACCCCCTTTGAAAACTGCCAATACTTTTAGATACAAGATATTTATAAAAATGTTTTATAAAAAATTAAAAAAAGGAATACACTTTTCTTTGATGCATTTCCTTTTTGTATTTTAAGTATATTCGTTATGTACATTAATCGGAATAAATTCAGTTATGACTCATCAACGTTGAAAATAAACACAGAAACATAGGCTTACGGAATAATTTTGCCGAATTATGAGGGAATTTTTTATAAAGGTCACTAAATCGAAACATTTGACGACTAATTTGTTACACACAACAGTATTGAATATACATATTAACTATAAATATGTAAACATATCGGTGTTTTTCGAAGAAAATAAAAATTTAAAAATTTAAATATTTAAAACCTCGCGTCAACGATAGAATCGACGCGGCGCCTATGCGAGCACTGGAAATTCGCCGATAACTGGTTATGTATAAAACACATTATTTTGTGTATTTGCTTTTTTAATACATTTTTAGCTCTTTTTCATCTATAATAATACAAATGTATAACTTTTATCGCAGTTCGGTCTACGCTTTTATATCTTTTTTATATTTCAAAAAATGTTTGGAATAAAAATCGTTTCCAGACCGGGGTGTGTTATAAGCGACGCTTATAACAGATAATTATTAAGCGCTTATTAAGCGTGGAATACTGCTTCCAGATTATAATCTGGGTTTTAAGTATATTCTTGGAATAATGTGAAAAGAAAAAAACTCGAAAAAAATACTCTATATTCTCAGAATATTCTCATTCTATAAATATTATAGGAATGTCTACAATATTTTTCAGAATATTCTAAGAATATTTATGGTATCAAAAATTTGACGTACTTTTTTCCTTCACAGAATATTCTACAATTTTTTTTATCCAAAGTAAAATATTCTTTGAATATTACAATATTGCGGATGGATATTACAGGAATATTATATACAGGGACAGGCCTAAGGGGGGCATGTAGGTACTCTATCTTGAAATTAAATATAGTTTAAGTACTTTTATGAATATAACTTCTTCAAAAGTTAGAGGAAATAATAAACGATTATAAAAAACAATAATAACTTTTTCATATAAAATACTTAGAAATGGAAAGGTCTTCCACGCTAAGCGAACTATCGATAATATTGTTTAATAATAACACCGACCCAGAAGTTCAATTACCTACGCCGGCCCACAAAAAAAAGTTGTCTATGCTGGGCTTGAGATCCACATATTCTTATGTATTTTGGGATCCTTAACACGAATCTGTCATAAAAAGCATAGGTGTAACGAGGGGGGGCTTAGCGCCCCAAATTTTTCTAAGCCCCCCCCAACCCCAAATCAAACTATAAAAGTCTTACAGACAGACAAACTTAAAAACTTGACTATTTTTTTAGGGGCTCAAGCCCCCCCAAAATTTGGACCTGGTTACGCCTCTGATAAAAAGGCACTTATAAGTGCCATAAGTGCCCATTATAATGGGCTAATTTTTTTGCTACACTAAAATGTCAGTTTAGATTTTTACCATTTTAGATGGTTTCTTCAGTGTAGCAAAAAAAAACGAGCCCATGAGTTTCCTTTTTAATGCATTTAGCATCCAAAATACCTAAAAATAGGTCAACCCCATCACAGACAATTTTTCTTGTGGTTTTTTTAAAAGGCCCACAAAGAAAATAAGTTGTCTGTGCTGGGGTTACTTCATGTGCTCATTTTTTTTTGCTACACTGAAATTGCAGACTAATAATAAGAGATTTTCATCATTTTAGACAGTTTTTTCAGTGTAGCAAAATAATGATAAGTTGTTTTTTTAATGGTAGATTCGTGTTCAGAATCCGAAAATACATAAAAATAGGTGAATCTCTACCCCAGCACAGACAACTTTTTTTTGTGGGCATGTGTTACTTTTTACAAGGCTATCTATTTTAACGTATTTTTGAGCGCCGAAAACGAATTTGATAATGAAAAAGCTTGCTGACCCTCAAAGGACTTCGCTATAGCATTAAAAGGTATATCGTAAGATTTAAAATTTTAATGGAAAAGTGGTTTCGATCAGATTTGACTGAATTTAGGATATAGTAGAGAAAAAGATGCAAAATGCTTGCAAAACAACTTTACACTACGATATTTCAAGAAATCTTCGACATAGAGACTTTAAATTTGGAACAAATTTTGTTTACTACTTAAAAAAAAAATGTTCCAAATTACTATGTCAAGGCGCTTTTGAAATATCGTAGTGTAAAGTTGTTTTACAAGCGACTTGCATCTTCTTTTTCTCTTCTATATATATATATATATATATATATATATATATATATATATATATATATATATACATATACATATATACATACAATACATATACATATGTATATACAATATATACAATACATATACATATATATATATATATATATATATATATACAATGCGGTCCAAAAGTCACCCCCCCCCTCTTAACTTTTGAACCAGTTGAGATATCGACTTCAAATTTCGAGCTCTTAAATAAGACAACTTAAACTATCTTTTAGCATATATTTCATATTTTTAGCTCTTAAAATGTGGGCAGGGGGCATGGGGGGACATTTTTTTAAATGGAAAGGGGGGTCGTGTGATACATCATTTTAAAGCTTATAAAATTCTCTCTTAAACTAATATTTTTAAATTTTTTAAAAATGTTTTTTAAGGTTTTGTTTTTTCAATTTTTTTTTTTTTTTTTTAAACATTCGATTTTTTGAGTTTTTTTTTATAAATTTTTATTTATGTCAACTAAAATTAGTTTAAAAGTATAATCAACATTTTTTTATGATGAAATTAGGCATTTTTAAAAAAATATTTGTTTTTTTTAGAGGAATTTTGACATTAATACCCATTTTCAACCCCATTTTTAACCCAAAAAAAAAAAATTAATTTAAAAATATGGACTTAAATTAAATTTTATAAGCTTTAAAATGAGGTATTACACGACCCCCTTTCCATTAAAAAAAATGTGCCTCCTTGCCCCCCTGCCCACATTTTAAGAGCTGAAAGTATTAAATATATGCTAAAAGATAGTTTAAGTTGTCTTATTTAAAATTTCCAAATTTGAAGTCGATATCTCAACTGGTTCAAAAGTTAAGAGGGGGAGGGGGTGACTTTTGGACCGCTCTTTATATTCTATATGCTTTAGTTCTGGATATTCTGATCCAAAATGTCCACACACAGAAAAATATTGTCTTAATGCATTAAGGACTGACCCATGAATTGATTGAATAGTATATTAAATATTTTCAGGCAACGAGACAGATGTATACTTCTGCTCGGATAGCCAGGCAGCTTTAAAAGCTCTTAGCGCACCCGCAACAAGATCCGCTCTGGTGCAGGAGTGCGCTGGAGAGCTGGATGAGCTAGCAAGAACAAAAAGAGTTCACCTTGTGTGGGTACCAGGTCACTGCGGCATTCCAGGCAACGAGAGGGCGGATGAACTCGCCAGACTGGGTGCCGGAAAGCCCTGCCTGGGTCCTGAACCAATTCTCGGTATCACAAGGAAACAAGTGAAGACTGCCCTCAACGCTTGGGTGGAAAGTCAGCTTAAAGAACACTGGACCGAGCTTAGCGGTTGCAGGCAGGCAAAGGAATTCCTGACCAGGCCAAGCAAAGCTAGGTCGGTCTGGCTACTAGGAAGGGGCCGAGCAACCATAAGCCTCCTTACAGGGGTCCTTACGGGCCACTGTGGGCTTATGCGACACCTAAGCCTCATGCGGACGGTAAACGATCCGACCTGCCCTGGTTGTGGGATGGACGAGGAAATGCCCTACCACTTCATAGGGGAGTGTGAGGCTCTGGGCAGGCTCAGACAAGACGTCTTCGGAGTGGTAACACTAGCGAAGGAAGAGATGAGCCTCCTAGCCTGGTCAGATGTTATGAACTTCATCAGAAGGTCTGGCAGATTCAGGAAGAGGGAGGATAGGCAGCAGGTTGGGTAGGTAATCTTGGGGCAGACAAAAAGGGCCATTGGGCCTACTTGTCAGGCGTCGGAGCCTACCCACCTTTTACTACTACTACTACTACTACTAAATATTTATGAGATATTACTATTATTAGTCCAAATAATTCATTTTTACTGAAAAAAAAATCTTAATTTTTTTGACGTTTTCGCTTGTTAAACGAGATTAGTAGTAAAGTGTAAACAATTTCCTCGCTAGAAATAAAAAAACATATTTTTTTCATATTCTAATCCATAAATAAATAAATTGGAAACTACATGCGTTTTAAAATACTCATTATAAGAATTTGTAAATATGTATGAATATTTAGACGGTAGTCTTTAATGGGTTGTCAAGAATATGGATTTGTATATAACAAAGCGAATATATTCTTCTTTTATGCATACCATATTCTTATCCTTTCATATTTGAGAAGCGATTATAAAGTGTCGAACAGTTTAAAAAGAAAATACTCTTCGTTTGAAGCCACGCCTCTGTTAGAGTTGTGCGCGACAAGCCCATGTGATTGCTACGTACAACAGCTCGGTGTCCAGTAAAACGCACACAGCTTTCTTGCATTTTACTCATCGCTAATGCCAGTTTTGCATTAAAAAGTGTTCGGCACTTTATAATCGCACGGTATATTCTCCTTCCAAGCATATCCTTTTATATTTAAAGCACAATTTTGCTTTAAAGGAGAATATATTATCTTCGTTATATCCAAATCACACATTCTTGATTTAAGACAATATTTTGTTCTGTGCACGCACACTCAATAGTTTCGATGCTAGAGCACCTTAAAAATCGGGGTAGAGGGCCCTGCGGGGGTCTTATGGAAAAGTGGTTTCGATCAGATTTGGGTAAAATTTGTACATCTTATAATTCTCGGCTTTTTAATCCAAAGTGTATTTGGTCACAACTTCAGAATTCAGTAGTTTACGAGTTAGAGAACTTTAAAGATTTGGAGATAGCTCTGCCAATAGGTATTGTTTTTTGCATTTCTTTAAAAAAGTTATGGTTTCAGCGAGCTTTTTTACCTTTAAACCCGTTTTCAGCGCCCAAAATTAGGTAAGAAAAATATACTTTCCTGCTAATTAAAAAAGTCTTAACTGCATTGTTGTTGTTTTGAGAAAATGGAACGGCGGAAAATTCGCTGATATAACAAAATTTCTGTGACTAAATCTCTTAACCCATTCGTAGCCAAGCTTTTTATTTTCATAAAATTAAGATTATATATAGACATTGTTGCCCAGAACGAGTCATGGAAAAATATTTAAAAAAAAATCTAGTCTTTTCCTTTTTTTTATTTCTGATTTTGAAAAAATGTTCCTTGCATGCATTTGTCCTCGAAACGTCGGCGTTTTGAGTCCTAAAACCTACAAACCCCAGGTACTTAATAATAACTGTTAACAATAAAAGTTTATAATTAAGTAAAATTTTATTCTCAGTGCTGAGAAGTATGATAAATTTTGAAACAATTAATAGCATGCATATTTACTCCACATATACCACATCCTATAGTAGATTTTTTTTTGCATTCCCTGCATTTTGCTTTTTTTTTTTGTTTAATTTTTGCTTAATTATTTTTTTAATTTTTGATAAAACACAACACTGTTATATGATTTAAATCTTACACCGGAGATGTTGTCGAATGAGAAACGTATCTAAGTAATATGCAACTGCTTCCACCTAGAAGCGGGAGGATGAATTATGCGATGTTCCAACATAGGAACATGGCTACGAATGGGTTATAATGCATTATAAGACTTTTTTGTTGCATTTAAAGTAAGATGTTTAGAACTTAAAAACTCAAAATGTGACCGGCACTATATTCTGGTTAATAGTAACTATATTCTGGTTAAGAGTTCTGGTTAGAGTAACTGATATTTTTATTTTTTGCTGGCCTGTGTAATTTTTTGCATTTATAAATATTTTATATGAAAAAGCAATTATTGGTTTCCTAGCGGATCTGTTTACACGGTAACGGTGTAAACTCGGTGTAAAGCCGATTACACCCAGTTTGCACTGAAAAAACGCCAGATTAACACGGTTTATTTGGGAAAAATTTAACTGTGGTTTACACTTTTATTACACTGATATGTCAACACTCAATTGACTCCGTATGAACACCGAATTTCCAGTGTAGGCACGGTGTAACACCCGCTCTTCTAAGTTTACCATGGGATTCCAGTGTGATACGGTGTAAGACCTGCTGTTCAAATTTAAAGTGGGAATTCGGTATAAACACGGTGTAACGCAGTTTTTAGTCGTCCGTGCCTACACTGAAATCCCACTGTAACACACCGTGGTACTCGTGTAAATACCGTGTACCTACTTTTTTCACATTTGCACGGTGTGATTTTAGTGTATTCGGTGTAATCGGATCCGCTAGGGTTTATTCCATTTTATAGCTATTGATCGATAAAGTGTAAAGTTTAGAGCTGTCAAACGGTATAGACTGCAGGCCAACTAGATCTTCGAACAGACACATTTTTTGCATGTCCATCTATCCGTCTATTATTGTCCTCAGGTTTTTGCTGATTAAACAGATGTGTCAAATATAAAAATCTAGATAAATAGTCTAATGTTTAGACTGTATAAAGTCTAGACTAAATAAAAATAAATTATGAATTGTGATATGAGTTAGTTTAAATGAAATCCAAGCAATTTTATTGTATAAACTCAACCCCATAATAAAAAATAAACCAATTAGATGGTATTTTTGGTATATTTTTATTTTATGTAAAATATACCTATTTTACTGGCAAGAGAAAAAATTATTATAAACTCAGGTGAAGATAATTAAACTGGTAATAAATGGTACATTTTAATAAAAGTGTTTGGTAATTCAATCCAGATTTTTGTAACATTTTGTAACATTATAAATACCTATAGGTATATGGGTCTCATTTCCCTGCGGCGTGGCTTTTATGCCAACTCGAATTAAGAAAAATTCAGTTTATTAAATTGAATTATAGGTATTAGGGTGGTCCTTAAAAATAAATTTTTAGTTACGCCTCCGAGGGTTTAACCGCTGAAATAAAATTATACGCCGAAATTAATTCTAGGAGGTAATCCCTCAACAATTCCTCAGAATTTCCTTTAAGAATACCTTGAAAAATCTTGAAAATTACCTAAAAAAAGGTCCCAAGTTCGGTAAAGATAATATTTCCTCGGATTTCCTAGATACCGCTAAGATTTCCTCCAATTTTTAAACCTGAATTTCTCCGCGGTTTACTCTTTGGACGCCTCCTAATTTTGTTGCAAAATGTTTAAAAATAATGTTTACCAATATTTAGGTGAATAGCTCAACGTCAATACCTGCCGCATCCAAATATGGTGCACGTGCCATCTACATGCACCATTTTAAAGGGCAAGTAACAAAAAATGCTTAAAATAAAAAAATCAAATTAGTTTAAACATTTTTTGTTTTTTGCATTTTTTTATAGGACGTACCGTTTGGCTTTAAAATCCTTTAAAAAAAACGTTTGTCCCCTTTTTTAGGGCTCTATAGGGCATTAGTTAACGTTAAGCTAGCGACCTGAAATTAGGTACAGGAAATTCGCCTAATATCGGATACCATTAACAATCTATCCAATATTTAATATGCGGTATTACTTTTTGATATTTTTTATATAACAACATACAAATTAGTATAACGAACAATGATTAATTATGAAAACAATTTTATTACAGTTTATTTTTTCCAAAAAACACTGTTAAAAAAACATGCATGCATTTTTTGGCATTTCAAAAAGTAAAGTTTCGGACATATCCAAAAAAAATTTCATTGGATCCCATTGCTTATGTTTCTTAAGAACAATTGTTATTCCTTGACATTTGATTCTGCAAATAAGAAGTAATTTAATCTCAAATTTAATCATTAATCAATTTTTTACGGATACTATGGAACCAATAATTTTGCCATTTGCAATTTAAACAATTTGTACTGCCATTTAACGGGGAGAAGCTTTACCGTTACCATATTACAGAACGGATTTAGTTTGACTTTTGGCTTTACATAAAAGTAGGTTTTTGTTTACCTCTGCATATAGTACCTTAGATACACTACTATCCGAAATTAGGAACTGCCCGAAATTAGGAACCGCCCGAAATTAGGCGTCTTTCCTATACACATCATTTTTACTTTTATGTCATGTCATATGACAATTATTTTTTTGAAAACGCAAAAAAAATAGCATGCATTATACAATTATACAATGTATGTACAATTATTTTTGTTTGGTCATTTTTCTCTTGCTGTAAAATTTCATTGATTATAATTATAATAATGGATCTAGTAGAATCTAGTAGGTATAGAAAAGTGTTGATAACTTAATTATTTTAACCTGTTTTGTTATTGAATAGATTGTGTTTAATAGATTTTGTTTATAACCGTTTTAAAAAATTAATAAAAAAAATTATAAAAAATCATATTAGCATATTAAAGATTTTCAGTTAAATTTGTTTAAATTTTGGACTAAAACTTAATGGGCTTAACGCCCAGTGAAACCAAGTGATAATGATTTGAACCAAAAATTAACATAAAAATTAGAAAAGAAAACTTTGGGCACTAATAGGTTAAGCTGGATATTACCGAAAATCAAATAGAAATCATTCCGGAAATTAACCAGATAACCAATTAACGCTCAGTGTTACCACTGATTTTATACAAATAATTAAACCCTGCTGAAAATGACGGGTCTGGGCGGGTATAAATGGTGCATAAACCGGACTTGAGCGGATGAAATTCACCCGTCTAAGTCCGGTCTATGCAACATTTATACCCGCGCAGACCCGTCATTTTCAATAGGGAAGAAACATTATAAAAAAAGCCTGGGCGCTAATGGGTTAAAACTCATCCTTACGGGTCATACTTTACGCAACGCATCGTAACTCTGAGCACTATTTCCCCACCCCTTTAAGTGCGTTACGTTACGTTGTGACATCTAATCGTAAAATTTTAGATTTTTATTTTAATTTGACAGATACACTGATAAAAAGAATTAATTTGCATATGGCCAATTAAATTATTTGGTTGTGACAAATTTTATATGACTCAAATAAATATTTAGTTCATGTAAACAAATATTTTAATTTCAAAATGATTTATTAATGGGAACAAAAAAGTTTATTTGACAGAAGTAAAACTTATTTGTCACAACCAAATAATTTAATTGGCTATATCCAACCAAATATTTTGTTGACACAAATAAACTGTTTTATCAGTGTAGGTATAGTTTTCAATATAGGAGATTTATGCGAGAGGGTTAGCGCGCCAACTTGAAATACCTTAAACTCCGGCTAGCGTGAGTTCTATTTTTAATCTTATCATTTTCAATTAGCAACTATTTGCAAATGCGTATCCTATTTAATTAATTTCTATTTGCATATGCGGAATTTCATATAAATTAGATACTATTTGCAAATGCGTAACATGTTTTAATTCGTTTCTATTCGCATGTGCAGAATATCATTTTCAATCTGATTTAATTCCTTTTATTTTGCATATGTGGAAAATCATTTTCAATTATTAACTATTTGCAAATGTTCGGATACCCATTTAATTCGTTTGAACCTGTTTAAATCCGTTTTTGCGAATTGAAAAGTCATTTTTAATTAGCTTTTGCGAATTAATTCGGATTCAAACAGATTAAAAATTCGTTTGAACCTGTTTAAATCCGTTTTTGCGAATTGAAAAGTCAAATTCTAATATTTAATTAGAATTTTCGAATTGATTCGGATTCAAACAGATTAAAAATAAAATATTTTTAATCCGTTTTAATTCGCAAATACGTATTAAAATTTTAAATTGCTTCTCACCGACGTTTGCATAAAACAAGTCGATATAAGCTTATCTAGATGATGTATGTAAAGTAAATTACCAGAAGGAAATTGTACACATTATACGATTTTCAATGGATAGGATGCTTTGCAGCGGCAAAGCCCGCGGGCTTCTTTAGACCACAACTTTTTATGCTATACCTACATATAGCATAAAGGTCTCAACATATTCTAAGACCTTCCAATTTCACATATCTAACTGTTTAAACCTGTTTGAATCCGTTTTTGCCAATTGAAAAGTAATTTTCAGTTAGCATTTGCAAATTGATTCAGATTCAAACAGATTAAAAATAAAATATTTTTAATCCATTTTAATTTGCAAATGCGATCCCAAAAACGTATTCAGACAAATTCAAACAGTTATATTTTATTTTCAGTCTGTTTGAATCCGTAAATTTTTATAATCCGTTTTAATTCGCAAATGCGATTCCAAAAACGGATTCAGACAAATTCAAACAGTTAGATTTTATCTTCAATCTGTTTGAATCCGAAATTTTTTTAGGGCTACAAATTGTACACTAGGTAAGTAACTACAAGTTATATAAAGACTAAATACTAATAAATAATTTGTAATAACTGGTGGTTAGTGGTAGTAGAATATGGATTAGTATAGGAAACTTCAACATGTATCTTTAATACATTTATTATAACTAACGGTGGCCACACACAAACATACAAATATACATATATATATCAACTTGACCCTACGTGACTAGAATACTGACTGACGGATATATGTCCGTCAAGGCGGCGCTTGGATGCGCACGATCCGATGCGCATGCGCCGGGATATTACACCCCCCTACTAATTGTTTGTATACCCTTTTATTTAAATGTTTAACTTAAATGTAAGTTCAAAAATTAACATTTCACTAACATTACTACTATGGTAAACAAACAAGTAAGTATGGTATTTTACAGGTAAGTATTGTACTAACAATTGTTAACTAATTTCATTTTTATATTTTCGATCAAATAAACATTATTTAAATATTTACCTTTTGTTTTATTTGATATGTATCCTATATCCCTACTCTCCCCTTCTTTTGTTTTTAGTAATTTATATAAAAAAATAATTAAATATTTAGTTTTTAAGTTTTGTAACTTAGAGTTATAAAATTGTTTATTTCAGGTAGGATATTTTTAGTGTGTTATATTTAAATAAATATTATTTAATGAAATTTTGTATTTTATTTTCCTATCAAAAAAAATTATTTAAAAAAAATATAGGTATATTATTTATTTTAAAGTTAAGTTTATTAATTGTTTTTGTAACTCAGTGTGAGTTGGTTTTTATTTCAGTAAAATTAAGTTATACAAATTAGTTTTTCTTTCCATAGAAACGAGAAAAAAAAATTTTTTTTTGTTTTTCTTTAAAAATCTTGAAAATTAAAAAAAATCTTGAAAATAAAAAAAATATCTGAACTTTATATAAAATAAAATAGTTAACTTTAAAATAAATTTTATAAAAATGTCAATTTATCTCAACAATAAACTTTATAGAAAAAATAATTAGTCTATACAATTATCAACAAAATCTTTGAATCTTTTAGGTTTAATTATTTCCCGTCCTGTCCTGGTAAAAGTTTTACCATGAAAGGTTACTGGACTAATTGTTTTTTCTATATTAATATTTCTTTTAGAAATTTGGTCATTTTTACATTCATTTAAAACATTGTCACTTTTTACATTTAAATTTACAAATTTTGAACTGCCAGGTACAGTTATGTCATTTTTATTTGCTATATTGCTTACCCCAGTTATATTTTTGCTCGCCTTAAGTGCATTCTGGGTAGGAATCTCCAGTGGGGTCTTTCGGGATGGTTCTGTTGGAGGCCCTTCTGTGTCTTGGTGATTTTCAGTAGGCACTGGGGGTTCCGGCCCCTGGTGGTTTTCTGGGTCGTCTTGGGGTGGAGTTTCAGGAGTAGATTGTTCTGGAAAAATATAAAGTGTTTTATACCTAGTTATGCTGTTGTTTTCTTTATTTTCTTCAAAAATTTTAGGTTTCACTTCTCCTTCTGTCAAATTTTGGTTTTCACCTCTTCTTATGATCTGGTCTATATGTCTTTTGTAAATATTTCCATTTTCCAGTCTACAGTTGTATACACTATTTCCTAATTTCTCTGTTACTGTGGCTTTTACCCATTTTTTTGTTTGGTTTATTTTATATTCCCTTACCATTACTTTTTCTCCCACTTCTAGACTTCTATTTCCCCCTCTGTGGTACTTCTTTTGTCTTTCTTGTTCTTTTCTCAAGTTTGACGTAACTTTACCGTCTTTTCTTTCACTTTCTGGGTTTTCTCTTAGCATATCCAACCTTGTTCGTAGTTTTCTGTCCAACATTAGTTCACTCGGTGGCTTTTTTGTACTGCAATGTGGTGTTATTCTGTACGAGAACAGGTATTCTGATAAAATCATGTTTGTTGTTTTTCCTTTGTTTCTTGGGTCACTCAATCTTGCTTTCATATTGCGTTTAAAAGTCTGGACACTTTTCTCACTACCTCCATTACTGGCTTGATGATAAGGTGGTGAATATGATACCTTAACACCATTTCTTCTCAGAAATTCTTGGATATTACTTGCTTTGAAAGTTGTGGAGTTATCGAAAATGATTTCCTTGGGTAATCCCCACCTTGCATAGATTTCCTTCAGTTTTTCTTCCAGTTCTATTGATGTCAGACCTCTCATAGGTATTATTTCAGGCCATTTGGTGTACGCGTCTGTCATCACCAAATAATCTTTACCTTCCAGTTGACAGTAATCTGCATTCAATCTAGCCCATGGTCTAGTTTCTAACTTCCACGGAGTTAACTTGTTTTTCGGTGGCATGTGACTGTTTTCTAGGCAAAATATACAATTTTTGCACTCTTTCTCTATAGATTCGTCAATATTTGGCCAGTAGACATACGCTCTCGCTAAGTATTTTGTTTTATTACACCCAAAATGGTTCTGTCCATGTAATTCTTCCAATACTTGTTTTCTTAGCTTCTTCGGGACTATTACTCGGTATCCCCATAATAATATGCCTTTTTCCATCGTTAGTTCATCTTTTCTTGCCTTATAACTCTTTAATTCTTCTCTAACCTTATCTGGCCATCTGTTTGTTTTGACGTAATTCATAACCTCACTTAGCTCTCTGTCATTTTTGGTTGCTTCTATCATTGCTTCGTTATTTAAAGGCCAATCGTCACATTTTTCAGTAAACATTAAATAATCACCTTTATCGTTTTTAATTGACTTTTTAATAGGTTTTCTAGAAAGATAATCTGCAATTAAATTTTGTGAACCCGAAACATGACTTATTTCGTAATTAAAATTACTCAAAAAAACATTCCAACGCTGTAAACGGTTTATATACATAGCTGGCATTTTTCTATCATGTTTAAATAGGGAAACTAGAGTTTTTGCATCAGTTTTAATAAAAAATTTTAATCCATGCAAAAATTGATAAAATTTATTAAGTGAATAGTAAATTGCTAAACCTTCTAAATGAACTGGAGGCCAATTTTCTTCTGATTTCGAAAGTGTTCTACTACAAAAGGAAATAGGTCTTTCTTGACCGTTAGGCATCTTGTGAACCAATATGCCACTTATACCTTTTAAACTAGCGTCGGAATAAAGGTAAACCGGTAAGTCTGGGTTAAAATGAACTAAAATGCTGTCTGAAGTTAGAATTTTCTTTACTTTAAAAAATGCATCCTCACAATCTTTATTCCAAGATATTTTATTATCATTTTCTTTTTTTAAAAGATTATAAATTGGTTTTAAAAGTTCTGAGGCTCTCGGAATAGAGTTTGAGTAATAATTAATCATCCCTAATAAAGATCTTACCTCGGTAATATTTGTTGGTTTTTCCGCTTTCAAAATTGCTTCTACCTTTTTTTCTGACCTTTTTACACCTTCTTCTGTTAATCTATGTCCTAGCACCTCTAAATCTGCCTGCATAAACCTGCATTTTTGGACATTTAAAGTTAATCCAGCTGCTGAAAATTTTTCCAAAACCTTTCTTAAATTACTCTCGTGCTCTATTTCATCTTTTCCCGTTATGATGATATCATCTAGAAAATTAACAACCATATCTAAATCTGAAAGTAAACCCTCTATTTTCTTCTGAAATGCAAAACTGGCTATTTTTACCCCAAATGGTAATCTTTTACAAAAAAATAGCCCCTTCGGTGTCGCCCAAGTTAAAATTTTACTAGCTTCAGGAGTTACCTCAAATTGTAAATATGCTTGTGACATATCCAAAATAGTAAATCTTTTTCCTCCCCTTAATTTAAATAAAATTTCTTCCGGACGTGGTAACGGATATTGCATATCAGCTAGGTGTTTATTTACAGTAGATTTATAGTCAGTACATACCCTTAAAGATTGATTTTCTTTCAAAACCACTACCAAAGGGCTGGCCCAGTCCGAAGTGTCTGTTTTTTCAATAATACCTTCCTTTTCTAGACGTGTTAATTCATCATCCAATTTCTTCTTATATGCCAAAGGAACGTTGCGACTTTTAAGAAACACAGGTACCGCATCTTTCTTTAGATGTAAATCGATTTGCCCTAATTTAAATTTTCCTAGTTTATCTGTGAAAACCTCGGGAAAATTTTCTATAATCCGTTCTATCCTAGACTGTGTCGAAATTTGGTTCACCATCTGCAGATTTACCCCGAAAGACTCCAAGAAATTCCTTCCCAAGATGCAACCGCTGGCTCCATCTATAACATAAAATTTTATATTTTTATTTTTATTCATAAAGTTTACATTAACTGAAAAATAACCATTTGGTTTAAAATAAGCATTATTATAAGTACGAAAAGTAACATCATCAAATTTTAATTTAAAATTTTTGAAATTGTTTTTATAAATTTCTAAGGGTAAAGCAGATATAGAACTCCCTGTATCACATAACATATTAAAATCTTTATTCAAAATATTTACATCAATTTTAAAATTATCGTTTTTGCATACCTGGTCTTTGTTTACATTAAAAACATCACAATCGACATACCACAAGTCAGTTTCATTCTCGCTTCTTCCTGAATTTTCTTCATCTACGAAATTAACATTTTTCTTCCTGCATACTCGTCTTAGATGTCCTTTCTGTCCACATCCATTACATTTTGCAAACCTATATTTGCAAACGCCCTGATGACTTCTCCCGCAACAACAACAAGAGTTACTCAACGTCATGGTGGTGGTACTGCCACGTTGGCCATGTTGCCGGCTCTCCGCTGCTCGGTTTTCATCTCGCTGGCTCTGGATTGGTCGTCTCGACCGACTTCTCGATCTTCCATCTCTGTTTTTGAACTTTCTGCTTTGAAATTTGCGCACATCTGTGCCGTTGCGTCTGCGTACAAAGTTGATGTCTTCTGCTTCGTCATTACCTTTTTGTTCATGTTTCCTAGCTATTTCTAATAAATCCTTTAAACTACTATTTTCGCCCTCTTCCGTAAGTCTTTCATACGCCCTATCTTTCTTTAGCCCAGTTAAAAATCTCAGTTTTAAAATATACGATAAATGATTGTCAAATTTACACTCGCTTGCTGCGTGTAATAATTTCGTATAAAATTCGGTAACTGTCTCGTTTTCCAACTGAACCAGATCCATAAATTTACGACGCTGTTTCCAAACACTGGTTTTATTACAAAAATGTTGACTTAAAATTTCATTTAATTCTAAAAATGTCTTATCCGCGGGCTTTTCCGGGAAACATAGATCTCTTAGGAGTTTGTAAGTGGCTGTTCCTACTAAACTTAATAATGTGGGAACTTGTAATTCTCCTTTTATATTGTTTGCTTTAAAAAAGTGTTGAAGACGTTCACTATATATTACAAAATCTTGATTTGTTGGGTTGAATTCTTCAAATTGAAGGGAAATGCCGCCGGAAGCCATATTGAAAAAATTTTAAGACTTACGTTTTTCTTGCTGCGTAGCTTCAAATTAATCCTGTCGCCATGTAATAACTGGTGGTTAGTGGTAGTAGAATATGGATTAGTATAGGAAACTTCAACATGTATCTTTAATACATTTATTATAACTAACGGTGGCCACACACAAACATACAAATATACATATATATATCAACTTGACCCTACGTGACTAGAATACTGACTGACGGATATATGTCCGTCAAGGCGGCGCTTGGATGCGCACGATCCGATGCGCATGCGCCGGGATATTACATAATTATTAATAATTCACATAATACAGATAATAAATAAACTAAGTACTAAAACTAAAATTGGGACTAGATGCTACATATTCATCAAGAGTGTAGAAACAGCTATGAATTTTAAATCTGTACTTAAAAAGTTTTTAATTTAATTTCAGTATTTTTTTGTGGTGAAAGCCACATTTGCAAGATTTTGAGGTAACAGATTGTAAAAGAATCTACCAGCATAAAAAGGAGCAGATTTTGTATTTGCTAGGTTTACTTTAGGTAAACATATCGTCGCCTTCCTTACAAAGGGGCTTATCTCAAAAAATTGCTAAATTGAGTTAGGCACTTGGGTGGCATCAAAATAGTAACCTGCAGCTACCCTTGTGTCTCCCCTGAAGAATCACAAAAAATGAGATAAGCCCCTTTGCAAGGGAAGCGACGATATGTTACCCCTATTTCTAGTAGAATAATTGTGTATTTAATTATGGGTTGTAAACTTACTTTTGTTCCGATGTACAAATGACAATAATTTTTAAAGGGTCAACGCAAAATTCGACTTTGACTCTAAAGTATAAAATTTCGATAGTTTAGGTCGTAATGGAGCTCTTTACAACTAGAATTATGAAACAAAAGACATCTACCCTATCTCTATCTCATTTGTGCTACACTTTTCAGCCAACCAAATAAATACTGTATTTGTTTTTCATACAACAAATACAGTATTTATTTGGTTGGCCGGAAATAGTAGCAGTGAGCGGCACGAACGAACATAGCTAATGTGAATCTGTAGAATAAGATAATTCTACTAAAATTTAGATGGCGCCAGTAATTTCTTTAATATAGTTACACTTTTCGCCCGGCCAAGTAAATATTGTATTTGTTCAACAAAGAACAAATACAGAATTTGTTTGGTTGGGTGGAAGTGGGAGTGTATGTATGTATTCTATCCTTTTTGGGTAGAACTTTTGTCCCTGTCTAATCTAACGGGAGAAATCTCCATTACACGAAAAAAAATTATATGGCATAAAAAAGTTTGCTTTTGTATTTAGAAGACCGATTGAACGATATTTTTCAAAATCTGTGGTATTATTTTTTATTGGAAGATAGAACCATCGAAATAAATTTTTTTATCATTTTTATTAAGTTTTACTATCAAAATAACTTACAAAAAAGTAGAAAATACTTTAAAAGTGTACACTCTTACTCTTTCTGGCCTAGTTGTCCGGCTTTGGCCAACCCAAAAATTTACTACTACTACTACTACTACTACTACTCTTTCTTTTATGTTCATAAGTACTTTCTCTCAATAAACCCCGGATATAGTCTCCCATCATGTTTTCATTGGCCAATACTTGATAACGTTAATATGTCCATTACATTAGATTCACTGCTTAATTAAAAATTGCTCACCTTCCAAATATCTTTTACAATAACTACGAGCAACATTTGGAGCCCATGGCTTGTCTTAATTCCGAACAGGACAGTCAAAATATGCTTCGTAGGCTTCACAGAGAACGTGAGATGTTTTTAGTTCATATTTCATGTCTCCAACTTTAATACATTGACCATATACGTAGCAAAATGCATCAGCATCATATTTACACTTTCGCGATGCCATTTTAACGTTTTCTCGACAAAACACCTGATCGTTGTTTATCACTTGAGTGCCATCTGGAGGCACTGCGTGAACGTAAAAACCCCACTCAGATCAAATACATATCTTAACGGCTTGTTTTTAAAGTAATATCAACATCCCCGATAAATATACATCCTCAAAAAATGCGTAAACCTAGGTCATAGAGCATTGGAAATTAAATCATCACAATCCTAATCTTGCCATGGACATGACCAAAAATATGCTAATTATAAATTATTTATTTTCAGAGGAGCCTGCATGCTCGGAGTTAGATATTATATACAGTGCGGTCCAAAAGTCACCCCCCACCTTTTAACTTTTGAACCAGTTGAGATATCGACTTCAAATTTAGAACTCTTAAATAAGACAAACTATTTTTAACTTTAAAATGATGTATTACACGACCCCCCTTTCCATTTAAAAAAAGGTGCACCCATGCCCCCCTGCCCACATTTTAAGAGCTGAAAGTATTAAATATATGCTAAAAGATAGTTTCAATTGTCTTATTTAAAAGTTCAAAATTTGAAGTCGATATCTCAACTGGTTCAAAAGTTAAGAGGGGGGGGGTGACTTTTGGACCGCTCTGTATAATGGAGTTTAAAGATTTTGAACAAAATAAAGAAAATATACCTTTAAATATCATGCATATTGACATGCCCACTACTTCTTAGTTTTAAAACTACCTTATTTATTTTTTTATTATATTATTTTATTTTTAATAAACGATTTTTTTATTTTTCAACTCTGATTTATTCACCCGATAAAATAAATTCTGTGGCTTGGTTCTAAAAGGGCGAATGTCAGTTTGTCAATAGCAATATTGAAAACATATGTTTTCACGTCCACTCTGGTTTTTGAAAACGCTGCTGACAAATTGGCATTGACCCTTTTAGAACCAAGCCACAGAAATAAATTAAAAATATGCGTGGTGAGCTGCATAGAGCTGACGTCATTTGACCTTGGTAACTGTAGATTTCTATACCTAATTGACCGTGTATTATTTTATTTCATTTAACACCCAATAGATGTCACTAGTAGTGATTTTAGTGACTACAATCAGTGTGTTGGAGTAAAGCATTACAGTTTCAAATATAGAGGTTAATATATGAATGTCATGTTATTTTGCTACCTGGGTATAGATGGCCGAAAACAGCGAAATTTTCATGCAGGAATCTCCTTGATCAGCTCTTGCTCTGAAACTAGCAGGATTTAAAAACTTTTATACATACACATGGTGGGTGTTCTGTGCTTTTATATCCCGACTTATTGTCCCAGAGGATGGTACTATCGATCATATAAGGGAACGTTCAAGTATTACGTAACGTAAATTGTACCAAAATTCATAAACTTCATACCCCTGTTCCCGCGTAGGCTGTAGAGATTTTATATTTTGGTTACCCCCCCTAACACACCCCACATTTTTTTTTAAGCCAAAACATGAAGTCTCTACAGCCTTTAATAACGCGAGATATGGGGTATAAAGTGTATGAATTTTGGTACAATTTAAATTGCAATTGCCTTACGTACATGGGCGGATTTAGTGGGGGGGGGGCATGGCCCAGCGAGATATATTAGCATAAAAATACCTTCAAAATTATATTTTTTTGAAAGCGCAATTTTTTTTTCTTATGGATGCCCCCCCCCCCTTAAAATGAAATAAATCCGCCCCTGGTTACGTAATACTTGAACGTTCTCTAACTAACAGCCAAATCTGTTTTTCACTATATGATTCATATAATATGAAACTGCCCCTCTAAAAAATATATATTTTTAAATAAGAAACGAACGCACGGTAGATTTTTTTAATTTTTTGTAAAAATGATCTTTAGGAGGCTCTAAATGAATTTAAGAAATAAAATAAGGTACCAAGAAAATCGAACTAAATCCACTCAGACAGACCGTGTATGGTCAGCCCTTTATCTCAAAACGTTTCGAGTTATCGCAGTCACAATTTTTTTTGGACAAATGCACAAAAACTTTTGGTAATTTTTTACCTAGATCGTCGAAAAACGTAAAAAAAAAACAATAAAAAAATATATTTTGACGTTGGCCTGCAGAAAAGTAAAATACCTAATTACCTAAAACTACTATAAGTTATGTGGGAATCACCCATTTACATTGTACCTTTAATTTATACAAGTGACCAACTGAAATGGTCAAAAACAAAAACGCGTTTTTTAAACTAGGAGGAAAGCATTGCATTATCTTTGCAATATTTTTTTTAAATATATTTATATCCCAATATTACTTATAAGATCAACGATATTTGTAATAAAACGCTAGCTTGTATCAAAAGAATTAATCAGGTTGGCAATGCCTAAACTTACGGCTGTGATTCCCCCGGTCGGGTATTTAGGTTACGATACAAGAGGAGACGACGCCATTAGTGTTTTGTGGTTTAGTGAGCTTGGGTGTGGTAAGTAAAATAATATTTTATACTTTTTTTTTATTAATTTTGTTCATAGGGTATTGTTTAAACACATTTGTGTGCAGTATTTTTTATGCATTTAAATATTTAGGATTGATATTGGTTCCTATGTTTACAACATATTGGTATATAACTGTACTTTAACCTTACTTAATTATTACGGAAAATGTCAGTGTCAATCTTAGTAAAGTACATATACCACAACTAAAAATTTAAAATGTTGGGGCACCTCAGGGTTCTGTGATGTGAGCGTTTCCTATGAAAACACAACAAATTATTTTGTGTATACATATTAACCTAGGTCAAACCTTTGATTTGGGAACGGTAAAGATAAATAGATTTGGGTATTTTTTTTTCATATTAATAACTAATCTATAGATTATTCGAATTCAATATTATACATACAATATTATATCGTATAGGTACATACGATAATATTATACTCCTCGCAGCTTCACTGTAGAGAAGTATTATATACTTCGGGCGCCCATAATCAAAAATGTTTGTACGATAGATTCAGGCATAATTATCATTATAGTTATAACTAGGGACACTAGATCTAGGTCTTAAGTTAGCAAGGCGCCTTAACTTAAGACCTAGATCTAGTGTCCCTAGTTATAACTTCACTAAACTGAATTAAGAAATTTAGAAATTAAGAAGATTAAGGAACATAACCTCAAATTCTATAATAAATTTATCATGGTATGCAACAATTCAGATAAAAGATAAAATATATCATATTTTGTAAAAAAATCCCCTAAAAACTAAAAAATAGCGGGCCAAATTAAAAAAAAAATCGACAAAATAGAAGAAAATGTTCGATAAACGTCATTTTTTCAGGAAAAAATACTTTTATTAAAGGATGACTCATACCAAATTTGAAAAAAAAAATCCCCCAAATACAGAAAATGTTATAGGGTGTTAAACTTTTAAAACATCTTAAATAAAATAGAAGAAAAGGTGCTATGATAGCAATGCTATCTACGTAATATTTTAGGAAAAAATATCTGCATAAAATAGTCAATCAAACCAAATTAAAAAAAAAATCATTTAAAAATAAAAAAAATACAGGGGCGCACTTAAAAATAGAAATATTCCATTACATTTTAGTTTAGTTTGAAACAAAACATCCCCAAGAAAAAGATACTGCGAGGAGCACACTGTAGACTGTGAAGAATTATATATTTTTACGGCTTGTTAATATGATAATAATATCAATCGTTTTTGAAATAAACCATTCAAGTACTGGGCGATGAACCGTCAGCATCGTGCTAAGCCATCTTTTATGATGTGCCTCGTGTATTTTTGTTTTGTCATCTTTTATGATGTGCCTCGAGTATTTTTATGTTAATGTTTTATGTACAAGTAAAAGTGAACCATATATATGGTTATTAATCGTGCGAACTGTTGAATTTTAAGTGAATAATAATGGACGTTTGAAGATAATTTTTTTGTGTGTTTTTAATGATAACTTTTTATATTAGCGTGGAAATTACTACAGTAGTATTTTATCAGTGATAGTGCGCAAGTCAGGATACATATCCGATTAGTACTTGCGCACTGGAAACCTCATGATTATATAGAGAAACCCTGGTTAATTATTCGGAAGAAAAAGACCAAATAAATAGAGAGAGAGAGAGAGAGAAATAAACAAGCCGTGAAAATATGTAATGCTACGCATTGCTTTATATACTCTACACCTTTCCAAATACATTATGAACTTTTTTAACCTAATAAGCAGTGATCGGACTTTGGATTTTTTAACAGGTTCGTCTTAAGGAAAACAAAGAATAATTTCATAAAATGGAAGATCATTTACATTGAACAAAAATACATTATTATTGTTATGTAACTGTTGTTTTGTTTTATTTTAATTTCATTTAATTTTGTTCTTTTTTATGTTTGCATTATTTTAAATATTCTCGTGAAATCAAAGTTAAATACATACAGCCAAATAAAATAAAAAGTAAAACAAAAATCAGTCTGCACATAAATATGCTTTTTCCTTTTTTTGTAAAGATAAGCGAACAAATTCCATTATTCTGTGTGTTGTTGTTAGGTTGTTAAATATAAAATAGAAATTAATCCACTTATTACAATTTAATAAATTTACCTTTTTAAGGGCCACTTGCACCAACTTTTGGTACGGGATTATCTCAGCTAAACCGAGTTTAAGTTAAAAATGCTGCGTTCTGATTGGTCGGCCGTCAACTTAATCCAAGTTTAAAGTTAAACAATCCTTGGTGCAAGTGGCCCTAAGTGTAACTATTTTTTAACTAAAGCAACTATTTGTTTTTTTCAATATTACTTTCATGCGTTAGTAAATAAAAAATAAATAGCTTTTTAACCTTTTATACAGAAAAAAAAATCCGTAAGAAAAATCTGTCTCTCTGAATGGGAAATTTGTAACTACAAACTCAAGAACGCTAAGGACTTTAAATATGGTTCCTTATCCAAAGTTTTAGATTAATATTGTTTTTGTTAAAATTCGGAACGGGGCAAAACTATTTGTTTTTCAATTTTTTGTTTTAGTTTTTTGAATAAATAAATGCTTAAAAAAAAACAATAGTCATAATGAACCTATAAAACATGTAGCGCCAAACGCATAACTAGCGTAAAACATTACAATCTGTAATTGGCTTGATGTGCCGTCATATGTCTTGTACGCATAGCTTTTTATGAGGCTTGCATAGTCTGTGGATGGCGGCTAACTTACTATGCTGCAGATACGAATTAGACCGAAATTACGCGAATCGCACCCGAACTGATATAATCTACGCCTTTTGCCACGCTCGAGCGCGCTCTTGCAAATTCTTTTATCGGCAGCAGTTTCTGCTCTAACACCAGGTTTCCTTAATGCGGACCTGTTAAAAAATCCAAAGTCTGCTAATAAGTTAAAATGATTTAAAACGCAAAATAAAAAATAAAATAAAATTGTAGCCGGGGATGGGATTTGAACTCGATACCTTAAGATCAACGAAATTAAAAAAAAAAGTTTGCTGCTTCGCCAACTTTAATTTCTTATAGTTTGTAGTGAACATTTCTTTCTCGTCAAGTTACGCCCCTACTTTTATTTTTTAACTGTTTTTTTTCAAAACCAGTAGAATTGATCCTTGTAATAAAATCATTTTTCCTGAAAAAATAACGCTAATTCGACTTTTCCATTAGCTTTTTTTGACTTTTTTAAAAGTTTTGCCCCCAAAACTTTTTTGTTTTTGGGGCGATTATTTTTAAAAACAATGGGGACCTTCGTCTCATAAAATTTGATTTTTTCTGACCATCGTTCTTGAGTTTAACTCATAATAATATTGTACTTACAAAAAATGTGATATGATATACAGGGTGAGTTTTATTTATGTCCATCACCAAAATTAAGAGTAATCTTCATTTAATAAAAACAAAACTTGGGTGGTTTATATAATTTTACATTGGCTATAAAATGGCGGATTTTATTTTTTTGTTCCACTTTCGGTTTCGTCCGAAGTGGCATAAATGTTTTTTTTTTTAATGGAATACCCTGTATTTTTTATATTTTTGAATTCAGCCTATAATTCTATGTATAAAACCTGATTGTGTTTTTTTTTACTTTTTTTTGTTTTTATTTTTATCGTATAAAAACGAGATACATATAATTTATCTTGTTTTTATTTACTTAAGCTTAAAAAAATATGAAATTAATAATTAATTAAAAATTTGGTCAGTGACAGCGGATTAAAGATAAAAAACGGGTTTTGCCATGAACTCCTATTTTTTTTGTCCCTGTAAAATTTTACTCTACAAGTATGTTTCCGATATTTTTCTTATTCCAAAATGATTTACTTTGAAGATTAAGCAAGTAAAAAGAAGGTAAATTATGTGTAACTCGTTTTTATACGATAAAAATATAAACGAAAAAAAAAAGTTAAAAAAAAACGATCAGTTTTTTTATACATAGTTATCGGCTGAATTCAAAAATGTAATAAAATTACAGGATGTTCCATTAAAAAAAACATTGATGCCACTTCCGGCGAAACCGGAAGTGAAAGAAAAAAATTAAATCCGCCATTTTATAGCCTATGTAAAATTATATAAATCACCCAAGTTTCGTTTTAATTGAATGAAGATTAATCTTGATTTTAGGGGTGGACATAAATAAAACTCACCCGGTATCACTGATATCGGACGGACAAACGGACGTCCGTTCCTTCTGTGCGACATTTTCATATTTGCTTATTTTTCCATGAAACACATTTGTATCCAAGAATGTTTTGTATAGGACGTTTTTTGGCGATTTTGGAAAATTCTAAAGTACCGTATTATACTTTTCTAGCTCTTGCGCGCTGTGAGGGTATAAAAAGTGACCTTGAAACAGAGACGGTTTTCTGCTTACAGTTTATAATGCATTTACAGTGTTGCCAGCCCTACGGAAATTTCCGTATTTCTACGGAAATTTTCCCTCATCTACGGATCTACGGAATTTAATCTGAAATCTATTTGTTATCTGATTTTATAATAAATAATATTATAAATAATATTGTTCTATTTTTATCACATTTTTCCGGTTATTCGAGTAGAATCGTATATTTAGGCGCCCAGTTGCAGTTGAAAGTTATTTTTAATTTTTTTTTTTTTGCTAAAAAAGCCATTTTTTCAAGATTTTCTTTGAAAATTTCTATTTGTATCATTTAAAATTAGTTTAAAAGTATAATTTATGAAAAAAAATATATAATATACATATGGTTGACATGTGGCATCCGAAACTCAATTTTCCGACCTTTCTTGGGGTTAGTTTTTGGGCTCGGAAGTGGATTTCAGGGGTGTAGAAGTTTTGTTGAACTCAAATTCGAGTTCAGCGTCGAAAAATACATACCATGGTCGAGCATCTGGCATCCAAAACTCAATTTTCCAACCCTTTTCAGGGGTAGTTTTTGGGCCCGGGGGTAAACTAGCGGTGCAGAATTTTTTTTTGACCTCAAATTCGGATTCAGCCTCGAAAAATACATCGTAATACTATGGTTGAGCATCTGGCATCCGAAACTCAATTTTCCACCCTTTCTTGGGGGTAGTTTTTGGGCCCGGAAGTGGATTTCAGGGGTGTAGAAGTTTTGTTGAACTCAAATTCGGGTTCAGCGTCGAAAAATACATAGGTCGAGCATCTGGCATCCGAAACTCAATTTTCCAACCCTTCTCAGGGGTAGTTTTTGGGCCCGGGGGTGAACTCTAGGGGCGTAGAAATTTTTTTGACCTCCAATACGGCTTCAATTCAAACTCAATTTTTCACCCCTTTTAAGAGTAGTTTTTGGGTCCGGGGGTGAATTCCAGACGTCTATGGTCTTTTCTGACCCCGGATTCAGATTCAGCGTCGAAAAATATGGTCTGTCTCAAGGGTCTCGACCTGTTTTTGTGGGGTTGTGTTATAGAACATAACCAGTATTTTTTTTAATTTTTTTGGAAGTCGTTTGGATTCCCCAAGGGGGCCTTGAATTTATTAAAACTTTAAGAAATTTTAAAAATTTGTTCGAATGAACCTAATTCCGATTAATCCCAATTTGAAAATTGCATTATAAGGGTTTTTTGAGATTTATGAAATCGAATCTGATAATAAAAAAAAATCCAGATCCAAACGCCAACCCCGCGGGGGTGATGGTGGAGCGAATTTTTTTTTGCCCAATCGTATAGCACTATGTACCAAAAGTTGCCTTTATTATGGGCATAAAAGAAGAAAAAAAATCGCTCCACCCTCACCCCCGCGGATTCAGTTTTAGCAACCTCAAAAACCCCTATATACAAATTTTCACGAAAATATGGAAAATATTTCAAAATATTTACCCCCTCACCCCGAGGGGGTAGAGTTAGAATTTTTTTATTATCAGATTCGATTTCAAAAACCTCAAAAATCCCTTTAATGCAATTTTCAAATGGTGATTAATCATTGGTTCATTCAACAAATTTCTTAAATTTTGATTAATTTCAAGGACCCCGCGGGGAACCAAAACGACTTCCAAAAAGATTTAAAAAAAATCCTGGTTATGTTCTAATAAATGCATGTATAATAAAGGAAACGTTGGTTACTTGCTTTATGATTGGGCGAAAAAATATTTTTCGCTCCACCCTACTACCCAGTCCGACATTGAGTATACCTAGTGTTTTAAATTTAATACACTGCCAGTAAAAGAGCTTTCCCATTTTTCACCTCCGCGCGTAAAATGGACTTTTTTATTATCAGATTCACTTTCAGCAACCATAAAAACCTTAGTATACCAATTTTCACGAAAACTACCCTTTGTCCCTTTGGGGGTGAAGTTAGAATTTTGTTATAATCAGATTCCCTTTCAACAACCTCAAAAATCCCAATATATCAATTTTCACGAAAACTACCCCTCACCCCTCAGGGGGTGGATTTAGAATATTTTTATTATCAGATTCACTTTCAGAAACCTCAAAAAGCCCAATACACCATTTTTGACGAAAACCAGCCCCCCCCCAAACCCCTCAGGGGTGAAAAAAATATAAGATTTATATTCATCGACCACAAAAACCCCTATATACCAATCTTCACGAAAATATTGGAAATATTTAAAAATATTTACCCCTCGACCCCCGTGGGGGGTAAAAAAAAATTATTATCAGATTCAATTTCAGCAACCTTGAAAACCCCCATACATCAATTTTCAAACTTTTGTAAAAAAAATGTAATTTTCCCCATTTGCCCCCCTTGCCTCACACCAATGTTCACCAAAAACAATCCCAAACGAGAACTTTTGGTAACATACCTGTATGCCAAATTTCAAGTCTCTAGCTTAAAGCGTTCTTAAGTTATCGTGCCCACAAGATTTCCCGGACAGACCGACCGACCGATCAACCGAGCGACATTTTTTTTTTGCTCGCTATTGATTTATATCGACATAAAACGTCATAAAACGCAATAATACAAAAAAAAAATTTTTGGAAATTTTTGCACGAATACAAGGCTTTCCGAAATTTTGAAAATTTTCAAAATGAGAAAGCAATATAGACTATTAATTTTGTAAAAAAAATTGCCTGCAGCGATAGAGCCCTCTTGCATTTATATGAAACTTAAAATAGTAACACTGTTCTAAAATTAGAATAGACTATCTCTCTAAAATTTATAAAAAATTGCCTGTGGCACCAGAGCTTGCATTTTTATGAAATTTGAAACACTGTTTTAAAACTAAAATGGATCATCAAAAGTTTTCGCCAGAAATTAACATAATTTGTAACTTAGTTAATGAATGGGGGCACCACCTAAGCCCCCCACCGTACAAGTGCCTTAGCTACGGGGGGACAATTGTTTTGGAAAAATTGAGGGCCCGGGTAATAAGTCCCCGAGCTGGCTCTGTCCGGCCCTGCTTGTACATGTACATGATGTACATCGGACCACCTTGTAGGTTATATTAATATTGATAAACCTTGGTCGGTATCAACACCATGGTCAGGAACTACTCTGAAATTTATTTTTAGCCGTGGCTGTCTGCAATCAAATTCCCTTTGTGTTGTTTTGAATCAACATGTAGAATGTTTACGTGTGACTGAAGAATTGTTTTGAACGTTTAAATACCAACGATTAATTTTGGATTTTTACATAACAAGGGTGACTATTTGTTTTTTTTTTTTTTTTGAGAAATTAATTACCGTGGCCAACCAAATTTGGTTTTTGGGTTTTTTATTAAGTGGAGTAACCGAAATTTTTTATGAATAAGAAAAAATGTTGGATTACAGGGTTCCCACCAACCCTGGAAAACCTTGAAAACCTGGAAAACGCATGGAATTTAGATCCCCACCTGGAATACCTGGAATTTAACAGTTTTTTACCTGGAACTTTGTAATAGCACCTGGAATTTAACATACGAAAATATAATTTGTTCAAGAAAAATTAAAACACTAGGCACAAAAATTAAAGGATATAAAAAAACATCCTAAATTTTTAGGTGATTTTCAAAACTTGGCGAAAAATTACGACTATTTAATGATAAAAAAGCAAATTGAATTTTCAAGTCTCTAGTTTTAAGATCCTGAAAAATATTTAAATATTTTTATCATTGACCGTTTTTAAGTAATCATAAAAAAATCAGCGGTAAAACAAATTTCCAAATTTTTGCTTGCCTTTCAAAAAGTCCACGGTCTTCAATATTTTTTTCTTTGTGATTTTGTCTGAAAGCTCTTTTAGCTTGATTCTTCTTTTATTTGAGCGCTAAAAAAGTTCTGTACGATTTTTTTATGTGGCGTCAAAACCAAAAATGATAAGATGATGAGTTTTAAATTTGATAATTATTCGGGAACTAATGACCGTACAGAAAATTTGTTCTGAAAACTACAAAGTATCCTCTATAACTCTGTGGCGTTAAACTTTATTAGCATCTAGTGTGATACATATTACAATGGATTTTGACGTATTTGGGAAATGCAAAATATTTCTAAACATTTTCGCCTGCGGCGCTAAGCATAATAAGTTATGTTTTAAGATGTTTCACCTAGTTATGTGAAGTTTTATGAAACTAATTAGCTTAATTACCCAAAATGTTTTTTTTTGTTTAAAAATAATACTAAATATTATATACTAAAACTATTTTACTATACCTGGAATATTAGTCATTTTTACCTGGAAAACCTAGAAAATACCTGGAATTTGAATGTCAGTGTTTGGTGGGAACTCTGGATTAGCGCGTTTTTGCTTTCCCATTTTGCTTTCCCATTTTGAAAAAATTTCGGAAAGCCTTGTATTCGTGCAAAAATTTTCAAAAAATATTTTTGTGTATTTTTGCGTTTAATGACGTTTTATGTGGATATAAATCAATTTCGAGCAAAAAAAAATCGGTCGATCGGTCTGTCCGGGAAATCTTGTGGACACGATAACTTAAGAACGCTTTAAGCTAGAGACTTGAAATTTGGCATACAGGTAAGTTACCAAAAGTTCTCGCTCGGGATTGTTTTTGGTAAACATTAGGGAAAAATACATTTTTTTAGAAAATTTTGAAAATTGCTATAAATATATGGGTTTTTGAGGTTGCTGAAATTGAAACTGATAAAAAACTTTTCTAATTCACCCCGAGGGGTGAGGGGATAAATATTTTTCAATATTATTATTTTCTTCAAAATTGGTATATAGGGTCGACAAAATTGAATCTGATAATATTTTTTTTTTTAATTCCCCCCCCCCCCCTGATGGGACGGGGGTTAGTTTTCCTGAAAATTGGTTTTTGAGTGAATCTGATAACAAAAAAATCTACATATGCACAGATGTGTTTAATAATACCATCGCGGCCAATAAATCCAGCTACAGCAAAGATCCTTGCGGATACCCAATATTTAAAATTAGAGTTGCGTAAATCGTGATATATGCGAAGAAGAAGAAGAATGCGTTATATGTCATTTTAAAAAGTAGGGTTAGACATGCTGTCATTCTGACATAATAATTAATATCAATATAGAAATATAAAATAGTCAAGGTCTAAATACACGCTAGTTCTGATCAGGATATATCCAAACCTCGAGGTCAGTTTACTTTTCAAAGAATGGCCAAAGCAAACTTACAGTGGATATTGGTATAATTCGGTCTAAGGTATTCATAACCATCAACAGTAAAAATGCAGCAGATGATGGTTTCAATTTGACATTTCTTGTCAAAATTTAAAGTTTAAGTATTACAGATGTCTGTAAAATTTTAAAGTTGGTTTTAATATATATTTTTTTTAATTAAATTTTAATTTTAAAGTTGGTTTTAATATATATTTTTTTTTAATTAAATTTTAATTTTAAAGGTGGTTTTAATATATATTTTTTTTTATTAAATTTTAATTTTAAATCTAGTTAATAATATTAATAATAATAATAATAGTATTTATTTTAAGGAATATTACAGAATACCATACTATAACTATATAACTGAATATATATAAATAGATACAATACACAGCAGTATTAAATAAAATATCGTCAAAATGTTTGTTTCATTATTCCATTATACTAATTTTTTCCATAAATTCACCAATATTGTATGGTTCTACCTCCATCAAGACTTCAAAAACTTGTTTTTTAAAAATATTTAAGGTCGGTGTATTCTTTATCCTTCTTGGTAGTTAGCTTTGAAATATGCAAAATATTTCTTGGCTTAGTAATTTTGTTAGGAAAAATATGAAACATTTTATTTAATTATTAACCTAGCTCTTTGAGACTAGGAAAATTATTATTTTTTAATAAAACTCATTTTTTTTTAATGGGAAGGTACTGGTACCGTAGTACCATTAAATCACATATTTTTTTCTTAAAAGATTGATACCCATATCATTGTATTTCTATCAAAATTCATTGGCAAAAAATTAATATTAAAAAAAAAAAAATAAAAAAATTGAACAATAAAACAACTTTTTTAGTGCTATTGTTTTTGTTCTAATTGTTAATATTTTTTTAAGTTAAATATCAAAAAATATAACATTAAACAAAAACAATGCATTTATAAAAGGAGCATTTTCTGTATTTTAATATTTATTTTTTTTTAACATAAAACTTGGTTACCCTATAATTTCTAATAAAAAACAAAAAACGATCGTTGATATGACTACTAATTAGGTACTTTAAATAATTAATATGTTAAATTGTTAAAATTATTAAATACAATAAGAAATTATTAATTTAAATAAAAATAAAACCTATGTAACGTAGGTATAGCTATCAACGATCATTTTTTGTTTTTTATTAAAAATTCTCAGGTAAATTTTATTTTTAAAAAAAATTAAATATTGTTAAAATACAAAAAAATGCTGGTTTTATAAATGCAAAACAAAAACAATAACTGACTGAAGAAGTTGTTTTATTGTTGATTTTTCTTTTTTATTTATTTTTAATAGTAATTTTTTGCCAATGAATTTTGATTGAAATGCATTGATATGGATATCAATCTTTTAAGAAAAAAATATGTGATTTAATGGTACTACGGTACCAGCACCTTCCTATTTAAAAAAATTGAGTTTTATCGAAAAATATTATTTGCCTAGTTTTAAAGAGTTACAAATTAATTAATAATTAAATAAAACGTTTCATATTTTTCCTAAGCCAAGAATAATTTTTCGTATTTCAAAGAAAACTAGGTTTAAAATTAAAATTTAATTCAAAAATTACATGTTTTGTCACACTCAGAGAAAAATCGTTGTAAAATAAAACAAAAGTCATATGATTTAAAAGAAAACCAATATGTTTTTGCTCCGACAGTGTTTTTTGTTAATTCAAAAAGATGTTTTTTTAATTTTATAAGCCATTGTAAAAATAAAAATATTCATTGTAATTTGAAAAAGGTTTCATTTTAAATCATTGGAAACTTGTAAATGATTTGAATATAAAAACTGGTCATTTTAAAAAGAATTCTTTTAATATATTGATATTTTTTAACAATATAAAGGAAAATATTATAATTTTATTAAGAAAACATTAAAATAAGAAAGCAAGGGACAATACTTTTACTTCAAAGTGAAAAACGTTTTGGTGTAAAAATTATTTTTTTAAACTAATATTATTCATAACCAAAACGTAAAGTTTTTTGTTTTAATATTTTAAAAGGCCATTTTTTTAAATTTAAATAATTTCTTATTTATTTTACAAGATGAGATTTTTCTGAGTGCAAAATTTGACAAATTATACATGGTTGTACTCAGAATTCAATTTTGAATCAAAATATGTAAAAATATACAGGGTGTTCCATTTAAAAATCAAAAGTTGAGGTAATTTCCGGCGAAACCGAAAGTGACTAAATATTTTTTTAAATTTAAAAAAATGCAATTTATTGTATGTATTTTTTAACAATAAACAATATTCTAAATTTTTTTCAAATTTTCGGTAAAGCCTTATTCGAGTAAAAATTTTCAAAATTTTTTTTTTCATATTTTTGCGTTTTATAACGTTTTATTTCGATATAAATTCCCAGCAAAAAAAAATTGTCGGTCGGTCTGTCCGGGAATTCTTGTGAACACGATAACTTAAGAACGCTTTAAGCTAGAGACTTGAAATTTGGCATACGGGTAAATCCACGAAAATCGGGACACGAGTATCCACAAAATAAACTTACCGCAACACATCCATACTAGCCTAATTAAATCAACTAACAATCGCATTACCTTGTACAAAAAACAAAGTTGGCGTTTTCTTCCAAATGTCAAATTACAGCACAGAACAAAAAGACGCTGTTAGAAGTGCGATGTTGTGTTGAAAAATCAGTTATTTGCAACAAAAATATCATAAGTAATAAGGCTTTAATTGGTAAGTTCATAATAATTATTAAAGTATTATCTCTCTTTAAAATACATCCAAAATTAATTCAATATTCTTTTATTGCTATAAGAAAAATTTAAATAAAAATGGTCACACTTATGTAACGAGAGTTACCGTTAAATACACTTTTTAAGTGATTTAAGTAATTTTTGCATATTTTTCTAAACAAATGTTTAATAATTATTGATTTTAGTCAAATATCTCTTTAATAATACTGATAATGTATGTCCAGTCGTGTTATTTGTTTGTTTTTTTTTATTTAAATTTATGTAACGTGAGGTAGCAAGTGATGTTATGTTACAAGAAATTAACATCAATTTTGGTTGTATTTTTAAACTAAATCATAACATCACATAATATTAAAAAATAACATTTATTAAACATCACATTTGCAACGTTGCAGGTGAGACGTGACAACCATGTTATTTAATAACAAATATTTACCAACGCTGTGAATATATCGCATGTCACATATTAACGTGGCTTTCACGTGAATGTCATGTTATTTTGCTTCTCACCGACGTTCGAAGCAAAAAAATCGATATAAGATGATGTTGGTAGAGTAAATCATTATAAGGAAATTGTATACACATTATTCGTTCCAATGGATAAGAGGCTCTGCCGGGCTTCTCAAGACCACGGATTAAGGGAATATATTCTCCGCTTAATCTGCAATTTCGTATTTAGAATCTATCTGTTTCAATCTGTGATTGTTTCAATTACTGATTGATTTTAAATTGTTTATAGGGTTATGGCGTTTTTAGGGTTACGGCTGACCAATCAGAACGCAGCATTTTTAACTTAAACTCGGTTTAGCTGAGATAATCCCAGACAAAAAGTTGGTGCAAGTCGCCCTTAGAAAAAGCTAATATCCTAGGATATTATTTAAATATTAGAGTACCAGTAACGGCACCCATACGATATTAGATATACCAGCGCAGAAATGTGGATTTATGATGTCACAAACACGTTATTTTCGGGACTTAGGACATCCCCACCATGCTACATTCTTGTTAAATGTGTCTACAATCTTAACATCACATGTCACATATTAACGTGGCTTTCACGTGAATGCCATGTTATTTTGCTACCTGGGACCCGATCTAACAAAAAAACACTTTTTTAGATTTTACTGGCTTATCGTTAACTTTTTGTTAAAAATAGACATTTAACAAATTAAAGGCAACTAAATTCTCTACAAAATAGCTTCTTATAATTTTTTTTGTTATATTAGTATTTATCAAAGAAATGTCTAAGTTCGAGCATTTATAGATTTACTCCTTTTCGGTGGTTATCACGACATATTAGTATATTAAAGTACTAGTTTTATAACACCCATTTTTAGCGCACGAGTACAAGTTTTCTAAAAACGTGTTATGACTCGAGTGCTTTATACTATTTTTTCTATTTTGCTCTAAAATTTAAAAAAACTTACATTTAAATTGATAACCGATTTAGGGATTTTTATTTTGGGTTGGTATTACAATTTTTTCGCTATGTTTCAAATTCATAGAACCAAAGTATAATAATCGTTTATTATACTTTGATAGAACAAACGATATTTTAATATCTTTTATAGTGAGGTCTTCTCTATTTTACTGCAATTAACCAAGCCACAATTTTAACACGGTAAACATTTAACTTAAAACACAATTTCGTAGAAAAAATTAACTTAAAAGCGGTATTGACATTTGCACGGAAAACGCGAAGCGATTGTCTTTTGTCGTGTACAAACCTCTTATAAAATGCGTTTGATTTAATCAAAATATGAGCACGTAAGAATCGCCAAATAGAAAAAATTGGTTTTCTGTATTTTCAAGGCTTATTTGTTTTTTTTTTGTACAAATGTTTATATAACAAATTAAGGAGAATACAATTCTCTGCAAAACTGATATTATGCATTTATTTTTAATAATCTTTACAAAAAGCAGGAGGCCCTCAGCTTCAAAAAATTGTTGTTATTGCATTTTTTTTTACTTTCTCAACTGTAACTTTTTAACCGCTAGACCAATTAAGGTCTTTTTGGTCTATTTTGATATAGAATTTATTACTACACATATCAGTAATAAATCCTAGATAGAGAATTTTATTCTCTTTAATTTGTTATTTAAAGATTTTTACCAAAAAATATAGATAAGCCTTACAAAACCTGAAAACCAATTTTATGCCGGATAACCCCCGAAAAGGAGTAAAGCTACAAATGCTCGAACTTAGGCAACCATTATTTCTATAAATAATAATCTGACAAAAAAAATTATAGAAAGCTATTTTGTAAAGAATTTAGTTGACCTTAAATTAATTAATCTATTTTCAACATAAAGCCAGGAAAACTCAAAAAACTGTTTTTTTTTACATGCTGTCCATAATCCGTGAAAAATTATTAAATAAATTAAATCTATTAAGGGATAGATGGATGTATATAGTTCATCTGATAGTGACGACAGTGACGTACCGCTGTCCATAAACCGTAAAAAATTAAAATAATAGTCTTTTGCACATGACATAATGTTTTAATCAAGTTCTATGCAATTCCTATTCATCTGTCTTTTTTAAAGTACCCAGCTATGCTCTTTTAATTTGTGAACTCATTTAAGTTATGTTTTTTTTTAAACATATGAACTTGGTTATTGCGTATTTAAATGTAACGCAAGTTACCCATTTTGTTGTAACGTGAGTTACCCGACCATCTTTACCTTTTTATTAGTTAAAATTCAATAGTTACTACATTTGTAGTGGTCTTTGGCATATTGCGTACCTTATATGGTAATTAATAAACTTATCATAATTAAATACTTTTTTATTAACTAAATTCGCAGAAAATTATAACGTATTTACCTGTTCACAACCTTATGTCTTTTTTGTGTAACGAGAGTTACCCACGCAAGTATTTTTTTAGTGAATTATCAAATTGTATTTAAGGTTTTTACTTTGGTTTTATAGTTAAACCAATATATTATATTAGTACTTCAAAAAAAAGTTTGAAAAAAAATAATAATGTATAAAAATATTGAAAAGAAAGTGCAGTTTTTTCTGCGGATGTAACGAGAGTTACCATGGATTTACCCTACTACGGTACCAGCACCTTCCTATTTAAAAAAATTGAGTTTTATTGAAAAAAATTATTTGCCTAGTTTTAAAGAGTTACAAATTAATTAATAATTAAATAAAACGTTGTTTCATATTTTTCCTAAGCAAAGAATAATTTTTCGTATTTCAAAGCTAACTAGATTTAAAATTAAAATTTAATTCAAAAATTACATGTTCTGTCAAAATTTGACAAATTATACATGGTTGTACTCAGAATTCAATTTTGAATCAAAATATGTAAAAATATACAGGGTGTTCCATTTAAAAATCAAAAGTTGAGGTAATTTCCGGCGAAACCGGAAGTGACTATAAAATATATATATTTTTTAATTTAAAAAAATGCAGTTTATTGTATGTATTTTTTTAACAATAAACAATATTCTAAATTTTTTTCAAATTTTCGGTAAAGCCTTATTCGAGTAAAAATTTTTTTTTTCATATTTTTGCGTTTTATAACGTTTTATTTCGATATAAATCAATTTCCAGCAAAAAAAAAATTGTCGCTCCCTCGGTCGGTCGGTCGGTCTGTCCGGGAAATCTTGTGAACACGATAACTTAAGAACGCTTTAAGCTAGAGACTTGAAATTTGGCATACAGGTATTTTACCAAAAGTTCTCGCTCGGGATTGTTTTTGGTAAACATTGGGGTGCGGCAAGGTGAGGAAAAATACATTTTATAAAAAAAAAATAAAATTGCTAATAGGAGATTTAAGATTGCTGAAATTGAATCTGATAATATTTTTTTTCTAACTCCTCCCCCGTGGGGGTGAGGGGGTAAATATTTTTAAATGTTTTCATTATATTCGTCAAAATTTGTATATAGTTTTAGGTATCAACGAATCTGGGTCTGATAATAATTTTTAACTAATTTCACCCCCTGAGGGGCGGGGGTAGTTTTCGTAAAAATTGGTATATTGGGGTTTTTGAGGTTGCTGAAACTGAATTTGATATTAAAAAAAATAACTCTACCCCCTGAGGGGCGGGGGCTAGTTTTCGTGAAAATTGGTAAATTGGGGTTTTTGAGGTTTCTGAAAGTGAATCTGATAATAAAAAATTTAACTCCACCACTGAGGGGCGTGGGGGGTACTTTTCATGAAAATTGGTATATTTGGGTTTTTGAGGTTGCTGATTGAATCTGATAACAAAATTCTAACCCCACCCCCTGAGGGGCGGGGGGTAGTTTTCTTGAAAATTTATACATTGGGTTTTTGAGGTCGCTAAAACTGAATCTTAAATATTTTTTTCTAAATCCCCCTGAGGGGCAGTGGATAGTTTTCGTGAAAATTGGTATTTTGGGGTTTTTAAGGTTGCTGAAAGTGAAACTGATAATCCCTTTCACGCGCGGAGGTGAAAAATCGGAAAGCTCTTTTAATGGGCAGTGTATTTTACATTCGGTTGAGGGCGGAAGCCATATTTTATTAACTTTTTTTGAAAAAGAATAATTTATTCGTGTTTCCGTTTATTTTTTTATTTTCTCGGCTTCTATGGGTCAAATCCCAACGATAAAAAAAAATATGTTCGTTATAAAATTCCCTGTTGAAAAACTGTTGAACTATTTTTTATTTTAACAAAGTTTCCTAACCTCAACAACATAAAAATAGTTGTTTTGGTACTTTTTTGTATTTTTTGTAACTTTGGCTAAAATATATTTGTGTGTATTAATTTAAAGGAAATTTGTAAAAGTGTACTTTAAATATGCATGGGCATATTTACACCCAACTTCTTTTTTTTAATTAGTTTTTTTATGCACTTTAACGTGGCATATAAAAAATAAATTAAAAAATTAATTGTTTTGCTTTCCCATTTTGAATATTTTCAAAATTTTGGGAAAGCCTTGTTTTTTATTATTTTTTATTTTCGTTCCCTCTTTATATAAAAAAATACAAAAACCTAAATTTTTCTTTTTTCAAAAAAAAAAAAATGTTTTTATAAAAAAAATCGTTTGGTTTGGATATTTGACTGTATACAATAATGGAATAGTAGCATTACATATCTTCACGGCTTGTTCTAAATTTTATATTATTTTACAGGCGGTTTTTGGCCAATTTTGGATTTTTTCCTGAGGTCATAGGGGGATACTCCATGTACATGCCAAATTTCTAGCTATTTCATACTTATTTCATATAATATATTAAATATGTATGAAATACTATTTAATAGCTAGAAACTTGAATATTATTATAGATGAAAATATTAAGTATACTTAATATTATACCTGAAACTTTTTAAAGAATACCTGAAATTTGGTTCTCAAATTTTGGTAGGACCCTGTTATTATGCACATTTTGAGCTTTTACATTTTAAATTTAATATTTTTTAATTTATTAATTAAAAAATTAATTGTTTTGCTTTCCCATTTTGAATATTTTCAAAATTTTGGGAAAGCCTTGTTTTACATTATTTTTTATTTTTGTTCCCTCTTTATATAAAAAAATACAAAAACCTAAATTTTTCTTTTTTCAAAAAAAAAATGTTTTTATAAAAAAAATCGTTTGGTTTGGATATTTGACTGTATACAATAATAATGGAATAGTAGCATTACATATCTTCACGGCTTGTTCTAAATTTTATATTATTTTACAGGCGGTTTTTGGCCAATTTTGGATTTTTTCCTGAGGTCATAGGGGGATACTCCATGTACATGCCAAATTTCTAGCTATTTCATACTTATTTCATATAATATATTAAATATGTATGAAATACTATTTAATAGCTAGAAACTTGAATATTATTATAGATGAAAATATTAAGTATACTTAATATTATACCTGAAACTTTTTAAAGAATACCTGAAATTTGGTTCTCAAATTTTGGTAGGACCCTGTTATTATGCACATTTTGAGCTTTTACATTTTAAATTTAATATTTTTTAATTTATTTCAGACAAAATGTCGAATTCGGATTCAGATGAATCAGTTTCAAAAGCAATGAAAAATGTTAAGATCAAATCAGATCATGACGTAAATATATTGCTTTTGGGGGAGACAGGAGTGGGAAAATCCACTTTTGTCAACAGCATCGTGAACTATCTAACATACAACTCACTAAAACAGGCACAAGACAGTACTTTGCTCGCTGTTATTCCTTCTGTTGTCAATATTCAGGATACAAAGGGGAACAATTTTCCCGTAAAGGTGGGGCAGGTTGACAAAAATGAGTTTCTAAAAACTGGCGAATCCGCCACACAAGATGTGAAAACATACGTATTTCCGATTGAAGGTGGAACTGTGGTGAGATTTATTGATACGCCTGGTATCGGTGACACTCGAGGTGTTGACCAGGACAATACAAACTGTGAGAACATTTTAGGTGAGTACGTAGCAACGAAATAAGTTTTTATGTTTTTAACTCTTTTGTTTTATTTTGGCCGGCTCAACGAACTAATAACTCTTCTTTCTAGAATACGCATACCGTTAAAATAAAGTATCGCCAACATCTCGGTTTGTTTGTAAACAAATAGTAGGTATATTCAGGCCTGAACAATAACATTTACCAGTAACTGGTATTGTTGTGTCTGTTAGAACAAAGCTGTGCGAGTAAGACAGATGAATGTATATGTTGGCTACGTTTTTGTCAGTTTTAACGAATGAAATGCCTATTCTAAAGGGAAGAGTTATTAGTTCGTTGGTTCGTTGGGCCGGCTGCAGCCCGCCAAAGTACTTTTGCGGTCCCTTATGGAAAATTTCATAGCGATTGTGTTTGTCTTTTGTCTTGTCTTTTGCGGTCCCTCATGGAAAATTGTCAGATAACTGACATAACCAAATTTAAACTAATTTTATTTATTATTTTTACCTTTTTTACTCGGACAAGAAATATATCTCGGTCTTACTATTTTAAATTTTGAATTCTTTAAAAAATTAAAAAACTTCAAAGTAATAATAAACTGAACCTTTTTAAGATTTATATTTTTAAACCTATTATTATTATGATTATTATTATTATTATTATTCATACTTTGTATACTTTTTAAATAAAAACCCTTTTTTAGCTAAAAAAAATTAAATTATGCTTGCTTGCTCACTATTAAAAGTGAATGTTTATAATAAATTTTCTACAAACGTTAAACGTAATAATCTGGGTTTTGGATTCACTGTTACGCACTAGTCAAAAGCTTTACTTGTTAAAATATTAATTTTCATTATTTTTGTCCTTTTTCTAATGTTTGTAGAAAAAATCTTGTATATTTTACGTGCGAACTTGTATTATAACACTGGACAAATTAAACTGAATATTCAGTTACAAATGGATAGGAAATCGGAAGTCATTATCCCAGACAGTTGTACTTTAATTTTTGTTAAAAACACGCAACACACGGTTCACCTGGGCGATTTTAAATAAAAATTTCGTGGACCCCTACATTTTTGGACTAAAACATACCTGATGACATAAGAAATCAATTTCCATTTGAAAGAAAATCGTAAAAGATACACTTTTTTAGAAAGATCAAAAAACGTTTTTTTGAGTAATAGGGTGTGTCAAAAAATTCCGATTTTCGAAATCGAAAACGCCCTCTAGCTCAAAAGTTGCTCCTTGGTAAAAAACGGTGGCCACTCAAAAATGAGCCAAATCGATTAATGTTTAGGGGTAGCTCAAAGCACTCAAACTTTGAACAATATCGGTACCTGTTTTTCGGATAAAAAGTGATTGTATATAAAATTAAGGAAATTTTGGAGGGTTTCTTTGATAATATTTAGAAACAATACTAATTGTGAGAAACTAAAAAAAATATATCCCCCTCCTCTTAAGTTAGAACATAAAAAAAACGCTAATTATTTGAAGATGTAGCGATTTTTTTTAAATAGGGCATATTTAAAAGGACATAACTTCCTTAGGAATTATTTTTTGACCAAGGTGCATATAATTTTTTTCTATGTTTTTAATGTTAAATAACCACCCATTACTAAAATATTTGTTTTTGGCTTTATATTTTTTTATTATTTTTATTTTTGGTTTTTCGTGCGTAAAAATTACCTTTAAATGCATTTATCTTTAAAACGGTTAAACCTGCGATGTTAAACCACAGAAACTTTTTTGTGTATTTTTACATAAAAAAGTATATTCTAACGAGAAAAAATAAAAAAAAGTACACTGAAAAAAGTTTTAGGCAAAAAACAGAAAATCCATCCGGTTTCGAATCGAAATTAATTTTTTTTTACTCAACTGGCGGAAAAGAATTATGTCTTCTGTATAGTCATGTAGGTTAACATGTATATATGCTTATATATAATATATATAATATATGCTTATATATAATATATATAATTTTGCAGATATTTTATTTAAAACTATTTTTTATGCACTTTTAAAAACTTGCAAAAATAAAAATTTTGCGAAATTTTCAAATAATTACCGATTTTTTCATGTTCTAACGTAAGGGGAGGGGGAATATAATTTTTTTAGTTCTTACATTTAGTATGGTTCTAAATATTACCAAAGAAATCCTCCAAAATTTCCTCAATTTTTATCGGTATCAGTTTTTATCCGAAAAACAGGTACAGTTTGAGTGCTTTGAGCTACCTCTAAACATTAATCGATTTGGCTCATTTCTGAGTGGCCACTATTTTTTAAGCCAGAGAGCGTTTTTGATTTTGAAAATGCGACTTTTTTGACACACCCTATGACTCAAAAAAACGTTTTTTATCTGTCTAAAAAAGTTTATCTTTTACGATTTTCTTTCTAATGGGAGTTGATTTCTTCAGGTATGTTTTAGTCCAAAAAATGTAGGGGCCACGAAATTTTTATTTAAAATCGCCCAGGTGAACGGTGAACATTTCATGTCCGTCCCTAAATATTAAAGTACGTGACTTTAGAACTATATTGTTTTTAACAAAAATTAAAGTACATTTGTATAAGATCATAACTTCCTATCCATTTGTAACTAAATATTCTGTTACAAATGGATAGGAATTTATGATCCTATACAAATGGACTTTAATTTTTTTTTAAAACACCATAGTATTAAAGTCATGTACTTTAATATTTAAGGACGGACATAAAATGTTGCGTGTTTTTAACAAAAATTGAAGTACAGTTGTATAGGATAATAACTTCCGATTTCCTATCCATTTGTAACTTTATATTCAGTTTACTTTTTACAGTGTACTTTTGATTTCAACTTAACTTAGCACAGTACACAGTACTACATAATATGTATGTAGTACTGAGCTAAGTCAAGTTGGTATCAATATTATTAATACCATTTTAATTTTAGATTACATCGGAAAATTAAAATATTTACATGCCATAGCACTTCTAATGAAACCGACCGAGTCTAGATTAAGCCCATCCTTTGAGTACTGCCTCAACAAAATTTTGTCACAGTTGGACAAATCGGCTGCAAACAACATAGTTTTTTGTTTCACCAACACCAGAGGCAGTAACTACTCCGCTGGGGAATCGTATGCCTGCATTCAAAAGTTTATCAAAAAAATCTCGCAGAAGCCGCCCTTCGTTACTATACCGTTTAATAGTAATAGATTTTGTTTCGATAATGAGGCGTTTAGATATCTAGCTGCTATTAAAAGTCCGACTTCTATTAATTTGGATGATAAATTTCAGAAGAATGCTAATGAAAGCTGGAAAAAATCGTATGAAAATTGCTGGAAGTAAGTATTAATAGTTATCGCAGCTTTTCTACTCATACTCATTTATGGGAGATTAGCTCAGCGGTCTAAGGCATCGATATAGCATAGACACTGAGCTAATGATCGTGAGTTCAAACCTCACTGGCGCCGATTGCCTTTTTCAGTTAATTAGTAATTGAAATTTGGCGAAGGCGTACTCCCTAGATATATTGGTTCGAAAGTCAATTAAAGCCGGTGGTTCCCTCTACTACTAGCCCACACAAGTCCTGGACTTAGGGGATGCTTAATTAAGTAGAATAGTACGAGGTTAAAAATAAAACTAAATAAAACAAATAGTCATTGATGTTACAGCTGTAATTCGACCATATATTTTTTATTTTTTTGCCCGCACTTTCGTTTTGAACGGCTTATATTAACTTGAAATTTGGAACACGTAAATAAGATAACCCACATAATTTGTTGGTAAATGCTTGATATTTTTAGGAGGCACAATGGAGCCAGGGGAAAAGATGGTGTCTATATACTTCATTTTAAAGCTCGTAAAAACATCTATTTGATCATACGTTTTTTATTTTTGGAACATTTTTTGAGGGGGTTAAAACTTTTTAAAATGAAAATTTTCTTCAAAAAATTAAATCAAAATCAAAAACGTAAATTACAGTTTTAAACTAATTTTAAATGATATAAATGAAATAATAGGAAGAAACTAAGAAAATTGCAGTTTTAACGAAAAAAAAAAACTGAAAATTCAACTCCTTGAACAAAAATTAGAAGTAAATTATATGGTCTAAAAGAGAATTTAATAAAGTGATGTATCACACGAGCTCCTTTTCATTTAAAAATCCCCCTTGCCTCCATTGCGCCCACTAAAAAATAATTTGAGTTATATTATTTAAGTATTCCACATTTCAAGTTGATAACTTAAGCAGTTCAAAAGTTAAAGGGTAGCGGACTCTAGACACGCACTGTATTGTGGTGACCCTATTAAAAATGACGGGTCTTCGCGGCCATAAACCGGAACTGAGCGGATGAAATTCACCCGCTCAAGTGCGGTTTGTGCACCATTTATACCCGCGCAGACCCGTCATTTTCAATAGGGGACAATAACAGATTTTTTTAATTAAAAGTACGATTAAAAGGTTTTATTTATTATTAAAATAAATATATTTGTTTTAGTATGATAAAATACATCGTAGGCGACAAAGAAAATATTAAGCCTTTGGAACCTCATCTTGTCCAAAATACTATGTGTGTGAATGAAGTTCGTCGAACCATTTCTTATTTAACATTGCCCATGGCCGATATATCTCAAAATATCGATACAAATATTCGATCCCTGGAAAGACATAAAATCAATTTGTCTGTAGAGAACCAAAGTTTGGACAAATTAAAGGAACAGCTATATATGCCAGTCAATGATATCATTGTAACAAATTTGACCCAGCCTATCACAGTGTGTAGCAGTCCAGGTTGCTGTGATGTTGTTAAGGTATGTATTGAATTTAATTTTTTTACAACACTTGCGACCTCTTTTTACTTTTATGCAATTCTGTGGCTTGCTTCTAAAAGGGCCAATGTCAGTTACAATATAAGTGGGGTTGTGAAGCAAGGACCAATGAGATCTATTGTGAATCCCCTTTACAATTTAGTCCACATGAAACTTTAGGATTCCAAAGAAGCCTATTGTAGCATTTTGCGAGCAATGGCTTCGCAGAAGCACATAATGTGTTCGGCCGTTTCTGGTGCTTCTGAGCATAGACGGCAAGTGGCGATTTCAGATTTTCCCATTTTTTTAAGATAATATCTTAACGGGCAGTGTCCGGTTAACAGCCCTGTAAGTCAGTTTGTCAATAGCAACGTTTTCATGTCAACCCAGATGTAATATTTTGAAATGCTGCTACTGACAAATTGACATTGGCCCTTTTAGGACCAAGCCACAGAATTAATATAATATTGTAATTTTTTTTTCGAAATTTTCCGTTTTGTCAACGTTTCTGAACTTTTTAAGACTTTTGAGACCATATTGTTAAAATGTATAACATATTGTCCCCCCAGTATTCTGACATACTACGCTAGAAAGCAGTAACTCCATTTGTCGCATAGCAGCGTTTTCAAAATATTACATCAGAGTTGACGTGAAAACGTTGCTATGCGACAAATGGAGTTACTGCTTTCTAGCGTAGTAGGGCAGTATTGGGTTGACGCATCTCCATTAATGGAAAATTTTCGGACATTATGAGATTTTTACATATTTGTATATCTAAAAAGTCCAAAATGATCAAAATTTGCGTTACGTAATACTTGAACGTTCCCTTAGTGTCTAACAAACATTTTATCAATATATGCTTAAATTTCTAAAATAAATTGTTGTATCTTCACAAAATATTTTAAAATTTCTATATTGTTTTGTCGTATCTCCATTTTTAAAAGAAGATAGTATTTAATCAAAAATATTATCTTAAATAAAAAAATATAAATTTAATTACACTATTTTAGTAATTATTATAATAGTATAAAAACAGGATAATCAAAAAAACATTTTTACCTGAAACTTAGTTCTTACATCAGTTAGGTATTTTGTTTACAAAAAAAATCTTTCCCTAACGTTGGTCAAGTTTCAACCTAATATTGTTTTGTTTAAATTAACAATCATTTTTAATCAAAACAGTAGTTAAATTGCAGCAGCGAAGGCAAAAAAATAAAAACTATTAAACCCATATAAAAAAATAAAAGCGCTATAATTTAAACTAAAATATCTTTTAAATAATGTCATATAATTGATGTGTAACTTGACTCAAGTTACTTGAGCCATTATTTTGAATTTTTATAGAGATGCGACAATTTCTCAGATTTTCAACCTAAATTTTGGGCAAAAATAGTGAAAAAACTTAAGTTAATGGTGGACAAAACTGGACGGAAGTTAAAAAATTTTGGCGGACTGGACAAAATTGGACAAAATCAAAATAAAATTAAATTTTATATAAATAATAAATACGTATTTATACATAGAAACATAAAAAAATGGACAAAATCTAGGACAAAATCAAAATTAAATTAAATGTTAAATTTTAAAACACGTAATTACTTTTATTAAATACTTATTTATACATAAAAACATAAAAAAAACACTTTAATTAAAACAAAACATAAAACATAACGAAAAATACCAAAAATATGTGACAAAATTTAGGTTAGTTAACCTAATAATCTAAAAGTTCTGTTTGAAATACTATTAATTTGGGGTAATATATAAAACTAAATATAAAAACTATAAAAACTAAATATAAAAAATTTCATTCAAGCCTGCCTCATCCTTTAAAGTGCCCAATACTGAGGCCGCATTCCCCCTTTGGATGGCCACGCTTATCCTCTGAGTGATGTAGCTTTTTGCGTTTTTGCATGAAATATTCTTACTTATTTTAGACACAAGCTTTTTGGCTTCATCACCCCAAGGACCAAACGTTTCCACCGCAAAGGGGTACAAACAAAAACCGGTCCCTTAGCTCCTCATACAGACGATTTTTATTGTTTTCTGCTAAACGTGCAGCCTCACCCGCTTTTTCGGACGTTTGAAATACTTATATATTAAAAATAATCCTTATTTATAAATTTTAAAAATTGATATTTTTCTTAAATTTGTTGCCTTTCCATAACTTATAATTTATAAGTAAGTGCTGTAACGAATAAAAACAAAAAAAAAACTCAAAGTAGAAAACTTTTTGTTTTCTAAATCCAACACAGCCTGAAATTTAAGCTGCTGATCTTCGGCACTATATTTAATTTATTTGGTCTGGTTTCCAAGGTAAATCAAATTAAAAGGCCAAGAATAATAATTTTTAATATTTTCAGACCCATTTTTCTTAAAATCCTGAGTATAAAGGCAAATTCTGAAGAATTAGGATTCAGCGCTTCAAAGTGTATAAGTAGACATCGGATTTTTGGGAGTCGTGACGTCAAAATGCATAGCCGCGTACAGTAACTTAACAAATTCATATTAATTTTATAAAAATGTTTAATATGTTGCCAAACTACTACATTACCAAAGAAAATTATATAAATATTATGAAAATCCTATAACGTTTTATTTAAGTAAAAGAAAATTTAAAAAATAACAATTCTGAAAACTACGATTTAGTTGGGCTCTTTAATAATCCAAATTTAATTTTATAGTATTGTGGCATGGTGGCTGGGTATTACTTTTACCAAGTAAAAAAAAATCTGCATGGCCAATCGTTTTTTATTCGCAATAAAACGTCACGTGACGTTTATAACTTGTGATTAAAATTAATTTAATATTTTTTTACTTACTTTAAATATTAAATTGTCCTTGCTCCTCATCTTCTTTATGGGTTTTTGTGTCTAGATGTCTTAAAATATTAGTTTTTTACAAGTTTTTTTAGTGCAGTGTAAAATATTGCCGTCGAACTCTAGTTCTGGATAATCTTCAATTCACGATTTAACCGTAGTAAGTAATGGTTTTACGAACATTTTATTAAGGGATTTAACTAATAAAATGAACGGTGACAAATGAGTTGATTCTTGAAACTTTTTTCCGCATGCGCGTGATTCTAACCAATAAAATAACGTACATGTTACATGCTTGATCTTACATCTCACTTATTTCGTCGCACGCATACTGAAACAAGTTTAGAGCTTTTAGATCTCTGCAGAGTACATGTTTATAACGATTTCAAATAGATTTCACCTTCCAGTCACCTCCTCACAAATTGAATAAAACACAAAAATATTTCGTCGGTAGTTTGTTTTTTTTCTACAAACACTATAAGTAATTTAGTATTTTATTTATAATATGAAAAAAAAAGATTTGAGTAAAAATAAGTAGAAATTTTTAAAAACATTATTAACAAGTTATAAACGTCGCGTGATTTTTTCTAAAACTCAACTAGGTCAGAATTTGCCGTTTTTTGCCGTTATTTAATTGTGTAAAAACCAATTTTCTAGCTTTTGTTTTTTTTTTTAATTGCTTCTTCGCTAACTTGACCGTAAAGTTAGCTAAGCATCATACGAAAAAAGGATTTTTTCTAAAACCCAACTAGGTCAGAATTTGCCGTTTAATTGCCGTTATTTAATTGTGCAAAAACCAATTTTGTAGCTTTTTTTTTTTTAATTGCTGCTTCGCTAACTTTACCGTAAAGTTAGCTAAGCATCACAAGAAAAAAATATATTTTTTTAAATCCAACTAGATCATAATTTGCCGTTTTTTTGCCGTTATTTAATTGTGTAACAACCAATTTTGTAGCTTTTGTTTTTTTTTAAATTGCTGCTTCGCTAACTTTACCGTAAAGTTAGCTAAGCATGATAAGAAAAAACGATTTTTTCTAAAACACAACTAGGTCAGAATTAGCCGTTTTTTTGCCGTTATGTAATTGTGCAAAAACCAATTTTGTAGCTTTTGTTTTTTTTAATTGCTGCTTCGCTAACTTTACCGTAAAGTTAGCTAAGCATCATAAGAAAAAACGATTTTTTCTAAAACACAACTTGGTCAGAATTTGCCGTTTTTTTGCCGTAATGTAATTGTGCAAAAACCAATTTTGTAGCTTTTGTTTTTTTTAATTGTTGCTTCGCTAACTTTACCGTAAAGTTAGCTAAGCATCATAAGAAAAAACGATTTTTTCTAAAACTCAACTAGGTCAGAATTTGCCGTTTTTTGCCGTTATTTAATTGTGTAAAAACCAATTTTGTAGCTTTTGTTTTTTTTAATTGCTGCTTCGCTAACTTTATCGTAAAGTTAGCTAAGCATCATACGAAAAAACGATTTTTTCTAAAACCCAACTAGGTCAGAATTTGCCGTTTTTTTTGCCGTTATTTAATTGTGCAAAAAACAATTTTGTAGCTTTTGTTTTTTTTAATTGCTGCTTCGCTAACTTTACCGTAAAGTTAGCTAAGCATCACAAGAAAAAAATATATTTTTTTAAATCCAACTAGATCATAGTTTGCCGTTTTTTTGCCGTTATTTAATTGTGCAAAAACCAATTTTGTAGCTTTTGTTTTTTTTTATTTGCTGCTTCGCTAACTTTACCGTAAAGTTAGCTAAGCATGATAAGAAAAAACGATTTTTTCTAAAACACAACTAGGTCAAAATTTGCCGTTTTTTTGCCGTTATTTAATTGTGCAAAAACCAATTTTGTAGCTTTTGTTTTTTTAATTGCTGCTTCGCCAACTTTACCGTAAAGTTAGCTAAGCATGATAAGAAAAAACGATTTTTTCTAAAACACAACAAGGTCAGAATTTGCCGTTTTTTGCCGTTATTTAATTGTACAAAAACCTATTTTGTAGCTTTTGTTTTTTTAATTGCTGCTTCGCTAACTTTACCGTAAAGTTAGCTAAGCATCATACGAAAAAACGATTTTTTCTAAAACACAACTAGGTCAGAATTTGCCGTTTTTTTGCCGTTATGTAATTGTGCAAAAACCAATTTTGTAGCTTTTGTTTTTTTTTAATTGCTGCTTCGCTAACTTTACCGTAAAGTTAGCTAAGCATGATAGAAAAAACGATTTTTTCTAAAACACAACTAGGTCAGAATTTGCCGTTTTTTTGCCGTTATTTAATTGTGCAAAAACCAATTTTGTAGCTTTTGTTTTTTTTTTAATTGCTTCTTCGCTAATTTTACCGTAAGGTTAGCTAAGCATCATACGAAAAAACGATTTTTTCTAAAACTCAACTAGGTCAGAATTTGCCGTTTTTTTGCCGTTATGTAATTATGTAAAAACCAATTTTGTAGCTTTTGTTTTTTTTAATTGCTGCTTCGCTAACTTTACCGTAAAGTTAGCTAAGCATCATAAGAAAAAACGATTTTTTCTAAAGTCCAACTAGGTCAGAATTTGCCGTTTTTTGCCGTTATTTAATTGTGTAAAAACCAATTTTGTAGCTTTTGTTTTTTTTTAATTGCTGCTTCGCTAACTTTACCGTAAAGTTAGCTAAGCATCATATGAAAAAACGATTATTTCTAAAACACAACTAGGTCAGAATTTGCCGTTTTTTTGCCGTTATTTAACTGTGCAAAAACCAATTTTGTAGCTTTTGTTTTTTTTTAATTGCTGCTTCGCTGACTTTACCGTAAAGTTAGCTAAGCATTACAATAAAAAATATATATTTTTAAATCCAACTAGATCAGAACTTGCCGTTTTTTTGCCGCTATTTAGTTGTGTAAAAACCAATTTTGTTAAAAAAAATGCTATATAAACGCTACAAAATATACAGGAAGTTAGCGATTCTAAATTAAGCGTGAAAACGTAGCGCATGCAACGTGGCCGGATAGCTTTTGTCTGTTTGACAAGTGTTTCGACTCAAAGCTTTTGAGGTTATAATTTATATTTTCAAATAATTTAAATAATAATTATTATTATTATTAATTTATTTAATTATTATTAATTTGCCGGTATTTTGCCGCTATTTAGTTGTGAATTATTTTTTTTGCCGTTTTTTGTTTTTTAAAATTATTTGCTGCTTCGCTAACTTTACCGTAAAGTTAGTTAAGCATCATAAGAAAAAAAAATATATTTTTAAATCCAACTAGATCAGAATTTGCCGTTTTTTTTGCCGCTATTTAGCTGTGTTAAAATAAACTATCTAGCTTTTGTTTTTTTTTTTTATATATTTGCTTTACACGAATCTGAACACGATGTTTTTAAACGTGGTGCCGAAGAATCTTTCCAATGTTTCAGCGCTGCCAAACTGTGGAGATTTAAGAAGTGTGGAGATTTTGAGGAGATTTCAGTCATATAGTGAAAAAATAAAAACAAATTGCATAATAATAATAATAATTAAGTAAAAAGTCACTTAAGTAATTGACCAAGTGTACGGGTTTGACCTTGAGCTTAGACACGATAATGATTTCTGTAATTCTTCTCGTTATTATTAATTTGCCGTTATTTAGTCGTGAAATTTTTTTTTGCTGTTTTTGGTTTTGGTTAAAATTATTTTCTACTTAGCTTACTTTACCGTAAAGTTAGCTAAGCATCATAAGAAAAAACGATTTTTTCTATAATCCAACCAGATCATAATTTGTCGTTTTTTGCCGTTATTTAATTGTGTAAATACCAATTTTGTAGCTTTTGTTTTTTTTTAATTGCTGCTTAGGTAACTTTACCGCAAAGTCATAAGAAAAAACGATTTTTTCTAAAATCCAACTAGATCAGAATTTGCCGTTTTTTTGCCGTTATTTAATTGTGTAGAAACCAATTTTGTAGCTTTTGTTTTTTTTCTAATTACTGCCCCAGCAAACATGGTACGTCAATAGACGTGAAATACACGTCAACTGACGTCTATCGACAGGGGCTTAGCTAACTTTACCTTAAAGTAAGCTAAGCATCATAAGAAAAAACGATTTTTTCTAAAACTCAACTAGGTCAGAATTTGCCGTTTTTTGCCGTTATTTAATTGTGTAAAAACCAATTTTCTAGCTTTTGTTTTTTTTAATTGCTTCTTCGCTAACTTGACCGTAAAGTTAGCTAAGCATCATACGAAAAAAGGATTTTTTCTAAAACCCAACTAGGTCAGAATTTGCCGTTTTTTGCCGTTATTTAATTGTGCAAAAACCAATTTTGTAGCTTCTGTTTTTTTTTAATTGCTGCTTCGCTAACTTTACCGTAAAGTTAGCTAAGCATCACAAGAAAAAAATATATTTTTTTAAATCCAACTAGATCATAATTTGCCGTTTTTTTGCCGTTATTTAATTGTGTAACAACCAATTTTGTAGCTTTTGTTTTTTTTTTAAATTGCTGCTTCGCTAACTTTACCGTAAAGTTAGCTAAGCATGATAAGAAAAAACGATTTTTTCTAAAACACAACTAGGTCAGAATTTGCCGTTTTTTGCCGTTATGTAATTGTGCAAAAACCAATTTTGTAGCTTTTGTTTTTTTTAATTGCTGCTTCGCTAACTTTACCGTAAAGTTAGCTAAGCATCATAAGAAAAAACGATTTTTTCTAAAACACAACTTGGTCAGAATTTGCCGTTTTTTTGCCGTAATGTAATTGTGCAAAAACCAATTTTGTAGCTTTTGTTTTTTTTAATTGTTGCTTCGCTAACTTTACCGTAAAGTTAGCTAAGCATCATAAGAAAAAACGATTTTTTCTAAAACTCAACTAGGTCAGAATTTGCCGTTTTTTGCCGTTATTTAATTGTGTAAAAACCAATTTTGTAGCTTTTGTTTTTTTTTAATTGCTGCTTCGCTAACTTTATCGTAAAGTTAGCTAAGCATCATACGAAAAAACGATTTTTTCTAAAACCCAACTAGGTCAGAATTTGCCGTTTTTTTGCCGTTATTTAATTGTGCAAAAAACAATTTTGTAGCTTTTGTTTTTTTTAATTGCTGCTTCGCTAACTTTACCGTAAAGTTAGCTAAGCATCACAAGAAAAAAATATATTTTTTTAAATCCAACTAGATCATAGTTTGCCGTTTTTTTGCCGTTATTTAATTGTGCAAAAACCAATTTTGTAGCTTTTGTTTTTTTAATTGCTGCTTCGCCAACTTTACCGTAAAGTTAGCTAAGCATGATAAGAAAAAACGATTTTTTCTAAAACACAACAAGGTCAGAATTTGCCGTTTTTTGCCGTTATTT
>OY294044.1:31596194-31951645 GCA_958510825.1 Brachypterus glaber
ACTACCTTAAACATTTTATAAATTATTTTAAAATGTCCTTAAAAAGTCCTTAAATTTCAGAAAAAAATATCCTGAAATCCTTAAAAAAAATACGATTTTACTCTGGAAGCCGTGCTAGAGACTAGACTAGTCAGACCCCAGTTGGAAATGTAAATATTTTTTCCGTGACCATGTGATATTATGAGGGATAATTTTTTATTTTGTCCAGTTTTGTCCAATTTTGTCCGGTTTTGCCTGGACAATTTAAAAAAAGTGTACTTTTTCACAACCCTGTCGGTGACTGATTATAATCGGCCGATCACTAGAATCATAGTTGCCAATGCGTGACCCTCACAACGCCTAAGGAGGCAGAAACAACACAGTTTTGGCTTAACAAGAACCATGCTTTGAGAGAACGATTAATATGTATTACAATATTTTACAATACTTAACCCATATATTTAAGATTTATAAATAAATAGATTTATGAAATGCCTGCTGGGGATGCTAATTAGATGTTTTGTATTTTTTTTTTCTTTTTTCAGGTGGACGACAAAAATATATATCATTATAGAACCAAATGCCATGATCCATGTTACTTAACCAACGTCCAAAAAGAAATAGTAGGCCATCCAAATCTGATCAGTTGTACAGCCATGGGAGGGACAAAAGATTGTAAACAATGTGGTTGCAACTTTATTCTCCATATGCATATATATTATATAACCACGATAAAACAGAGCAAAAAGAAAGATAAAAATGTCGAGTCAAACGTTTTAAATCGGGAAAGGGCAATCCAAATCGCCAAAAATATTGTGGGTAAGTAATATATGTATTTCATTCACAGGTGCTTCACACAAGTGGTTTTTTGACCTTTCTTTCGCCAGATTTTCAATAATAACCACGATAAAACAGAGCAAAAAGAAAGATAAAAATGTCGAGTCAAACGTTTTAAATCGGGAAAGGGCAATCCAAATCGCCAAAAATATTGTGGGTAAGTAATATATGTATTTCATGCACAGGTGCTTCACACAAGTGGTTTTTTGACCTTTCTTTCGCCAGATTTTCAATAAAACCTAATTTAACCAAATATGAAAAGCTGGCAATTTTTTTAGTCATCACTTTGAGTCATGGGACAAAATTAGGTACATTAAAAAAATCTGCAATGGTGACCTTTTTTTCTTCATCACTATTATTTTTTTATTAAAAAAAAAGTGGAAATTCTAATTTTCTAATTTTGTGTCGGTAATTTTTTTCTGCCAGTCGGCAGAAATAATTATAATTATAAATCCACATCCCCATTTCTTTTTGGTGGGGGCAGCATTTTATCTATTGCCTAGGACGGCAACTTAAGTTAATCCAACTCTGTTACTATTAATTGTAGGTAAAATTGAAATAAAGGTTAAGGAGTTGAAGGAAGAACAAAAGACAATAACTAGAGCTGCAGCCAAATTTGCTCAATTTCTACAAGATAATGCCATCACGGAGTATAACGATTCTTACGACGCATATATTAAACATTTAATATATCGGTAAGTTTAATGTTCCTTATTCTAGTAAAATTTTTGTGACTAGAAAAGAGGGTATCGCATTTTGGACTACACCGCCTGCAACGATAAGACTTTACATGCTTATAGATACATAAGCCGAAATTTCAGCCCGTTTTACATCCCGGAACATATTTTAATTAATTATTTTAATTAATAATTTTGACATATGTCAATGTACGATTTGACAACATTGCACGAAACTTCAAGTGCCAAAATAAAAATAACTGCACATTAACTACTACAGTGGGGCCAAAGGAAAGGGTCTGTGTTGTGTTCACTGATCTTGACTATAATATTAAAATATTTTGTTGTGCTTTATTAGTTTTTACGGAATTAATATGCTGTAATTCAATGTGTAATTAGGCTGGACTTATGTGACTAGTTTCTTAAGTTTCAGTACGATTATGGAGTTATTTTTGAGGTATTTATACTATAATAACATTGTAAGCGAACCAGCAGCTTCAACGATAACCCAAAGCATGTACTTCCATGGGACAGTGTTACCCAAGACAAATAATTTAATGCGGCTTTAACATTTTAAATTAGTTTATTTCCATGATATGATTTAAAATTAGATTATTAAAAAGTTACACACAGACTTTTAACTTTTAATATTAATTAAATATATTTATTTAAAAAGAAATATATTTAATTAATATTTTACAGTGTTTTTATTAATTCTACCTAAATGTATGTTGGTTTTTAGATAAACAAATAATATTGCTTTTTTTCAATATGATAGTCACATTTAGCGCAAGAATAATGCGATGTTGTCGGGTTTACGATTATAAATAATTCCTGAGTTTTTTTTTTCATTTTGTTCTTTATTAACAATTAACACAGTTTTTTATCATTTATTTTCATAATTTTGCACTTTTTTAAACGTATTTTTCTTATTTAGCCCAAAACTTCTATTTAACCCTTAACAGCATAATGTGAATCCTAGAGATACGTGATACGTGATACGTGTTTTTCAAATGCATAAAAAAAACTAAGAAAAAGTTTCTTTACCCAAAACTGCAATGTATTTGTAAAATTCAGACGTGTATTTATCGTATTTTTAATAAACCGCCAGTTTTTCAAAATTCCCACCATATTTTTTAGTTAATTTTTATCAGTTGGTAGGTGAATGTTGTTGGTTTGTGTCAAAAGGGCGTGCTCCAGGTAAGACTTTTATTTATTTTTTTTTATGTTATAGAATTTAAAAAATATATATATGAAATCATATAGCTAAAACTATGCCCTAACTGCCTATAATATTTTTTTTTTATATTTTTCTAAAAAAAAATAAAAAGACATGTTTAAAATCTAGTGTATTAGAATTCACATTGCGCCCATTTTACCCCAAATTAAAAATATCGTGTGTACTTATGTTCGCATCGCGCGCGAATTTTGCATTCTACATGTAACTGTCGGTTTACATTGCTCATATAATGGCATATAAAAATAATTTTTCCAGTGTTGTACTCATATATTTTGACATTTTTTTTAACTGAATCAGATTTAATTTTTTTTCTTTTATTCCTTTAAAAGTTTTCTGTACTGCGGAAAATCCTTGCGTTAGTCAAAAAATTCAGTTTAATTGAATTGAAACTAAGAAAAAGGGGAAGGCCACTACAAGACTCTCCTGCCAATAATAGGAAAATTCCTAGAATTAAAACAATGTTTGCACCTAGGCCGCAGGCAGAAATAAGATACGATGAAGTTGGTCATTTTCCGCAATTCCATACGAAGGGAAGATGCCGGAACTGTAAAGGACAGCAAACGCATGTAATTTGTATGAAATACGATGTAAGATTATGCTTTGTAAAAGAGAGAAATTGTTTTTTGGATTTTCATACCAAACCATAAATATGAATCCAAAAAATTATTTTTCTCTTAATTGTTTAACTAATGCTTAATTTTTACTTTTTTTTGTGATATTTTTTAAAAATATGTTTCTGCTAGTCCTTTGGTATTGATATTTAATAAGTTAATAAGATAAGTTTTAATTTAGTTATGCTATCTGTTACAGTATTTTTGCTTTAGTTTTAATTTGTATGAAAATACTTTTATTTTTGTTTTATATTAAATGTTCCTAATCCCTACCTGTATTTTTTGGCCTAATGTTGTTTTCCGTTAAAGTAACATTGTGTACTTTAAGGCACACGTATTGACTTCGGTTTAGCGCGTAATGTAAACTTTAGTACACATGTCCATAACAAGTAAAAAACATATAAACGAAAAAAAATATCCCCAAAAACATGTTAACTAGGGCATAAATTTAACAAAAAAAATAATGTTATATTTTTTTTGAAATGCGGTCTATGCTTGCGCTGTTAAGGGTTAAAACGATACCATTCTTTAGTAAGAAAATGCGCTGGCTATCAGGGCTGGAAAAAAGTAATTTTCCGGAAAATCCCGGACAATTGCACAAATGGTGGGAAAATCCAAACGTTTTTTTACTGGTATTTGCCATTCTAAAAACCGGAAAAAATTGGGAAAAACATTTTTAATAAAAATATAATAAAATACCTATAATTTTTAAATAATTTCTTAAATAATGGTTTTAAAAGCTGATACAACTAAATTAAAAAAATTATATAAAAAATATGTATATTTAAATGGAGATTCATTATATTTTTTTATTATAAAAATTCTGTAATGAAACTCGTGTAGTTTTTAGTAAAAATCCCAGTGAGATTTTCCTTGTGGTTTTTACCGGTATTCACCACCCGGAATTTTTCTCAGTGGTAAAAACCGGTAAATACTGCTGGTTTTTACCGCCATAGTCCAAACCTTGCCAGCTCTGGTCGCTATGGTGACTGTCTGTGTATATCTGGAATCTAGTAGCCCGAGGGGTGTACAAATTAGAGAAAATCTTGGAGGTAATATCTCGACTAAGTCTCACCTTTACCAAACGTACCTATTTTTAGGTAATTTAAAAAAAAATAAGGCAGATTCCGAGGGATTACCTCCTAGGAGGAATTCAGGTGTACATTTTTTTCAGCGGCCCAATTGAGTCCAATATAATACAATACAAAATTAAATTGGTAGTGAATTGTATTCAAGTTTCAATATTTTATTTTCAGTAGGTAGTGATATAAAAATCCTAGATATTGTTTTATTATTATTTTTTTAGTGAAAAATGTCTTGGCATGGCAGAGGATACAAAAACAATAAAGTTTTTAGAGGATCTTCTTTTACAATACGATGAAATGAAAAAGTTTTTCAAAGAATGTATTGAAAATGGAAAAAAACTTGGTACCAGTGATTTTGAAATGACACCTAAAAAAATCAAACAGACAATTGAAGAACTATACAGTCTTAAACATAACGGGAAAAAGATTAAGGAATTGTATACTGCTCAGGATAAGCCTAGACGGAAAGAACATGAGACTACCGAATATGTGCACAAAATTACTGCAAAAATGCTAAAGGAATTCTTTCAAGACTGGAAGGGCAAAAAAACATTCAAGAATAATAAAAAAGATGGAAATAAAAATTTTAAACAAAATTCCGATAAGAAAAAAGAGGAAGATTATAAACAACAAAATAAACCTCACAATAAAAATTTTAATAAAAGCTATTCAAATCCACCATCATATGATCAAGCTGTTAGGCCGGAAAACCCAACAACAAACTACCCCGGACCTCCGCAAGCTCATTATCCACCTCCTGATCAATACTATCCTTCGCATTATTACCCTCCACACGACGCATCAGGTGGTGGTGTTAACAAAGACTTTAAATTTGAGATCCGTTTCAAAAATACAGATAATTCCAACAAAACTCCTGAACCCGCACAACCCTATGGATATCCAGTTAATTACCCGCCACATGGTGCCCCATATTACCCACCTGGTGGTCCACATTACCCACCTGGTGGTCCACATTATCCACCTGGTGGTCCACATTATCCACCTGGTGGTCCACATTATCCACCTGGTGGTCCACATTACCCACCTGGCGGTCCACATTACCCACCTGGCGGTCCACAATATCCATCCGGTGGTTCATATTACCCACCTCCACCAACTGGTAATCCACATTACCCGCATCGACCTTCATCTTATGAACATCCAGGAGGTGCTCATAATCAAAGGCCATACAGTTCTAGGCCTCAAAATAATGATCAAACTAAAAGAGATCATGGTAATTTCCAGCAAAGTAAGCAAAACCAGGAACAATCAAAAAACAACAGAGGTAGAGGTGGATACCGAGGTAACACTCAGTTTAAAAGGTCTAGACCTCAAAGAAAAGGAGGAAAATCAGATGGAAACAAAGATGATTCGAACGATTCAGACTTTGAAGTACTCTAAATATTGCAAACATTTATTAAAAGCAGTTACACCTTTTTGCAAAAAAAAAAATCATGGGAATATTAAAGTCCATTTAACTGTTTAAACCTGACTTTTTTGTTTTGTCCATTAATGTCACTTAAAATTTAGGTTGGAATTGCGGAATTTTACTTTTAGGTTTGTTAATGTTCACATTATAACACTAGTGCTTTTTGAAAACATTAAAAATCATAAATACTCCATTTTTCCATTTTGAGAGTACTTTTTCCATTTTCCACTCGAATGATTTTTCCACTCCGCTAGCAAGTCGTGGAAAAACTTTCATATACCGGGTGACTTTTATTTATGTCCACCCCCAAAGTTAAGATTTATTATCATTCGATAAAAACGAAACTTGGGTGATTTATATAATTTTACATTGGCTCTATAATGGCAGATTTATTTTTTTTTTCACCGGTTACGCCGGAAGTGGCATATTTTTTTTATTGGAACACCCTGTAATTTTTTACATTTTTTATTTTAGCCGAAAATTCTATGTATAAAAAACTGATTGTGTTTTTTTACTTTTTTTTTTGGTTTTCGTTTTTATCGTATAAAAACGAGATATAGATAATTTACCTTGTTTTTACTTAAGCTTAAAAAAATATAAAACTGATATTATAATAAAAATTTGATCAGTGACAGCGAGTTAGAGGTAAAAAAAATGTTTTTTTGCTCTGAACTCCCATTTTATTGTATCCATGTAAACTTTATTTGTAGAGTATTTTTCAGCTATTTTTCTTATGCATGCAAAATTTAAGATTTACTTTGAAGTAAGTAAAAAGAAGGTAAATTATATGTATCTCGTTTTTATCGAGGTTTTTATACGATAAAAACAAAAAAAAAGTAAAAAAAGCTATCAGTTTTTTATACATTGAATTCTCAGCTAAATTCAAAAATGTAATGTTCCATAAAAAAACATACCACTTCCGGCGAAACCGGAAGTGAAACAAAAAAATTGAATCCGCCAATATAAAATTATATAAATCACCCAAGTTTAATTTTTATCGAATTTAGATTAATCTTAATTTTAGGGATGGACATAAATAAAATTCACCCAGTATACTGTTTTACACAAATGCTTTTATGATTCGAGTCGAGTGATTATTACTTTTTTCTATTTTGCAACTCTTATAAGCTCATAATCACACGCATTTTGCGTGTTCTTATAGGCCCATAAGAGGTCTCTACTTTTTTTTCTTTTGGGTTGGCAACAGAGAAAAGCCTATCTCTTGAAGTTTTCTGTGCAAATGTCAATGTCACTTTAAAGTTTAATTTTCTACAAAATTTTGTGTTTAGGTTATTTTTACCGTGTTGAAATTGTGTCTTGGTTAATTGCAGTGAAAAAGAGAAGAGATTACTATAAAATATATCAAAATATAATTTGTTCTTGGAATTTTAAACATGGTGTAAACTGTAATGCCAACCCAAAACAAAAATCCCTAAATCAGTCATCAATTTAAATGTAAGTTTTTTTTTAATTTTAGAGCAAAATAGAAAAAATTGTATAAAGCACTAGTTTCATAACATACGTTTTTAGCGCACGAGTACAAGTTTAGAAAACTCGCCGCAAGCGGCTCGTTTTCTAAACTTGTACTCGTGCGCTAAAAACGTGTTATGAAACTAGTACTTTAATATACTATAATGTCAAAAAATTCCAACCTAAGTCCATAAGTTATGAACCATAACAAATGAATAAATAACATCTAAGTTGAACTCAATTTTCCGATTTTTCTTTTTTTTTCAAAAATCTGTATATTAATTCTGTCAACTTTGGCGTGCACTGGTGGAAAAATGAGTCGAAAATTCACTTTTCAATGGAAAATTTGAATTATTTCGATTTCCATCACTGTACTTAGTTTAGTTTTAAGTTTCAATACAATATTCTTTACATTGTTAAGAATATTAGTCATTTGGTATATTGACTTAATATATCTATGCATGGATATTGTCATGAAAAGAAAGTTAAATTGTTAGTTTTCTTAAATTGCAAATCCGTGCACTGATGTTAAAACGGGAATTAAAATATTCTATAGGGAAGTTTTATAAATTTTCCCGATCAAAAAAAAAACGTTTTTTAACATATACTCTCGTGAAGTGTCACTTGGTATCCAAATGGATCCGCAGACCGTTAGGTCTGTTAAAAGTGGAGTGTAAAAAGGGCCTTTTGCGTGTAAAGACGTGCGTTTAAATGTAAAAAATACCCTTTTTACAGAAATGGATATCCAGTAAAAAATTCTTTAAAAAACCTAGGTGTAGGCCGGTAGGTTAAGCGTTTAAAAGTTACTGCGAAAAAAAGTCCTTTAAGACTTTAAATTTTGGTATGCCAAAAACGTTATTTCCTTCCTATTTAATTAATGCTAATTAAATTATGGAAGCAGTAGGGCTTTCATACTAAATGGGTGATAGATTTTTGCTTATGCAAGTGAATTCACTGATAGCACAAACATTCTACGAATATTCTAAGATTTTGCTAAGAATATTCTTTCCTTCTTAGAATGATCGTAGAAAGAAGTGTGCTATTAGAGTAAAAACTTGATTACCCCCTAAAGTATTAATAATGGTGCAGGTCGCTTGCAAAACACTTAACACTACGATATATCAAAAAAGACTTGAAATGTTGAAATATCTTTGGTCTAAAATAAGGCTCTGTGTCAAAGCGTTCTTGAAATAGCGTAAAGTTGTTTTTGCAAGCGACCTTCACCGTTAATACTACTATACTAAAAGTGTAATCTTAGGAAACCAAATGATACATATAATAACCTGTAAAATAGGGTTTATAAAACCCAATTTATAAGTCTGGTTTCTGTTTGAGATGCACGAGTCAAATATATAAAGCTTTGCTTTTGATAGAAAAGATTTAAATACCAATTTAAATGACTATCTAAAAAAAGCAAGAGGTCTGGCTGTACCATTTTCTTGGTTTTATTAGCCAAGTTTTTGGTAATTTGTTTGATAAAAGTCAATATGACATGTGACATGTCACATGTGGACGTGGAATCCCACTATTGTAGAAAATTATTCCTCTATTGCAAATATTAAATATACATAGTTATGTCAAAAATTATTGCATATTTTATTCTTAAATCAAGTCAGAATTAGAGTTTCTAACTTTAAATTATTAATACGGTCCAAGAGTTAAGAATCCAGGACAGGACTAAAAAGGTGAATTTATAGAAAATTAACATTAGGGAACGTCCATAAAGTATGTCACGGTTTTTTTGCCATTTTGATCCCCTCCCCCTACTTCACGTTAAATTTTTACAATTATAATATAAAATTTGTATGTAATAAAAAACAATTTTGTACTTTATATATTCTTATTGCATTTTAAACATCAGATCCTTTATGTATAAATATATAAATAGCAAAAAAAAACAAACAGAAGCTTAAAAAAAATAATGAATACAGGGTGCCCGTTTTTCGACCTCAAGCATGGTATGTCGGTTATTATAAGAGATACAAGATCGGTTAAATTAGAAAAAAGTTGCGCATTCTATTCTGATCAATAATCTGAAAGAAAATTTGACCTGTAATTTTTTGTTTTTTAATTATTGCAAAAAAAAGTTTCTTTTTATTTATTTTTTTTTTCTTGAGCGAAAACCGACAAAGCTAGACGTTTTGGACTTTTTAATTTTTGAATACAGTCTTTTTTCTAATTACGATGATGTATCACACGAGATAACCAAGTCTTACATTTTGAGCGATATTAAAAAAATCATTTTTGCGCAGAGTGCTTTGGAAAGAACGAGGCAATTAAATTAACGGAGGTTATGTTTGAAACTGTAAACATTGGCAATGTAACATTGCCACCTACGCGCATAAGTGAGGTCGGCATTAAGATCTACAATTAGCCGCACATCGCAATTCGATAATCTAAATTCCGAGCTCACGCATGCGCAAAAATTACTTTTTTGAATTCGCTCAAAATGTAAGACTATCATCTCGTGTTATACATCATCGTGCGCACATCGCAATTCGATAATCTAAATGCCGAGCTCACGCATGTGCAAAAATTAATTTTTTGAATTCGCTCAAAATTTAAGACTCGTGTTATACGTCATCGTAATCAGAAAAAACTTTGTTCAAAAACGTAAAAATCCAAAATGGCGCAGATAATAAAAAACGAAGTTAAGTGTTGTAAACTCTTGCATCTAAAATGCCATGGAAAATATGATAAGGGATTTAGATTCCTTGCAAAAAAGTACCTTAATAATGTTTCAGTTAAAACCGTCTAGCTCTGTCGGTTTTCGTTCAAAAAATAAAAACGAAACTCGGGATTTTTAATTTGTTTGCGATAATTAAAAAACTAAAAATGACAGGTCAAATTTTCTTCCAGATTATTGATCAGCATAATAATGCGCAATTTTTTTCCAATTTAACCGATCCTGTATCTCTTATAATAACCAACCGAGATACCCATACTTGAGGTCGAAAAACGTGCACGTTCTTTATTTTTTAAATAAAATTTTTAAAAAACGGAAATTTTCACATTACAAAAATGGTGTTATAGCAGATTAATAAATTATATGCAATAATTTTGTACATACGTGTTGTGTCAGTTTGGAAGATAATTTTGTTATATTTAAATTAGGTATAAGGAGCAGTTTGAATAAAAGTTAAGTAAAACCTTCAATGTTACTTGAAACCTACATTTTGGTAAAAAAGTTTTATGGTTCCAAAAAGTAGGTATGCTTTTTCTTATTATTTTGATTTTTAAACGCTTTGGCGTTTAATGAAAAATTATAACAAACAATTTTGACGCTTTAGCGTTTAATGAAAAATATAAGAAAACCTTTGTTTTTATTCCCCTGTATGGGAATGTTGCTCAATAGCTTTCGCTAGGATTGTACCTAATCCAATATAAGCACTTCTTTCTGACACATATTTAATATTTTATATTCATTAAGTATATTATAAAAGCAGTGTCGGACTGGGCAGCCCGAGGCTAGTGAGATTTGTAACCTAGGGGCCCCGAAGTAAAATCTTTTTTCCCTCACAAAAATTTTGATGACTAAAAAAAAAAAAACGACGGAGGAGCCCCCAAAGTATGAGGGACCCGCAGAAATGGCGGGCCAATGAGATATTTATCACTAGCTCACCTGTCCAGGCCGACACTGTATAAAAGTATTTATATACATCTATTTTCTATAGAAATATATGTGAAATAGCTATTAAAAAAATCATACTGAATCAAATTCAATCGTATGATATTTTGTAGAAGGTACCAAAAAGTTTTTCTATATGGAAAAAACTGTGTAATTCGCGAAAGTCAATCCATTGGAAAACAAAATACCTCTATATATAATAATAGCATCACAGTGTTTAAATTACAATAAATATTAAACATATTAAGTTAAGGTATATTAAATACATAATATGCTAAAAGTTGACAGTATTTCTGCAATATTATATTTTTTATTTTATGTTTTTGGGTGTAGGTTTACGCTTTTTTTGTATTTTGGTATTCAATAAAAACGCTGCTTATGTATTTTTTATTCAGTTAATTTTCATGGAAAATAGTGAATGCGATTAAAATATATAATATACTGGGTGTATCACGGTAGACAGATCAGACGATTTGTGGCGTTATTAACAAAGAAATAAAAATGAAACTTTTACCACTTAATATAGACCTAATTATCTTCAATTGACTCGAAACAAAAGTTCTCTACTCTTTTTTGTTTTTGAGCTAGAGCACCACACAAGCATTTGCACATAACATTTTTAAATACCAAAATTTAAAAGAATTATATTTTTTCGTTATCATACAATACTTTTTTTTCTAAAAACATTAACTTTGTTGTAAATGTTGGATTTAAAAAAATCTTGAAAAATGGAATTTACATTATGGAACGATACCACCAACATAAAAGAGTAGGATGCCTTGAAAAATTTTTAGATTACGACCAGTCATAGGCGAATTTCCAGTGCTCTTGATTTTTTTTAATGATTCCATTTAAACGAGTTAGGTGGAAAAAAAGTTATCGATAAATAAAATTTAAAAACTTTCATATCCTTAAAAGATAAAAATAGAATATCATTTTTTTCTTCGAAAAACACCGATATATATACATATTTATAGTTAATATGTATAGTCAATAATCTGTAATAAAACAACTATTTTTGATCAATTTATTTTTGTAATATTTAAAAAGTTATAACACGCTCGTATTATTTTGAGGGCACAAGACAAAAGTAGTGTGTTCTTGCAATTTGGTTTTCTTATAAAAGGAATCGCTCTATTTTACTAACTTTTAATAACTGATAAGTAGATTATAGTAAAAACTAAGTGACACCAAATCACTATTTTACTTTTGTCTCGTTTCGATAAAACACTACAAATCACAGTTTTTAATTTTCATAGTTCATAGTTTTTAGTTTTCGTAGTACCTACAACATTCACAGGTCAAGTTACAAGCGCCTAAATGCAGCTCTCTATGCAGGATTTTGTTTTGGTTTTTTGTTGTTTGGTCTTTTTTTTAATTAGGGGGCCTTGGTTTACGTTAACGTTGATTTGCCGTCTGTTTGGTGTTATTTTTTTTTGTAAAAATATGTGTTTTATTTAAAATAACATTGAGAAACGGTCAGCGCATGCGCAGTTTATCAAAACGTGGCATACAGAGCTGTACATAGGCGCTCCCGTCAAGTTAAGGCCTATCCAGAAGCTTGCATAAGACCATAAAACATGAGAATTCGGTGCCGTGATTGGCTTACAAGAGACATGGCGGCACATCAAGCCAATTACGGCATCGCATTGTTATGTATTACGTTCTTATGCGAGCCTCTGGATATGCCTTTAACGCCGACGCTAGCAACGTTTCTGCCGTTGTTCCAATTACGATTCTAGTATTTTAACATATACGGGGGAAATCAAAAAGTTAACTAAGGTACATACAAAAATGCAACTTTAACAATGGCTTAATGGTGACCAAAAACTTATAAAGGGGAGTGAGGCGTCGCCGCGATGCCACCGAAAAGAGCGTCGATTTCAGGATTTTGTTATATTTGGTACACCTGCACCTATAAATTAATTTGAACTAATTTTTTTTGATATCAGGACACTGACATAACCAACGACAAGAGTTATTTTAGGAGAGAACTCAATTATCCCAACCGAGAACTCGGTGATCTCAGCTGTGAACTCAATGATCCCATCCGAGAATTCAATGATCCCATCCGAGAACTCAATAAATCCAACCGAGAACTTTTAATACCCCCGAGCGTAGCGGAGGTTGGTGAGCGAAGCAAGCAGGGGGTACCCCCCATAATAATAGTTTCCCATGTGTACATAAAATGGTTGATGAAAGCAAGTCATTGAACTGTGGTACGTGTGATACACTAATTACTTCTCGAGCAAAAAATGTTAAATGCGACGAGTGCGAAGTTTTTTTTCATACCAGCTGTGTGGAATTCCCTGTTGATATACTTAAGCATTTAAATAAGGTTGCCGGTTTATCTTGGAAATGTTCGAAATGCTTCAATCTGCCTTTAACTGAGAAAATTGATGACAAACTTTCTGAAACTTTTAACAAAATTGATAAATGTGTCCTTTCTCTAAAATCCGAACTCAAGAACTAAGAAATCTTATTGAGGGGTCTAATGTTCCGGCTGTCAGCAAGAATCCAAATAAAAAATTATTTTCCACTGTTACAAAATCTACACCTGCATTAATAATACAACCCAAGGATCAAGAACAAAAAAATAATGTCACCAAAACAGATATTCTTTTGAATATTAATCCAATTGATGAACAACTACAACTATCTGGAGTAAAAGATCTAAAAAATGGAGGACTAGTTATCGGCTGTGACAACGTTGAGAAACTAAAAAAAATCGCTACAGCCAAGCTTGGTGATAGATACGAAATTAAGGATGCTAACAGTTTTCATCCCAAGATCCGTGTATCAGGCATGACTGAAGAATTTTCACCCGAAGATATTATTAAATACTTTAAATTTCAAAATCCTAGTTTAATTAGCAACAACTTTTACGGTAAAATAATTGAAGTTAAGCCACTAAAAAAGAGAAATGATTTATTTCAGGCTATCATGCAGGTGGATGTTGAAACTTACAACAACATTTTTTCTTTAGGATATGGTAAGTTGTATCTAGGTTATAATTCCTGTAATGTTTATGATGCTATTGACGTTAAAAGATGTTTCAACTGTTGCGGTTTTCATCATTTTTCAAGCGATTGTAAAAGCTCTGATCCTTTTTGTCCTAAATGTGGGAATAAACACCTAATCAATGATTGTAAATCTACCTTACTTAACTGCATAAACTGTCTAAATCACAACAAGGCTAAACATACTAATCTAGATACAAACCATGCTGCGTAGAGTTCCAAATGTCCAATTTTTATTGACAGGGTAAATGAAATTAAGTCATCTTTGTTTTTTACTAAATAGCAACCACAAAATCTCTCAAATGGAGTAGCCAAGTCAAAAGAGGTCCTGATTTACTATCAAAACGCTCGTAAATAAAACACATACATTTCTTAATGGAGTTATTTCCAACGAGTTCCCCATAATATGTATTTCTGAATCCTGGACACAGGACTGGTTATTAAATCGCGAAATTTTTACTGAAAATTATTCTGTGTTCAGAGCGGATCGTAATCTAGTAGCACACAACAAGTCTCGGGGAGGCGGAGCTCTAATCGCTGGTCTAACAAATATGTTTTCTATGACTGAACTGGATCTCTCATTTATACGTAGTGCATTGCCCCTAATTGATATAGTAGGTGTACAATTTATATATAAGCATTACATTTTTTATGTGTTTTCTTTATACATTCCTGATACAACTAAAACTGCACATTATGAAAGTCTATTTGATTGTTTGGAGTCATTAGATTGTCTAAATGAAGCTGACGTATATTTTATAGGTGACTTTAACCTAACAGAATATTCAAGTAACATTACTACTCCTAAAACATTAGCTTTTAAAAGATTTTGTAATTATTACGATCTACTTCAACAAAATTTTATTCTTAATGGCAATGAACGGTTATTAGATTTGGTTTCTGCAAATAAAAGATGTCGAGTTGAAAAGGCTCATGATTTGCTAGTTAAGGAAGATCTTCCCGATCACCCTGCTTTATGTATTTTTATTAATACACACATTATTGAGAAGAATAATTTTCCCACCAACGAAACATCCAAATATAATTTTAAAAAAACTAACTTTAAAGGCTTATATCAAGAATTGTCTGTACTGGATTGGTCTATTCTTAGTAACCTTACAGAAGTCAACATTGCATGTAATGCTTTTTATAATAAGCTTGGGTCTATTTTTGAGAAATATGTGCCTAAGATTATCAGTAAAAGTAGTTCTTATCCTAAATGGTTTACAAAAGGCATCATTAAAGATATAAAATTAAAACATAAATTTTGGAAAAAATATAAACAAACATTCGATCCATCTGCTTTGGAAAGTTTTCAGTCATTGAGGTCAAAAATTAAACTTAATATAAAGGTTTCATATAAATCATATCTTGAAAATGTCGAAAACAACATTACAAAAAACCCAAATAGTTTTTGGTCCTACGTTAATAATAAGAGAGGTTCGGATCCTATACCCAATTTACTCGTCTATGAAGAAACAGAACTAAAGGATCCACAAAGCATAGTAAATGCGTTTGCGACGTTTTTTCAAAAATCTTATGGGGCGAGCAGTTCTGCAAATAACTTAAATTTCGAATCAAACAGTCATAACAATAATTACTTTAACATTATTCAAATTAAAGAGCGTGATGTCTTATGTGCTCTCAGAAGTTTAAAATCAAAATTTACTGCTGGTCCGGATGGTGTACCCTCATTTCTATTAAAAGACTGCGCTTCTGTTCTATCAGCTCCTTTAACTGTTTTGTTTAATTTAGCCCTTAAGACTGGTAAGTTTCCAGACAAGTGGAAAATATCAAAAATAATTCCTATTTTTAAAAAGGGTTTCAAGAAAAAGGTGGAGAATTACCGCCCTATAACTTTAATCTCAAATTTTGCAAAAGCTTTTGAGATAGTCTTACACAAATTAATTTACGCTAATATCAATCACTTATTATCTAAATATCAACATGGATTTTTAAGAGGAAGATCTACAATTACGAATCTCTCATGTATTCTTGAATATATTTCAAAGTTTTTAGACTATGGTGAGCAAATTGACGTGATATACACAGACTTCTCAAAAGCTTTTGACGTGCTGGATCATATTATTCTTCTTAAGGCGATGTATGACATGGGATTCTCCATAGAATTAATAAATTTTTTCTACTCCTACCTAGTGGATAGATTACAATTTGTAGAGTATCGCGGCTTCAAATCTTGGTTATTTCTGGCAACGTCAGGGGACCTCAAGGGTCTATATTGGGCCCTTTACTCTTTCTTATATTTGTTAATACCATTTTTAATTTAATTGTTGTACCAGCACTTGCTTTCGCAGATGATGCTAAACTATATTACAGAATAAAAAGTATATTAGATTGTCAATTACTTCAAAATGCTTTAAATAATTTGGTTAAATGGTGCGAAAAAAATAAGTTACCCCTTAACGCTGCAAAATGTAATGTTCTCTCATTCACCAGGAAAAATAATACTTTGCAATTTAATTATAAAATTGGAGACACAATCTTAACCAGAGTTTCTGAAATTAGAGATTTGGGAGTTACATTTGATAGTAGATTAGACTTCGGAGTTCATATAGAAAAAACTATATCATCAGCATTTCGCAGTCTTGGCTTTGTCATTAGAAATAGCTATGGCTTTAAGGATGAATCTGCCCTATTCATACTTTTTAATTCATTTGTCTTGTCAAAACTTGAATATGCTAGCCTAATTTGGAATCCTAAATTTAAATATCAAAGTGTTAGTATCGAAAAAATTTTAAGAAAATTCTTAAAATTCGTTAGTTTTAAAATTGATGGTGTTTATCCCAATACAGGCATTAATAACCAACTTTTACTTGACAGATTTAATGTTAATACTTTAAAAAGCAGAAGAGCTACCAACTCTGTTCTTTTTTTGTATAAAATAATTAATAACAAAATTGACTGTCCCGAACTTTTGGAAATGTTAAATTTTTATGTTCCTACAGCAAATACTCGTTCATGTAATACTTTTTACTTATTAAAACCTAGAACCAACTTACCTAAATTTTCACCAATCTACTCAATGTGCAATAATTATCATGCAATTCAATCAGATGTAGATATATTTAACTGCAGCCCCAGTCGTATTAAATTTACATTTCGCCAATTAGACCTGGATTAACATTTTTTTTTTGTGTACCTTGTATATTAATTAACCTTTGTAATTTTTTGTTAAGACTCTTTGTTTCGATGTGACTCATCCTAGAATTGGTTTTATATTGTTTTATGTAACTTAAATAAATAAATAAATAAATAATATATGAAATAGTTTTTTCCTCCTCCTCCTCCTCCGCCTTCAACTTTTATTATCAGGTCGGGTCGGGTTTATTTGAAATTTAATTTAATGAACTCAGCCGAGAACTCAATGATCCCAGCCTAGAATTCAGATCACATCCGAGAACTCAATGATCCCTTCCGAGAACTTATTGATCCCAGCCTAGAATTTGGATCCCAGCCAAAAACTCGATGATCCCATCCGAGAACTCGATGATCCCAGCTGAGAACTCGGTGATCCCAGCCGAGAACTCGGTGATCCCAGCCGAGAAATTTTAATAGCCCCGACCGTAGTGGGTCGACGTTTTATAAGAAAATATTAAAAAAATTAATTTAAAAATTAGTTTTCAAACTAAAATAATTTAAGTTAGAAAAATATACACCCTGTAATTTTTTAATATGTTGTTAAGGGGGTTGAAAAGTACCCCCTCCATTTTTTTTCAGAATTTTTTTATTTTCTGTTTGGTCAAGCGTTTTAAATTTTCTTATAAAAGGTCGACGCTTGACGAAACAGTCCAAACGTCGACGATTGACGAAACAGTCCAAACGTCGACCCACTACGGTCGGGGGGTATTCAAATTTTTCGGTTGGGATTACGGAGTTCTCTGATGGAATCATTGAGTTCCCGGATGGGATCATTGAGTTCTCGGCTGGGATCTTTGAGTTCTTGGATGTGATCTGAATTCTAGGCTGGGATCATTAAATTTTCGGATGGGATCATTGAGTTCTCGTCTGGGATCATTCAGTTCTCGGCTGAGATCATTAAATCAAATTTCAAATAAACCCGACCCGACCTGATAATAAAAGTTGAAGGCGGAGGAAATATATAAAAAAAATAATTTGAAGAACAATTTTCAAACTAAAATAATTTAAGTTAGAAAAATATACACCCCGTAATTTTTGGATATGTTACTAAGGGGGTTAAAAAGTACCCTCTAAATTTTTTTCAGTATTTTTCTGTGTTATGTTAGGTCAAGCGTCGACGTTTTATAATAAAACATAAAAAATACTGAAAAAAATTTAGGGGGTACTTTTTAACCCCCTTAGTAACATATCAAAAGATTCCGGGGTGTATATTTTTCTAACTTAAATTATTTTAGTTTGAAAATTGTTCTTCAAATTATTTTTTTATATATTTTGTTATAAAACGTAGACGCTTGACTAAACAGAACATAGAAAAATTCTGAAAAAATGAAGGGGGTACTTTTCAACCCCCTTAACAACATATTAAAAGATTACGGGGTGTATATTTTTCTAACTTAAATTATTTTAGTTTAAATTTTTTTTTTCAAATTATTTTTTTAAATATTTTCTTATAAAACGTCGACGCTTGACCAAACAGAACATAGAAAATTTTTGAAAAAAATGGAGGGAGTACTTTTCAACCCCCTTAACAACATATCAAAAAATTACGGGGTGTATATTTTTCTAAATTAAATTATTTAAGTTTGAAAATTGTTCTTCAAATTATTTTTTTAAATATTTTCTGATAAAACGTCGACGCTTGACCAAACAAAACAGAAAAATTCTGAACCAAACGGAGGGAGTACTTTTCGACCCCCTTAACAACATATCTTGCTTATAATGTTAAAAAAGGCGGATGTTCTCTCATACTAGTCTTACTTTTTGAATCGTATCTCCTTGACAGAATTCAGTATGTCGAATATTTTGGCCAGTTTTCTGGTGATATATTAGCAACATCAGGCGTACCTCAAGTATAAATTCTCGGACCTTTACTCTTCTTATTATTTATTAACGAAATAGGTGCCGACTTGGATGTTTTCTATTTACTTTTTGCCGATGACGCAATTTTTTTCTGCTATTACATCGTTTTTAGACTGCTTGCGGCTCCAGAATAATCTCGAAAAAGTTAAAGCTTGGGTGACAAAAACAATCTACCTTTAAATGTTGATAAATGCCAAGTAATGACTTTTACAAGAAACAAAAATCCTATAATTTTTATTTACACGCTGGGTAAAAAATCAGTAAGTCGTCCAGAATGTATCAAAGATCTAGGGATTACTTTCGATAGTAAACTTTCCTTCAATAAGCATATTGGAAATGTTGAGCAAGCAGCTTTCAAAAACTTACGCAATTCAACAGGATTTACAGACATATCTTTGTTAAAATTGCTTTATACTACGTTTGTGCAGTCTAAATTGGAGTATACATGTATTGTTTGGAACCCAGGTTATATGACACATGCCGATCACTTGGAAGGAATTCAACAGAGGTTCTTAAAGTTTTTAAAAGTTTAAGGTAGATGGCGTTTACCCAAACACCGAACTGCTAAATGGATTTGGCTTCGACTCAAGGGCGTAGATATTTTTCTTCTATGGGGGGGGTAATACCCAGGGCCGGCCTTTCAAGCCTCAAATTTGGCGCCCTCTAGCAAAAGAAAAAACACCCTAAAATAAAGCTTTGTGCGCATACAAAAAAAAATTGCCCCCTAAAAAATGCCATCAAGAAAAAATGATTTGTCCCTGACGGTTTCTACCAATACGTGGCGCCCCTACAAAAAAAATGACGGCCCCCAAAAAAAAAACCTAAAACAAAAGTTTTGTCCCTGACGGTTTCTACCAAACTTGTCGCCCAAAAAATACCAACAAGAAAAAAAACTGTGTCCCTGACGGTTTCTACCAAACTTGGCGCCCACGCCTATGGGGGGGGTAATTACCCCCATTACCCCCCCCTCATCTACGCCCTTGCTTCGACTCACTTGAAAACAGGAAGAAAAGATTAAGCCTTATTTTTATTTAAAATTTTGCACTTTGGTATAAACTGCCCAGATATACCTATTAGATAAAATACCAATACATGTACCAAGAGTAGGAGCTCGTGATAATTTTACTTTTTATCTAGGAACTAGGACAAAAATTCTGAAAAAAAATAGAGGGGGTACTTTCCAACCTCCTTAACAATATATCAAAAAATTACGGGGTGTATATTTTTCTAACCTAAATTATTTTAGCTTAAAAAATTTTCTTGAACTTATTTTTTTAATAACTGCTCAGATATATTAGATAAAATACCAATACATGTACCAAAAGTAGGAGCTCGTGATAATTTAACTTTTTATCTAGGAACTAGGACAAAAATTCTGAAAAAAATGGAGGGGGTACTTTCCAACCTCCTTAACAATATATCAAAAAATTACGGGGTGTATATTTTTCTAACCTAAATTATTTTAGTTTAAAAAATTTTCTTGAACTTATTTTTTTAATATTTTCTTATAAAACGTAGACGCTTGACCAAACAGAACATAGAAAAATTCTAAAAAAAAATAGAGGGTACTTTTCAACCCCGTTAACAACATATAAAAAATCTACGGGGTGTATATTTTTCTAACTTAAATTATTTTAGGTTAAAAATTTTTCTTCAAATTATTTTTTTTTTTAATATTTTTTTATAAAACGTCTACGCTTCACCAAACAGAACATAGAAAAATTCTGAAAAAAATGGCGGGGGTACTTTCCAACCTCTTTAACAACATATCAAAAAATTACGGGGGTGTATATTTGTTAAAAACATTTTCTTCAAATTATTTTTTTAATATTTTCTTATAAAACGTCGACGCTTGACCAAACAGAACATAGAAATATTCTGAAAAAAAATTATGCGGTTCTTTTTAACCCCCTTAACAACATATCAAAAAATTACGGTGTGTATATTTTTCTAACTTAAATTATTTTAGTTTAAAATTTTTTCTTCAAATTATTTTTTTAAATAATTTTATATAAAACGTCGACGCTTGACCAAACAGAACAAAGAAAAATTCTGAAAAAAAATGGAGGGGGCACTTTTCAACTCCCTTAACAACATATCAAAAAAAAATACGGGGTGTATATTTTTCTAACTTAAATTATTTTAGATTGAAAATTGTTCTTCAAATTATTTTTTTATATATTTTCTTATAAAGCGTCGACGCTTGACCAACCAGAACATAGAAAAATTCTGAAAAAAATGAAGGGGGTACTTTTCAACCCCCTTAACAACAAATCAAAAAATTACGGGATGTATTTTTTCTAAATTAAATTACACTGGTCGACAAATCTGAAGATTTCTCTGAGATTCCAGACATAGGTTTATACTAATTTTGGGTCGCTGAATCCAAATCCGAAGGCCGTTTGTCTCCATCGCCCTCAGATTTTTGTATATCATAAAAAAGTTAAAATTAGGAAAATCGATTTTGTGTAATTACAAGAAAATGCTTTGACTTATCACATTAAAATTAAGTACGGTTAATAGTGGTAATATAAGTTATTTATTCCCCTACTTACCCAAAAATACAATTGTGTGTATGTCAGAGGCGTGCGTTCTAACGTGTTTCTGTAATTTATTTCTCCAACAAAATTTATGTTTAAGAATTTTACAATTTCGATAAAAAATTATTATTTATTGATTAATTTTACGTAAAAAACATATTGGACCTTTTGATCAAAGGTCAATAGTTTTCGAGAAAAATAGGTTTAAACATATCTCTGCAAGTTCCACTAAGAAAAAAACTGCTGCCAACAAGATAATACTTTCTCCTATAGGTCTAGGTTTATTAAAATAAAAATAAATACGTATTCCTATGTATTTTGAGGCGCTGAATCCGAATTTGAGGTCAAAATAGCACATCACCTGGAAAACTAATTTGATAAGGTGCTATTTTGACTTCAAATTCGGATTCAGCGCCTCAAAATACATAGGAAAAAAAACTATTGACCTTTTTTTGTGTGGCTAGGATATTTTTTTTATAAACATCGGAGTGGGGTAAGGGGGTAAAATGGGGTTAAAACTTTTTTTTATTTTTTTTTTCAATTTATTTTTCGTTAAAACGAAAAAAGAGACATTTTTCGGAAAAAAATAATTTAATTTTTTTTGTATTTATTTATTTATTTTTATTTTAATAATTTATGATATAAAAAAATCTGAGGGTGATGGAGACAAACGGCCTTAGGATTTGGATTCAGCTACCCAAAATTAGTATAAACCTATGTCTGAAATCTCAGAGAAATCTTTAGATTTGTCGACCTATTTATAAGAAAATGCAATTGTTTATCCGCGGTGCACATTGCAAAATTATTGTTAGTCAAATTAAAGTCGCAAGCAAGTTGCAAAACAACTTTACACTATGATATTTTAAGAACGCTTTGACATAGAGACTTGAAATTTGGAACACATTTTTTCTACTAAGAAAATCTTTGTTTCAAATTTCAAGTCTCTGGGTCAAAGCGTTCTCAAAATATCGTAGTGTAAAGTTGTTTTGCACCTTGCTTGCGACTTTAATTTGACTATAACGGTGTAGCTCCGCTGAAAATGGATTAATTTTAAAACATACCGTGTACAATATTTATTTTAACCCTACTTAAAATATTGCAGTGAAAAAAAAATCTTTAACCCTCGAAGTATGAAAATTAACGTTGTTAAAAAATTCAAATATCGGAAGTTATAAAAAAATCAGAAGTGATAAATATATATTTTTAATCCATGTAAGTTTGCAATGAAGGGTATATCTACGAAATCCGATCGTGTTTTTTTCGAAAGTCATTGCACGTTGCAAATACACAAGTTTAAACAATTTTATGCGAGCCGTAAATTAACCAAGCGCACGGTATGCAACATACAGTGCGGTCCAAAAGTCACCCCCCCCCCCCTCTTAACTTTTATAGAGCGATCCGTATTTTAGAAAACTTTACAGATAAGAAATTTTAATCAAACTTATTAACTAGACATTTTTTCCCTATTTATACTCTTAATTACTTATTTTTAAATTAAAAATCAAATAAGATTCATAACAAAATTTACATAAGAGCGGTCTTTTCAATTTTTTTTTATTTAAACAAATTGTGATAAAAACAATATAGTAAAATCAATTTAAATTACCGATATAGCATTAAATTTTAATTTTCATATAATTTTCGAACATATGAACTAAAAAAATTTAATATAGCTATAGTTTAAATTTAAATTGATTCTACTATATTTCTTGTATCGCTCTTTGTTTAAGTCAAAAAACATATGAAGCTTTAAAAAGAACTGCTCTAATGTAAATCTTTTTATAAAATCTATTTTATTTCCTTTTTTATTTAAAAATAGGTAATTAAAAGTATAAAACAGCGGAAAATGTATAGCTGTTGTTAATAAATTTGATTAAAATTCTTTATCTTCAAAGTTTATCTTAAATAAGGACCACCCTAGTTGATGAATAAGTATTATTTTGGGTTACTAATAATATTTCGTATATGTGAATATAAGAAAATAAAAATTTATAAACATTTATAAAAGTTATAATAAGTTGTAAGTCATTTTTAAACAAAAAAAAAATATAAAACCTGTTAAGTCCAGTTTTATTCACGTATTTTAGATAAAAATAAAAAAAATGACGTAAAAATTATTTGTATACCTTCTTAGATCCAAACTAAATAAAAGTAAAAAACTGCAAAATTAAAACAAAATTAGATACAGAAAAATCACCAGCAAAAATGGTGTGCAAAAAATATTCAGATTTACTGATGGAAAAATACAAAAATCAACTTTATTTAAAAAGGTGTCCGGCGAATTTTTTAAAATTGGTCTAAAATGTTTGTAAGGCATCCGGGTTCAATATTTAAGCAAAAAATCCAATGGGCAAGCCCTTTTCAATTAATCATGTTTCCAACCTACCGTGAGCGCTAACGCAAAAACGGTTGAGATTTCAAAAAAAAGTTACAGAATGTTTTTGTAAAGAATTTTATGATCAACAAATTTCATAATAAGTCCTTTTTGCATAACTGCAAATCTGACGGAGATATTCGCGAAAAACCACACGTGTGCCGACTAATTGAAAAATAAAAAATTAAGCCCACGTCGCACACATGGGAATTTTCAGCCAATGTTTATAATGACAAAGCGAAGGCGTATACAAAAATTTAGGGGTCGGTCAAGTTAGCCCCCCCCCAGTTAAAACTTAGGGTCGAAAAATACATAGGTAGTTTGCACACAACTTGCACAACCAAAAAAAAAGCTTGCGCACTAACCATTGGTTAATTATATGAAAAAAACCGTGGGGGGGGGCTAACTTGACCTTAGCCCCCCCCCAGTAAAAAAGTTAAAATTTTTCACTACAATCTAATAGTAAATAGCTTGCACAACCAAAATAAAAGCTTGCGCACCCTTAACAAGAGCGGTGAGGGGTAAATAATGTTTACCGTAAGCCCCCCCCCCCAGAGCTAAAATTGACCGAAAAATGTTGTAGTATGTTAAAAAAAAGCTTGCACAACCAAAATAAAAGCTTGCGCACCCTTAACAAGAGCGGTGAGGGATAAATAATGTTTACCGTCAGCCCCCCCAGAACTAAAATTGACCGAAAAATGTTGTAGTATGTTAAAAAAAGCTTGCACAACCAAAATAAAAGCTTGCGCACCCTTAACAAGAGCGGTAACGGGTAAATAATGTTTACCGTCAGCCCCCCCCAGAACGAAAATTGACCGAAAAATGTTGTAGTATATTAAAAAAAGCTTGCACAGCCCCTCACAAACAAAATAAAAGCTTGCGCACGCTTAACAAGAGCGATGAGGTGTAAATAATGTTTACCTTCAGCCCCGCGCAGAACTATTATTTAATAAAAAAGTTTAAAAAAATTATTACTATCTAATTACAAGTCCCTTGCACAACCAAAATAAAAGCATGCGCACCCTTCAACAACAAAATAAATAAAATAAAAGTTTTATTAGAAAGAACTTTTAATAAAAAAACTTTTAAGTCACTAAAAAAAATAAATTAAGTACCTACCCACTGCCGCCAACAAATTATTGATTTACGTAAAAAAAGTATTGTAGGCTACTTAAAAAGTGCATTTGCTTTGAAGTTAAGTCTATCTACAAACCTCTGAGGCTGTGGGTTGAGTGAGTCACAGTTAGAGTCCAGCTCCCAAGCTGCCTCTAGATGCTTTTAAACATTTATACTACAACATTTTTTGGTCAATTTTAGTTTTGGGGGGCTGACGGTAAACATTATTTACCACTCACCCCTCTTGTTAAGGGTGCGCAAGGTTTTACTTTGGTTGTGCATCTTTTTTTTTAATATACTACAACATTTTTTTTGTCAATTTTAGTTCTGGGGGGGCTGACCGTAAACATTAATTACTCCCCACTGCTCTTGTTCAGGGTGCGCAAGCTTTTATTTTGGTTGTTCAAAGATGTGCAAGCTTTTTTTTAATATACTACAACATTGTTTGGTCAATTTTATTTCTGGGGGGGCTGACGGTAAACATTATTTACTCCCCACCGCTCTTGTTAAGGGTGCTCAAGCTTTTATTTTGGTTGTGCAAGCTTTTTTTAATATACTGCAATAGTTTTTAGACAAATTTAGTTCTGGGGGGGGGCTGATGGTAAACATTATTTACCCCTAACCGCTCTTCTTAAGGTTGCGCAAGCTTTTATTTTGGTTGTGCAAGGTTAGTTCTGGGGGGGGCTGATGGTAAACATTATTTACCCCTCACCGCTCTTGTTAAGGGTGCGCAAGCTTTTATTTTGGTTGTGCAAGGTTGTGCAAGCTTTTTTTAATATACTACAACATTTTTTGGTCAATTTTGTTCTGGGGGGGCTAACGGTAAACATTATTTACCCGTTACCGCTCTTGTTAAGGGTCCGCATGCTTTTATTTTGGATGTGCAAGCTTTTTTTTTAATATACTACAACAGTTTTTAGTCAAATTTAGTTCTGGGGGGGGGGGGGGGGCATTAAACATTATTTACCCCTCACCGGTCTTGTTAAGGGTGCGCAAGATTTTATTTTGGTTATGCAAGTTTTTTTAATACACTGCAACATTTTTCGGTCAATTTTAGTTCTGGGGAGGGGGCTGATGGTAAACATTATTTACCCCTCACCGCTCTTGTTAAGGGTGTGCAAGCTTTTATTTTGTTTGTGAAAGGTTGTTCAAGCTTTTTTTTAATATACTACAAAATTTTTCGGTCAATTTTCGATCTGGGGGGGGGGGGCTGACGGTAAACATTATTTACCCGTTACCGCTCATGTTAAGGGTGCGCAAGCTTTTATTTTGGTTGTGCAAGGTTGTGCAAGCTTTTTTTTTAACATACTACAACATTTTTCGGTCAATTTTAGTTCTGGGGGGGGGGCTGACGGTAAACATTATTTACCCCTCACCGCTCTTATTAAGGGTGCGCAAGCTTTTATTTTGGTTGTGCAAGCTTGTGCAAGCTATTTACTATTAGATTGTAGTGAAAAATTTTAACTTTTTTACTGGGGGGGGGGCTAAGGTCAAGTTAGCCCCCTCACGGTTTTTTTCATATAATTAACCAATGGTTAGTGCGCAAGCTTTTTTTTTGGTTGTGCAAAGTTGTGCAAGTTGTGTGCAAACTACCTATGTATTTTTCGACCCTAAGTTTTAACAAGGGGGGGCTAACTTGACCGACCCAAAATTTAGACAGATGGAAATGTTTCCGTAACTAAATCCTAATATTACTGGACTACAAAAAAATCAAATAAAAAAGAAACGCCTGATACATTTTTATTTTTCACACAAAGTATTCTTAGGGGCATGCCAAATCGACTGATTAACAAAAATGTTGGTTTGTGAAAAAAAAATTAATAAAACTCTAAAAACCTATAGTGATGCTGGTTTACTGCGAGGTTAACTGTAATAAAAATACAAGTTTTAACTGCTTGCACAAGATTATTTTAATTATTACTTGCTAGCTTAATTACTAGCTAACGAACGCAAAAAGAAGACCGGCCTGATGCATCAGTTCATCTGATGCTCGTATGTACATATTTAACTTTTTTATGGTTGCTTAGTTAGAGATACAGGGTGTCGCACACATGGGCAAATTTAGACAAACTTTTATTTGAAGATCAACATTTTTTCTGACGACCAGAACCGTTGCGAAATAGCTATTTTCCTAACAAGTGTGGAAAAAGGCTCCTTTCCGCACTAGAGTGCATTTCCTAAACGAAGCGTGCGGAGTTCAGGCAAGCAATCGAGTGTGAAAAAAACTCTTTAGGGAGCGTTCAAGTATTAACCCAGACAGCACAAAGATGACTTAAAGAGATCTTAAAGATGTCGTAGTTCGTCATTCAAGGCGTCTTAAGAACGTCGGTTTTCGCCGTATATGCATCTTAAAGACGTCTTAACGACGTCGTATGTTACAAAAGGTAACGTCTTTAAGACATATTTTTTAAGACGCCTTACTGAAGCCTTGCACAGGCGACTTTACAACACAATAACCCCTCCCATTTACGTTGCTAGGTACGGTCGTATTGATATAAAAAGCGTAATAAGAATTAGAGTGAGGTAATTTGTTTCTGAAAAAAAGATCTTAAAAAATGTGATTTTTTTTAATTTTGGTTTTTGATTTTTTTTTATTTTTTTTTTTAATTTTTCTTTTAATTTTTTATTTTTTCGGAAAAAGAAAATAAAAAAAATGAAAATTTTTTTTTTAATTTTTTTGTTTTTCAAAAAAAGATTTTTAAAAAAATGGTAATTTTTTTTAATAGTTGATTGCGGTTAATTTATTTTTAGCGATGAGTATCGAAGTTGAGATACTTAAAATACATCTTATAGACATCATAATCAGATATCTTTTAAACATCTATAAAAATAAGTCCATAAGATATCCCTTTTATGTCTTTAGGCGTCCAGACATAATTAAGATCTAAAAAAGACGTCTTTAAGATATTATGTGCTGTCTGGGAAGTAACGCAAAATGTGGCCATTTTTGACATTTAAGTTTATAATTTTTTAAGTGTTACGTAACATTTTTACTGACAAAAAGCTCATCATTTTCTTTAAGTTTTTTCTTACTCGTCCCAGCGAGTAATATCATATTTTATTTTTACGAGTATTTACTAGTTTTCTACGAGGAAATTTATTTACTTGTTTCAGCGAGTATTAATACACTTTCATTTTACGAGTTTTTACTAGTTTTCTACGAGTAATACGTAAATTATATTTTTAAACGGAAAAAATTAAATTTTACGACAAAATCTTAAAAAAATTTTAGCAAAAAAAAATAAAGAAAATACATTTTTTTTCTTTTTGAGATTTAGGTATTTTTAGGTTTATATTAGTATATTAAACCAAACCTAAAAATACCAAAATCTCGAAAACAAAAAAAAAAACTCGTATAGAACCTGACGTAACGTAACTCTGACCTTACGATATACCAATTTTCACAAAAACTTCTCCCCACCCCTTAGGGGCTGGCATTGGAAAAATTTTATTATCAATTTAGTTTTGTCGTACCCAAAAACAACTATTTGGTTTGAACTTTTGGTAACATAACTGTATGCCAAACGTTCTTAAGTTATCGTGTCCAGAACAACCGATCGACCGAAAAAAATTTTTTTGCTCGAAATTGATTTATACTGACATAAAACGTCACAAAACTCAAAAATACGCAAAAAAATCATCACAATTGGGCACGAATACAAGGCTTTCCAATTTTTTCAGAATGGAAAAGCAAAACTAAGGTTTTTACTTGCTGAACACTCGTTAATCCTTGTAGAAAATACTCGTTCAATACTGGTAAATACTAGTAAATTTTCATTGGAATTTCCTCATAAAATACTCGTAGAAACTTGTAAAAACTACGGTTTTTTACTAGCTGAAAACTCGTTAATCCTTGTAGAAAAATACTCGTTCAATACTGGTAAATTTTCCTTGGAATTTCCTCATAAAATACTCGTAGAAACTTGTGAAAACTACGTTTTTTTACTCGCTGAAAACTCGTTAATCCTTGTAGAAAAATACTCGTTCAATATTAGTACCATAGTACCAGTATATACTGGTAAATTTTCATTGGAATTTCCTCATAAAATACTCGTAGAAACTTGTAAAAATCTACGGTTTTTTACTCGCTGAAAACTCGTTAATACTCGTAGAAAAATACTCGTTCGATACTGGTAAATACTCGTAAATTTTCATTGGAATTTCCTCATAAAATATTTACCCCCTCAGCCCCGTGGGGTGGAGTTAGAAATTTTTTATTGCCATGTTTAATTTCAGCAACCCCAAAAACCCCTATAATATAGTATAATATATTATAGCAATTTTCAAATTTTTGGGAAAAATTTCCCGGACAGAACGACCGATCGACCGACAATTTTTTTTTGCTCGAAATTGATTTATATCGACATAAAACGTCACAAAACGCAAAAATACGCAAAAAAAATCTTGAAAATTTTTGCACGAATATAAGGCTTTCCGAAATTTTCAGAATGGGACAGCAAAACTAGGTACGTTTTTTTTACTCGCTGAAAACTCGTTAATCCTTGTAGAAAAATACTCGTTAAATACTGGTAAATACTAGTAAATTTTAATTGGAATTTCCTCATAAAACACTCGTAGAAACTTGTAAAAACTACGGTTTTTTACTCGCTGAAAACTCTGTCCTTGTAGCAAAATACTCGTTCTTTATTTTCTACTTCTGTGCTTTATAAAACCCTTAAAGCACACTAAACGTTCTTAAACGTCCTTTAAATTGACGGTTGATCTTAAAAAATATGATCATAAATAACTATTTATAAATATTATTAATTTTTTTAATTTTTTATGCGTTTGCAAAGAATTTAGTTTGTTTTTACCCGAAAGACCAAGAAAGGAGGATAATTACCTTTTTTTAAGGAATTTATTAAAAAGTTACAACTTTTTTTATACTTTAAACTGTTATCCCAGACAGCACATAATATCTTAAAGACGTCTTTTTTAGATCTTAATTATGTCTGGACGCCTAAAGACATAAAAGGGATATCTTATGGACTTATTTTTATGGATGTTTAAAAGATATCTGATTATGATGTCTATAAGATGTATTTTAAGTATCTTAACTTCGATACTTATCGCTAAAAATAAATTAACCACAATCAACTATTAAAAAAAATTACCATTTTTTTAAAAATCTTTTTTTGAAAAACAAAAAAATTTAAAAAAAAAATCATTTTTTTTATTTTCTTTTTACGAAAAACTAAAAAATTAAAAGAAAAATTTAAAAAAAAATTTAAAAAAAAATCAAAAAGCAAAATTAAAAAAAAAATCACATTTTTTAAGATCTTTTTTTGACAAACAAATTACCTCACTCTAATTCTTATTACGCTTTTTATATCAATACGAACGTAAATGGGAGGGGTTATTGTGTTGTAAAGTCGCCTGTGCAAGGCGTCACCCAGTCAACACAAATACATGGCAGGAACATAGCAGGTACATAACCACTGTTCTATGTGATGTTGCAGACATGTAATTTTTATAGTCCATGTATAGTCCTTGGACTTTAACAATTCCGCCTCAAGTTATGTATCAGCTACATAACATGCTACATATCAGATACATACTAGGTACATAACAATAAAAGTAGGCGTTTCCGAATTTTACTTGTTATGGAGTGCGTCATAGATTTAGACATGGTGAACATTTTTACGTCTTTTTGATAAACCTAATAATTAAAGTATATAAATATCTTTATATGTAGCATCCATCAGGCAAAATTCTTATACGATGTGCATTTTTACTGTGAAAGCAAACTTTCTACCAGGCTTAAAAATCATGGGCCACATAAAAAGCCAATTTTTAGAGAAAAAATAGCAAATAATCATTTAAAAAAAATATATATATTTTAATTTTTTGTCTAAAATTATCTAAAATCGGTTTAGTTGTCTAAAAATACATGCGTTTCTACTACTTAAGGGTAAAACTTTTATTATTAACAACAATTTTAAGAATATTAGTGATTCTAACCTATAAAAATTAAAATAATATAGACGCCATATTTAGTATTGAATTCATAACATTTTATGTATCGTGTATGTTCTCGTACCATATATATGATACATAACATGCAATATTGCATGTTCTGTATCATACATATGTATGTTACATCTTATGTAATATGGCACATGTAACGTAAAAAATCTTTCTGTTATAGGGCATGTTATGTAGCATACATATGTATGTTATGTCTCATGTAATATGGCACATGTTACCTAAAAAATCTTTCTTTACCATGTTGCATCCATATATGTGCGGACTGGGCAGTAAGGCGTCTTAAAAAATATGTCTTAAAGACGTTACCTTTTGTAACATACGACGTCTTTAAGATGCATATACGGCGAAAACCGACGTTCTTAAGACGCCTTGAATGACGAACTACGACATCTTTAAGATCTCTTTAAGACATCTTTGTGCTGTCTGGGATGGTTGTTTAATACTTTGACATTAAAAAATAAAAAGAAAACAAAATGGTTTCCGAGGGGTAAACCACTGACAAAATTTTGTACTCCTTTAGGAGGAAATCTTCAAAGATTTCCTCGTAACCTTCAAAGATTTTCTCCATATTTCCTCTAATATGTACACCTGAATTCCTCTGCGGTTTACCCCTCGATGGTTTCGTTTTTTTTATAAACTGTCCTTTATTTTAATGATTCAGAGTTGGCAACCCTATTTACGCCCTTGATAGAGTCAATATGCAATAAATTTTTCTAGAAAAAAAACTGATTTAAAAATTAACTAATAGCCACTACTTTTGATTTTCGTTAAACACATTAGGCTTATCTAAGTTCCACTTAAAAGCCGGCCGGACAGAATTTAAAACAACCCACTGTCGAAAACGGCGGACTTGAATTAAGTTTAACTTAAAACTTTTAAGTTAAAAGTACACTTCAGGTTTTCGAATAAAAAAAAATGAGATGTTTTTTTTTTGGAGGGGTTCAATTCCACAACATTTTTACAGCCCCCCCAACTTGTGCAAATGTGCTTTGGTTCAGAAGGTTTTGCGAAAGTGTCCGAAGTCACCTACACCGTCTGAAGTCACCTCGGTTAAGAAGTCTACTTCACTTGGAAAGTGAAGTAGACTCAATTAGTTTTGTCGTTAACCTCAATTAACGGTATGTATTTATTTATATTTATAAGACTCTATAAATGGGCTTTTTAGTCTAAGCTGGTGACCATTTTTATTTCATTATTTGCTCCCAGCTGTATTTTATATACCTATGTCTTAAAGTACATTTAAATTAAGCTACTTGCTAATCGCCAGGTCCTGTATCGGGTTCCTTTAGATGCTAGAAGCCTTGAAAAGGTGGTGAAATGGGGTCCCCGAAAAATATATTTTTACCCAGTCCGCACATACATGGATGCAACATCACAAAGAAAGATTTTTTAGGTAACAAGTGCCATATTACATGAGACGTAACATACATATGTATGCTACATAACACGCCCTATAATAGAAAGATTTTTTAAGTTGCATGTGCCATATTACATAAGATGTAACATACATATGTATGATACATAACATGCAATATTGCATGTTATGTATCATATATATGGTATGAGAACATACCAGATACATAAAATGTTATGAATTCACCATATGTAGGTACAGGTTAATAATAATCCGATCGACTTGAAATTTTCAGGAATAATCAAGTTGTCCGAGGTGAAGATCCCTATTATTTTTGAAAGTAATCCCACCAAAAACAAAAAAGTTATGGAGGGATAAAGTTTAAAAAAAATCGAAAAAACCTGAAAGAATATTCCTATTAACGTATTTTTTTCAGGAAAAATTACTTTTATTATAAAAAACAATTCTACAAAAACAAATAAAAAAAATTAAAAATTTTGAAAAAAAAGTTTTTTTGAAAACTTTTTTTGAAAAATTTAATTTATATTTTTTTCAATAATTTTTTGTTTTTCAAAAAACTCCTTAAAAAAAACATATATTTTTTATTAACAGACTTCCAAAAAAGGAGGAGGTTATCAATTCGACGTGTGACTTTTTTTTCAATAATTTTTCGTTTTTCAAAAAAGATCTTAAAAAAAACATTTTTTTTTATTTTTTATGATTTTTTTTTAATATTGCTTGTTTAAAACTTCAGTTTGGTTCGACTCGGATAAAACTCACAAATAAGTTATTATTATTATTATTATTATTGCTTAAACTAAATTTACTTTTTAAAAGTTATTTTGGAAATCGACAAATTCCCATAATTGTTGAATACGAGTATCCGCATTCGTGGTATAACTAATTATGTAATATCTTGTAAAATACAGAAATCAGAGATGTGATTTCTGCGAAAATAGAAATTAGAATTTTGAAGTTCCCGCCAAGCAATCTAGCCTACAGGCTTTGGCCATAGTCGTAGACTATGGCGTCATAATTAACCGTGTTTGTTTATAGTTATTTTTTGTGTTTACAAAAGCTATTTTTTTGAGAGTGTTCTATGATAGGTTAGTAATAAAACTAATTATTAGTTTATACAAGTTTTATAATCTACATAATCGTAATACTTTTTTTTAAATTAACCTCAAAATAAGATTTCAAATTATAATGGATTATACTTTTTTAGTAAAATGGAATATGCAGTTGTGTCGTTTGTTGGAAATGATGACGTCAGTGAGATTCCATCCCATGGGATGGATGATGCATCCCAACACAAAAAATGTTTCCCAATTAATTGCAAAAAAAGGTTTCTATTACCTATAAAAACGGACAGATAACATAAATGGAGAACATTTGAAGTAATTGTGGTATGTTAATCTATATTTATGGGTAAGCCGTTTGCTAAGAATTATCAGGTTCTATGTGACAGTACTTTGATGAAAAAGAGATATACTTTTTTTATTTATTTATCCTCAAGGAGTTGGGTTCCCTACTGTAAAAGGCTGAGTGTACTGGAAGAAAACTAAAACTTGTTCTAAATGTATTTTGCGAGCTAAATCTCCTGCAAAATCTTGTGTACAACCCTCGCGAAATTCCCTGAAATCTTAAATAATTTAACACGTTGGCTACCATGAGAGTCACCGGCGACTCTCGGTATTTTTTACATTGGTACCACGTGTATCAGGGAACGTTCAAGTATTATATAACGCAAATTGTACCAAAATTCATACACTTCATACCCCGGTTCTCGCGTTATTTAAGGCTGTAGAGAGATTTCATATTTTGGCTACCCCCCCAACACACCCTATTAGAGGGGTAGCCAAAATATGAAATCTCTATAATCTATAATAACGCGAGAGCCGGGGTATGAAGGGTATAAATTTTGGTACAATTTGCGTTACATAATACTTGAACGTTCCCTCAGCGGCTACTCTAAGTAGCATAGGTTAACATCATATTGTAACTCTTAACCGACCGATATAAAATCATCCATATTATAAGTAATATTGGTGGAAAAGTTGTAAACAAATGTTTTATTAATATCACAGCTACACAATCTAAAGTTGGATCTTTGACAGACTCGACTAGTCTGTCTGCCGCTGAATCCGACTCGGAGTTTAAAAATTGGGTCTCATTTTCAAAATAAACTCAAAAAAACATCCTTTTTGTACTTTTTCGCTAGGTTTTTTAAGGTCTTTTTAAAAACTTTTAAATTTCGACCTCAGATTCGCATTCAGCGGCTCAAAATATATAGGAATTGACTAGTCGAGTCCTTCGGAGATCCATTTTTTTTTGTGTGGCGCTGTATTTATTTTATTCTTAGAGATTTTGAATGAATTTTTTTGTGTAATTTACGCAAAAACGTATAATATATATACTAAGTATATTATACTTGAAATTGTAAAATGAATTATTTAGTTTTTTTTTTATAATTTGCGAGAAATCTTGCGAAATCCCGCCAAATATTGCAAAATCCCGTACAATCTTGCCAACTCCCGCGAAATCTTTCCAAATCTTGGGTAATGCAAAATTTGGTGTACGCGAGATCGTATGAGATTTACTCCTCGATATTTTGCATTATTACGTTTTTTTTTAATTTTAAATATATTTTTTTTTTAGAATATGTATTTTATTTTACGTTTAAAAAAAAATGTACAAACAGTAACCTTTTTTAAAATATATTTTATTCAGAATATGTAATATGTAGTTTTAATTTTTTTGTATGTATACCTGGCACGACAACCGAGTGTCAGTTTAAGATTTTTTATTTTTGCAAAATAAACGAAATTAAGACTTCGACCGGACCCTGTAGATATCGACTTTAGATTTCGAATAGGTAAGTGCACAAAAATATGTATTTCATATTGGTGTATCATTTACCTATTCGAAATTGGAAGTTTATATTTGCCGTTCAACGGGGGTACGGGGGAATTTAACGGACATTATAACATCCATGTTACATATCACCCATATAATTTTAATGTATTAAAGACCTCTCATCCATATGGCAAGGGATAACTTATGATGTATTTGGTATGTTTCTGCTACATATCAACGAGTATAAAAACGACATGGCTGATACCTCTCATCCATATTGCAAAAGTTATATAACATGTTATGTACCTGGTATGTAGCTGATATGTTACATGTTATGTACCTGTACATGGACTATAAAAATTACATGGCTGCAACATCACATAGAACAGTGGTTATGTACCTGCCATGTACCTGCCATGAATTTGTGTGGACTGGGTAACTTACCGAGTCAAACAAATTACATTTATTACATTTAGATTAGTCTATTTTCAAAGTTTTACATAATTATTCACTAGGCTAAGAGTTAAAAAAGACTTTAAAAACTTTAACTCTTCTTCTTCTTCTTCTTCTTCTTTTATTTTATTAAAAACTTTATCTGACATATGTCAACACTAAAAACTCCCTTATATTTTCATTTAATCAAAATGTAATTTCATAAATTTTCATTTCTTTAAAAAATTAGGTATCGCATATGGCCCCAGAATTATTGTGTATAACTATGAAAATAGCTTAATCTGAATGTATTTAATGAAATGTATATGACTCAGTAAGTTAAAAATAGATTCTTTGGTAGCTCATTGCCATAGTTTTTGGAGCTTCTAGCACCCAAAGGAACCGGATCCGGAGTCTAGCAATTTAAAAACAGCCTAATTTGAAAGTACTTTAAGACATACATAAAATATAGCCGGGAGCAAATAATGAAATAAAAATGGCCACAGCTCTCCGACTATTTGTTGTTACGAGAAGGGTACCTATCTTTTATGTTACATAATTTATGTAACATAGGTACATTATGTATCGAAAATAAAATTTTATTGTTTTATTATACCTAGTTACGAAATGAGAGGTTTTTCGGATGTAGCTGTTTTGATTTTTTAAAGCAGTCTATAATTATATTAAACATAAAAAAAAATAGGTACCTATTTCATTTTATGAATAGATTTTCATTCGCTGGTAATTGCTATTACTTACTCAATTAAATTACGCCTCTCGCCTGACGCCTTAAGATGCAAATTCCAACCTCACAGTCAATAATCATTACCCTTTAGTAGGGTAATACACCATCGTAGACAGCACATAATAACTAGTAGATATCCAGGGGATATACTTTCTGGATATCCCTGAATTGACAGCATATATCCCATGGATATCCAAATGTCCGTCTATGTCCAGAATATAGCAGATGTCCACTGGATATCCACATAAATATCCATAGATATCCATAAACATAGGCGCCGACTCCCGGAGGCCCGAGGCCATGCCCCCCCCCCTGGACTCATAACAGGGGGAGCTGGCCCCCTTGAAATATTGTCTATACTTTTAAATATTATAAAAGCTTCACAATTTTTAAATATATTTTTTGTCTTTTTTTCATTTTTATAAAAATCTATAACTTTTATGTAATTTTTTCTTCCAAAAATTTTGGACCCCTTCTGGGGTTTTGAAAAGTAGACGCCTATGTCCATAGATATCCTTAAGTATAGATATCCACAGATATATCCATTAAAGATACATCATGGACTGGACGTTCAGTGGATATAGGGCTGTCTAATGGATATCTATAGGTTATTATGTGCTGTCTTGGATCATGTAATGTATGTAAGTGACTGAATAGTATTAATCGGAATTAATTCAGTTATGACTCATCAACGTTGAAAATAAACACAGAAACATAGGCTTACGGAATAATTTTGCCGAATTATGAGGGAAATTTTTATAAAGGTCACTAAATCGAAACATTTGACGACTAATTTGTTACACACAACAACATTGAATATACATATTAACTATAAATATCTAAATATATCGGTGTTTTTCGAAGAAAATAAAAATGTAAATATTTAAAACCTCGCGTCAACGATAGAATCGACGCGGCGCCTATGCGAGCACTGGAAATTCGCCGATGACTGCTGAATAGGGTAGATTTGTTTTACTTATTTAGTACCCCAAAGGGTAATCATAACTTATGATTCATAAGTTATATGAATCATAAAATATTAGCTGCATTTAGGCTGTGTTTATCAAGTTGCAGCTAAATTTAGCTGACACGTAATAACCATAGCAACTCCAACCAAAATCCAGAATTTGCTCTTAACTGAGACTTTATCTTTTAGATAAAGTTTTAACTGTACACTGATAAACTGGGCCTTAAAGACAAATACCGCTGTGCAGCTCAAATCAAGTATGTTTCGGTTGAACCTAAATCCAGTCCACCGTGCGAAGCAACCGCATCTTCGAAGCCTTCTCGACTGCAGACTTTCAGTTTGAGTCGAATGGTTCTTGGTTGTGCGTGTTGTCGAAGTCGCCGCTCTACTTTGACGTTTCTGTCGCGTGTACCTACAATAACAAATTGTTATTAACAATGTTCTGAATCAGAACTTCTGATAAAAAATAATTAATTTTGTGTGAAAAGTAAACAATAACTTTAACAATGTTCAACAATCAGAATAACCAAGTTACTTGGATTAAATATGTTTGTGTTATTTCTGTCATTTGTTTACAAGTAATTGAAGGGATTGAAGAACAGTCAATTAGTATTAACAAGCCTGTCATAAGAAGTGATGAAAATTGGATGCATTTTGCCACAGGTAAGGAAACTAATTTTTTTTCATAAACATATTCATGAAGCTGAAGTTTTCAACGCTTTTCTGCAACGAAAATTCAAATAGTATATTAAAGTACTAGTTTCACAACATACAAAAAGTCCAAACGTACTTTAGAAAACTCGCCGAAAGCGGCTTGTTTTCTAAACTTGTACTCGTGCGCTAAAAACGTGTTATGGAATAAGTACTTTAATATACTATTTGAATTTTCGATTCAAAAAAACGTTGCAAACTTCAGCTTCATACATATTCTTCATTTCTTAGCATGTACCCCCTATGTCAAAAGCTGTCACATTTACTAACACCCCCTTTCCCAGGGTGTCACGTAACAATATCCAAAATGATAATTTTTTCCTAATATACTTTATGATACCTAGGTATACCTACAGAACTTATGAAGCTGAAGTTATCAACGTTTTTTTTGCAACGAAAATTCAAATAGTATATTAAAGTACTAGTTTCATAACAGGTTTTTATACTATTTCAATTTTCGATGCAAAAAAACTTTGCAAACTTTAGCTTCATAATAAATGTACACGGTCTGATATTTTAAAGGGTAGTAGTGGGAGGCATAGCGTAGTGGCTAGCGCGTATGCATAGCAAGTCTACTATCGTGAGTTCGATTCTCACTGGCGCCTATTTGCCTTTTTCAGTTAATTAATAATTGAAATTTGGCGAAGGCGATAAGTGAAACGGACACTCCCTAGAAACTGGTTCGAAAGTCAGTATAAGCCGGTGGTTCCCTCTACTACTAGCCCACACAAGTCCTGGACTTAGGGGATGCTTAATTAAGTAGAATAGTACGAGGTTAAACAAACATGTAGATGGTAACAGAACACTCCTGTTAGTTTTTCACCGGGTGATTTTCGAAAAAGAAATTCCGCTATCTAGAATTTTAGGGATGAGTGCGGTTATCTCGCTAAATATGCATCTTACGATAAAAATGCATATAATTTTGTTAAGGAGCATATTTTCAACATTTTTTGTTTGGACATTTTTTTAATATATTAATAACAATATAGTTATATTTATTATTCCATCAATCTATTTTCTAATCATCGTACAGAGTGATATTGGTAGACTGACAGTTTCGGGCTGCTGGCCCTCTTCAGTACCAAGAGTCAACTCTGCACGCTGATTAAGAAAACGTTTTTAGACTTTACTCGCAAAAGGAATATAGCCATTAGATTGATGTAGACTTGTGCGCCATCTATTTCTAGATGTAGACAACTACTCATACCTCTCCTAATCTGGAGACTTTGAATGGTAGCAAGTTGAAGACTTGTGTGTCTCAAGCACATAGTACCACTAACGGGTGGTTAGACGTAAAATTAGTAAGGACAGAAATTTTTAATTAATTAATAATAAATTAATATTTTTATAATTTTGTTTAAAATTAAAAATTTCTGTCCTTACTAATATAGTTATACATATAACAATAATATAATAATAACAATATAAGTTATAAATATTAAAAAATGGCCATGTTGGGGGTGAAATTGGATTTCTCCATTTTTCAGCTAAATTATTCATCGGAGGATAAAAGTGGTTATGAGCAAACTTTTAGCTCTTGAAATTCTCTATAAGTTTTATTATGAATTTTGTATTTTGTTACGGTTACAGTGGGCGCTGAAAATAGCAAATTACCTATGAAAATTTATAATATACGAAACTTATAGAGAATTTTAAGAGCTAGGTTTGCTTATAACTACTTCTATCATCCGATGAATAACTTGGCTGAAAAATGGAGAAATCCAATTTCACCCCCAACATGGCCATTTTTGAATATTTATAACACGATCTCAGTTTTAACCAACATTGGAGTTGGCCGCAATGGCGAACGAAGCCGTCGATTTCTTACCAAGATTGCTTAGATTTCCTGCCAATTATAATTAAATAATTATTTATTAAATTGTAGTTTTCAAAATTGTTAAGACAATTGGAAATGATTAAACTCAATTATACTGAAATACACGTTGAAATACCATTTTTACCATAGACATTTCCTCTTGCGTTATTATAGTTAGTTTGACATGACCGTTAAAATATTTCCTGTTTCATCAAGAGGAAATCCGTTTTATTTTGGACTAATGATACCTTTGCATAAATGACCATTCTAGGAAAGATCTAGGTTGGATTGTTTTCATTTCTTGTTTTATGAATACTCAGAATAATATGATATAGGTAAATATTTTAGACAAACCAATGCTTTCTACTCGAGAAGTAGTCTAGACTGCATAAGTAGTGTCTAATGCTATTTCTCAAAAACATTTTATTGTATATTAAAAAAAATAAGAACATATCTTGTAGCCTACAAGTTTTAGGATAATTTAACAAGGAATGTTTTTTGAGTACTTCGAATGTACTTCAAATAATTTGTATACCAACTTTAGTTGTTCAATACAAGTTGTTACAGTAAGTTCCCAGGAAATCAGATGACGTCCCCGACGTACTACCGACGTCAGTTTTAGGTCATATTTGTGACGTCATACATACGACGCATATGAGACGTCGACAATATGTCAGTTTTTGGTAAAATCTTGAATCATCAAAATTGTACGTCACTGAGACTTCAATTTAATGCTGAGGCTATAGGTGGCTCCACGTATTGTTTTCTACCACTAAATTATATATCAATATATTGATTGAAGATTGATTACTTTATTAAGTATTTTTCTGGAATTTACGTAAACTATAGTAAGCCTGCTAATGTGATATAAATCATTCAAACTAATTAAGATAAATGAGCCATAGAGAGTAAGCCCGTCTCTGAAACATCCCAAACAAACTAGCGATGATGATGTACATCATCGGACTAGTATGGATTTTCTATTAACAACGTACAGGATACACAGTGCTGATGACTCCCGAAAAGGATGAAATGGTACTATTCACTGTTTCCTGTCCATTTGATTTCAAAGACAGATGGATTACTTTCTTTAATACTAAAGGTGCGGGTTCCAAATATACAAAATTCTCAGTGCAGAAATCTGCTTAGTATATTCAACTTCAATATGAAGTAGAAGTAAATAAAACAATCGCGCACGCGGCAGCTGGCGCGTGGTTTCATTGGTTAATACACTCGAATGTTGCGAGAGTAGTGATGTAGAAAATTAAACAGGTCAGTAAGTGAGTACAATGCATTCAAATGGACCGTTGTATAGAAATATTTTGTTTTGACTCTGTCACTAAATCCGTTGCTGTCACGTGCGTTTGTTTACACTTACTGTATTTTGAAGTTGAATATACTATATTAGTTACACTTCTGGATTGCATTACTAAATAATTAGTTGGTACAACAGGTTTCTAGTAGTCCAAACCATTTGAAATAGTTGGCCACTGACTTTTTTTAGTGTATCAGTATCATTTGCATTTATCTGTTGCACATCAAATGAAATTCTAGAATTTGTCTATCTATTTAATTGTATATTAAATTTTACTACACATGATAAGATATAACTTGTTTGAACTTGTTTGAAATATATGAAAACGATCACAAGATGAATTTTGGTATCCAATCCAACCACTCTGGAATGCAGGCCTGGGTGAAAAAAACCGCCTTTAGAAAATAAAAGACATAATTTTTCCACAAATAAAATACATGGTTTTCCACTTAGAAAAAGATCAGAAAAGGACACTTTCTAATAATTAATTTTAAATGTTTTACAATATTTTTATCTAAAATTTTTAAATAATTAATATTATTCATTATTTTTTTTTTAAATTTTCACAATTATAACAATTTGTTTTGGGGTCTCTGACACTTAATCTAATAATAATTACAAGACTAAAAATTTTGTTTTTGGGGGCTTTACTTTGGAAAACAATAGGGATCTTCCCCCCATAGAACTTGATTTTTCATGAAAATTTGAAGTTTGGATTATTCGTTCTTGAGTTATCGTGTCTTCAAAAAACGTGACATCAGACAGACAGACGTTTTCAAAGTTTCTTATTTTTTTTTATGAAACACATTTGTATTCAAGAATTTTTTGTCTAGAACGTATTTTTGACGATTTTGGGAAATTCGAAACTACCGTATAATATTATTCTAGTGCAGGCGCTGTGAATAATATAATAAGCTTACTTAGGTATTCTTAAAAGACCTATAAAATGCTAAAAATAGTGAGTACTTTAAGTACATTATATTATTATTAATAATTGCGGGTAATGAAGATTTAATCACCAAATATTTCAAAAGTGGTTATTATTTGCGGCACATTTATTGTCAATAAGATGTGGTCTGCTGGCCGTAGCGTGCACGATAATTGCAGAATACTATGATATTTAATTGTACATAATGAGTCGTTGGCGCCGCTTGTCTAGCACTAGATCGTTTTGGTTTTTTCGAATTTCTACCTAGTTTCTAGGCGATCTTCTTTTACCATCTGGGGTCGTTCCATCATATTTCGTTAATTTTTCGTCTCTTTTTGTCATTCATTGTGCGAACTTCGGTTTTCATCTTAATTAAACCGAAAACGTTTACATATTTTTATGTAGAATCGGTAATTATTACATATCTATGCCTAAATATTCATTCGTTAAAAACAAAAGACGGTATAATGGGTCGTTCTCAAATTTAATACATTTAAATAAGACAACTTAAATCATCTTTTGGCATATATTAGATATTTTTAGCTTTAAAAATAGGGACAGGGGCATAGGGGGTATTTTTTTGAATGGAAAGAGGGGTCGTGTAATACATCATTTTAAAGCAAATAAATTCTCTATTTGACAATATATTTTTTAATTTTTTCTAAGGTTTTCATTTTTCATTTTTTTTTTGCTAAAAAATGCAATTTTTAAATTTTTTTTTGTAAAATTTTGTTTATAGGTATTATTTAAAATTAGTTTAAAAGTACAATTTACGTATTTTTTATGAAATTAAGTATTTTTCAAAAATTGTAAGATTTTTTTTAAAGAAATTTTGACGACTATTTCACAAACAATATATAGGCCAATCAAAACCTTGCATTTTTAGTTTTTTGACCAATCAGATCAAAACGAATCTGATAATTTTTGCACAAGTGTAATTATCACTGGTTACTATGGAAACAAGAAACTCACATCTTAATAAATGTTATATTTTTGCAAAATGTATTTTTAATTTGTGAAGCTTACCTTTAGTTGATTTATTATTATTATTGATAAGCAATATAAATGCTTATTTTATTAACAAAACATCCTAGGTATAAACCCTAATTAAGTTTAGATAATATATTATATTTTATGCACTTTCCATCTTAAAAGCTTTAAATCACTGAAATTCATAAATTTTAATTTATTTAATTGAATCTTGGTATTAAAAACAGGCCACTCAAAACTAATTTAAACACTTTTTACTAAAAATATATTTACAGAAAAGAAATAAATAATTTACTTTTTTTAAATGACGGAAATCAAAACATCAAATGACTGCGCTGGTACCAGTACAGCGTTGCCAAACTTTATTAAAAACCGATCGCAAATTGTTTTTTTGCGGGTGGAAACACCCGTTATTTTATTTCTTTTCAGTTGAAAACTAAACTTTTTTAACAAAAACAGCAATGATCTTTATTTAAATGCTAAAATATATGATAACAACTATTTTATTGAAATAATCTCAACCATAAAATATCCCTCAAGAAAGGTTTAGACTTAGTTTAGTTTAGACAAGTGAACATCGTGGTTTTAAAAAGCGCAGCAAATTTGAGATTTAAAATTTTAATTATAGTTGTAAAGTAACATTGTTTAGTTCTTAAATTTTTAATTTAAATATGAAACAACATAAAACATTCTAAAATTATATACTTCCTTATTTTGTTTGTAAAATAGTCTTTCAAAATACCATTCGTGCATGTTGAATTATACATATATATAAAAAAATATTTTGCTCAAGGAAATTGCCAAGCAAAATATTTTTTAATACAGTAAAAAAATTATCAATAATTCAACATGCACTTATGATATAACTACTAAAAATTTCCATTTTCAGCACTATTTTAAAAGAATGTATTACACGCCCCCTTTCTATTTGAAAAAAATTACCCCTATGCCCCCTGTCCACATTTTTTAAGATAAAAATATAAAATATATTCCAAAAGATGGATTAAATTGTCTTATTTAGGTGTTTCAAATTTTAAGTTGATATCTCGACTCATTCAAAAGTTAAGACATAAAAAAACTTGCTATTTTTAATTTTAATAAATACTATTTTTCAAAACGGTTCCAGAGATTGAAAAAAAAACTATTTAACATATTGACTTAAATCTTTCGGAAATTTGTCGAAAATCATGTTGGCGAGTTCGCTAGTGTAATTTTTTTTCCAAAAGCTTGTTATTTATTTACCCTTTTTTACCTACCCGTTTTTGACCGTAAAAATCGTCAATTTTTTGCCTCAAAAAGCAGAACAACCCTAATATTGAATAAAAATAAGCTAATAAGACATGATAATTACCTTAATTTTGCTTTTTAGTTAATGTTTTGTTTAAGCTTGGGGAACGTCAAGTATTACGTAACGAAACTTGTACCAAAATTCATACACTTCATACCCCGGTTCTCGCGTTATTATAGATTATAGAGATTTCATATTTTGGCTACCCCCCTAACACACCCCCTATTAGGGGGTGTAGCCAAAATATGAAATCCCTACAGCCTTGAATAACGCGAGAACCGAGGTATGGTGTATGAATTTTGGTACAATTTGCGGTACGTAATACTTGAACATTATCTTAGTTGAGTTAGTAATTTATGATTTCAAAAATCTAGAACTGTGGTGATTCGATTTTCTGTGATATATTCGTGGCGAAAATATCCCGTCGTTATGGTTATGCCTTGTTTTTGATTAGTTGAATCCGATATTATGGTAGTTGAAAAAAATAGTCGTTGAAATAAACTGGAACTATCCCATGAATTTTTAAGTTTGCGACAAACCCCAGGTAAAAATTGATGGCTTGTCGTTATAGATCTAAAACCGACAGGTAGAGACAGGTCCCACTTAACGCAAATTATTATTTAAGTGGGCCTACAGATAACCAAAAGGTTTAATTTGCTTTATTACTTTTAAGAAAATATCTAGAATTTTTACTTTTGTTTTTATTCAACACTGTAATTTTACTACTACTTGAATTTTTTACTTTCATTCGAGCTTTCATTTATTTCTATTCGACGCTGTAGTTTACCGTTAGAAGTTTTCAGAGTTAATAGTTCGAATTTGCGAGGTTATCAGATTTCGTTTAAAATTGCGATATTTATGCAACACACTTTTTTTAGTTTCTTGACGACTAAGACCGTCAAAATTAGTTCTACAGTGTCTCTCTCTCACTTCAGTTCTATGGTTTGATCTGCTAGGGCTATCCAACCAGTCTTCGTCGGTTGCACTTAAACGAAATGGACCGTCTGGTTTGTACCATGCCTTTCCGATTGTTGCGACGAAGTTATACTCTTGCTGAAGTTCTACAGTGCTATCTCTTTCTAACAGTTTTTAACATATAAAGAACTTTCACTTTCGGGTTTAGACCGTGTTAATGGATTTTCACTTTCCGACGTTTCGTCTCTTACTACTAGAGACATCTTCAGGGATTAATCTGAAACTGTTTCAGATTAATCCCTGAAGATGTCTCTAGTAGTAAGAGACGAAACGTCGGAAAGTGAAAATCCATTAACACGGTCTAAACCCGAAAGTGAAAGTTTTTAACAGTTTAGGCAACATAAGAAAGACAAAAAATCAGAGTAGTAAAAAAAAATCAATAAAAACTATTTATATTTACTTTATTTATTTTAACCCTAATTTAATTTTATATTATGCAGTTAGTACATATTAGGTTATAATATGTATTCAGTACTAAAATTATTTTACTCATATCACAGGCAAACTGTTTATTGAAAACGCCATCTGTTCACAAAGGCTATAACTTATGTTTTTTATAGTAGTGACATCTATTTGCTGAAAGGTGAACTTTTAGCACTGAATTTTACCTAGAACAGTTTGGGGAGGTTTTCAATAATGGACTCGCCCGGGAAAGTGTCCGATTTAGAAATTACGAGTCCAGGACCAAACTACTTTTATCCACAAAAGTTGTTATTTTCACCCCCTTCATTTCATGAATTGCAATAAGCCAGTATGATGTCTTATTTTCGTGCATAATTAAATCTTATTTTATTTCCATTTTCAAAAATTTTAATTTAATTAAAATTTGATCTAAAAAATTGATTTAATTAATGATTTTTTTTAATTAGGAGTCTTCAATTAAGTTTTTCTATCGACTCATGCTGTTTTAATAAACATAAGACAAATGAATACCGAAAATAAAAATTAAAATACAAGGAAAAATTATAGTATCTAGACAAATTTTTGCAACTCATTCGTTTTTAATTAGGAGGCTGCCCAAAAACAAATAGGCCTTGAAAACAAAAGATCATTCTGTCTTGCATATGCCGCCCATGATGGAATGAACAAGGAATGCTTCATTTAGTACGTTTAAAGAAATGACGGTCGACTTGATTTTCTAGAGAATTGAAGATAAAAATATGCCAGAATAAAAAGAACTGAAAATTTTAAAGAATTTATCTGCTAAATTAAACAACTGAAATGTTTCCTCTGATAAAAAGTATTTCATTCTAAATATTCGATTTTTCTTATCACTGATAATATCAGACTTTTTTGAGTGCTCAAAAAAACTTTATGCTTCCCGGTATTTAAAAGCAAGTGTCCCTAAAAAATTCTAGTAGTTAGAAACAAACTCGTAGCTATAGCTACGCGTTTACGTGTAGCTACGTGTTGGTTTCTAATTACTACGTGGGCCTTTTAAAAACAGAATTATCCTCTTGTTACTAGAACTTGTATCTAACCCAATAAAATGTACAAACAAGAAAAAATTAAATTGTTTTGTGAAATAACAATGGAGCTCTCTACAACTAGAATTATGAAACAAAAGACGTCTACCCTATCTCTATCTCATTTGTGCTACACTTTCCAGCCAACCAAATAAATACTGTATTTGTTTTTCATACAACAAATACAGTATTTATTTGGTTGGCCGGAAAGTGTAGCACTGAGCGGCACGAACGAACATAGCTAATGTGAATCTGTAGAATAAGATAATTCTACTAAAATTTAGATGGCGCCAGTAATTTCTTTAATAAAAATAATATAGTTACACTTTTCGCCAGGCCAAGTAAATATTGTATTTGTTCAACAAAGAACAAATACAGAATTTGTTTGGTTGGATGGAAGTGAGAGTGTATGTATGTCTTCTATCCTTTTTGGGTAGAACTTTTGTCCTTGTCTAATCTAACGGGAGAAATCGCCATTGTTGGTTTTTCTCGTTCCTGATTTTTTTTTTTAATTCTGTCGTATTTTGTGTTGATATTCGAAAACAGTAAACATAATACACACTAGCTTAATGGAAGTAATTTTAAAGTACCTAATTCTAAATATAAATTTTTAATTTTCTGCTCCATTCAAAATTGCCAAATATTTAATTTAAATTTTAATTGATCAAAGAAAAAGTATGTCAGTTTGATTTAAGATTAATGTTGTTTTCTTTTCACATCCTGTGACATTAACAAACGATATTTTAAGAGGTTTACTTGAAATTTTAAGTGTGTAAGATGGATTTTTTTATCCTGTCATTTCAAATCTAAATTATTTAATGAAGTGTTTGTTTATAATACTTTATATAACTTTTTTATTTTTAAATAAACATTCTATTCCTCGTGATTTTTTCCTTTTAAAGAGCGTTGTTTATTCAGTCTTTTGACAACAGATCCTAGAGTCCAATAAATGTACACGGGCTGATATTTTTAAGGGTAGTAGTGGATAGTAACAGAACAATCCTGTTAGTTTTTCACCGGGTGATTTGCGTAAGAGGTATCCGCTATCTTGACTTTTAGGGATAAGTGCTGTTATCTCGCTAAATATGCATCTTACGATAAAAATGCATATAATCAATTTTGTTAAAAAGGATTTCCAACAATTTTTGTTTGAATCATTTTTTTAATATATTAATCATGTTGGGGGTGATTTTTTTTTTCGATTTTTCAGACATCGGAGGAGCCAACTTGTAGCTCTTGAAATTCTAGTTTTATACATTATGCATTTTCATTAGTATTTTTTTTAAGGTTACACTGGGCGCTGAAAGCCGAGTTGCGCCCTCTGTAACCGTACCAAAGTACCTATGAAATTTTATAATGTATGAAATATAGAGAATTCCAAGAGCTACAAGTTTGCTCATAACCCCTTTTATCGTCCGATGAATAATTTGGCTGAAAAATTGAAAAAACCAATTTCACCTCCAACATGTTTTTTTTTTAATTTATCTCGATTGTTATATTAAAAAAATGATTCAAACAAAAATTGTTGGAAATTTCCTCCTTAAGTTAAGGAGGATGTTGTTAATAACAAAATTGGTTATATGCATTTTTATCGTAAGATGCATATTAAGCAACTCCCCCAAAAGTCAATATAGCGGACACCCCTTTCGCAAATCACCCGGTGAAAAACTAACAAGAGTACCATCCACTACTACCCTTTAAAATATCAGCCCGTGTACATTTATTGTAATTTACATTTATTATTTGACTGGACTACTAATCCAAAAATTGATAATTTGGAGTTAGGATCACTAAATCGTTTGAAGTCAGGTTTGTTTTCTTTATGGTCCCTGTATAAGGTCATATAAAACTTGTGTGACTCAGAAACTGTGGCTGGTTGGTTTGTAAATTTTCCTTAGGCACCCATACAGACAAACCAATAAAATACAATAAAAAACCGATCAAGTGACCCTAATTAGAATTGTCCTACCTATTGTATGGATTTTTCTAAATAATTTTGCTTTTGGCATTTTTGCCGAGGCTCCGTGTTTGGTTAGTAAGAAACAAAGAACAATTCTACAGAGCGTCACAAAAGTCCGCCCCCCCCCCCTTTAACTTTTGAACGGCTTAAGATATCACTTGAAATTTAAAACACTTAACATGAGCCAAATAATTTTTTAGTATATAATTGATATGCTTAGGGGGCACAATGGAGACAAGGGGGCAAAGGGAGATATTTGTTGAAATGGAAAGGGGGGTCGTGTGATACATACAAAAAGCTTATAAAATTCTCTATTGGACTATATAATTTTTAATTTTTTAAAACCTTTTTTAAGGTTTTCATTTTTCAATTTATTTACCTGCGATTTTTCAATATTTTTTTTTCTGTAAAATTTATACTATTCAAAATTATTTTAAAAGTATAATTGATGTATTTGCATGAAATGAACCATTTTTCGAAAATTGTTTGATTATTTAAAGAAATTTTGACGAAAATACCTGTTTTTGGGGCTTTAAAATAACCCCCAAAAATTGCTCCGAAAAAATAAAAAAATATGTGGGCAAATAGAGAATTTTATAAGCTTTGCCCCCTGTCCCCATTATGCTCCCTAAGGACACTAAATTTATACCAAAAAATTAATTGGGTTATCTCATTTATGTGTTGATATATTAAGCCGTTCAAAAGTTATACACGCTGTGTATACTTTAATAATTATAATTATTATAATGAATCCTAATTTAAAACTAATTATAGTAATTCGGTTAAAACTAGTTCTGCTACTACAACTAGTATTAATAAAAGCCCTCTGAAATTATAATTATTAACCATCTGCACAAAAAAAAGACAATGAAAAATATACCTCACAAAACAAAAAAATATATTTCAAAAAGCATAGCAGTGTATAATATTTAGTAAAAAAGCGATCACAACAAAACAGCTTTCGGGCAAAAAGGTGAAAATTTTGAATTTTTTTCAGAATTTAATTACATGTTTTATTTTCGAGAGTAGAATTAGATTTTTTTATGTAAACCTATAATAATAAAAAATATTTAAAAAAATAAAAATATATGAAGTTATAATAACCAAGTAGTTTTGAATAAATTGCAAATAATACGAATAATAGTAGATTTGTTGAGGAGCGCCTCAAGGCTCCCTATTAAGACCAGTGATTTTTAGTTAGAAACAAAGAACAATTCTATAATTTTAATACCCAATCCTAATTTAAAATTAATTCTAGTAATTCTCTTAAAACTAGACTGCTTTAATAATAATAAAAGCCCTGAAATTATTAACCGCCTGCATAAAAAAAAGACACGGGAAAAATATGCCTCACAAAACGAAAAAAAACTATATCAAAAAGCATAGCAGTACATTATTATTAAGTAATTACGAAGAAGGTAATTGCAGTTAACGATACTAGGTTGCCTCGAAGGAAAAACGGCCAGAATTAGACCGACCCAGGTAAATAATGACCGACGTCTGGGCCGCAAAATTACAGGGGAGACGTTCTATAACTATTCATCTCAACGTTACATGGCAAATGGGTTAAGTTTAAGTGGATACTGGGAGGACAAAAGAAATAAAAATAGATACTTAAAGTTTTCAATGCGTTTTTTAATAAGCTATAAGGGACTTTATATGGGGCAGTTTAGAAATTACGTTATGTTAATTTTAGCCAATTTTGATCCCTTTGGTAACAGGTTGTTATAATTATATACACCCTCTATATGAAATAAAATTTATCTGGGAATTATATAGGTAACTTTATAATTATTTATTTAAATACCACTCTCTACAGATGTTCTCAGGAAAAAAATACATTATTCGTTATAGAAAACAGACTTTTTTTTTTTGTGAAAAACACGTTAAACAAATAACAATTCCAAATCGAGTTCAACGTCGCAAAATTGGTTTATTATTTGCGGCCCTAAGCCCAATAAACCGAAAATTAAAACTCCCTGAATTATTTCTAGGTAAAGGCTCTTTTATTGACCTGAAGACTGGACTACAACTGGAAATCTGTCGGGTACTGATCATAAACCAATTTAATTATTTTTTGCGAAATTATCTGAATTTTCCACTCGGCAGCTTCTGCGGAATTTGCTACAGAAATTGAAGGGAAATATTGCAATTAGACGATATAAATTCGAAGAAATTCTTGCATGGTGCTTAGAAACGAGATTTTCTGGATTCCTAACAGCATATGCAAGTAAATTAAAGTTCATTTCAGAAAATATGTAACATTTCATACTTTTCTATTAATAATCGTTCGATCCTGATCTAAAATATAATCTTCATGGATGAACTATAATTAAAATTCCTTATAAATAGCTCGCTTGAACAAATAAACAAATAAGTTTGAACGTGAACTCTGTTCAATCTACTTAAAGATGTACACCTAATGGCGGGACAAAAATTTATATTTTTTTACGACCTAATAGAAAAGTTAACATTTCTACAAAAACAAATGAAGTGTTCTGACCGAAAAATAACCAATTTCTTAGCATTTTTCTTTTCTGCTCGTTACCGTGACAGCAACCTGCAAGTCAATCGTAAAACTGCTGTCAACTTGACAGTGTTAAGTATATGATACGGGATGTTTAGTGCGTTTTACTGCATCATTCTGTTGCCACTGGTTTGAACGGAATCATCGTGTTACTGCTGACATTTGACCATTCTCGCCATTCCGACCAAACGATCGGGAGAGGTCCGAATGAAGAGAATGACAGATGTCAAATGTCAAAATAAAAAAACAACTAACGGTTTTTATGTTTATTCTGCGCACAAAATTAGGTTACATTTGTGATTCTGCGTTTATAATTAAAAATATGGACGAACTTAACTACGGAAACAACGGAAAACTGTATTGGTTTAACAAAGAAACTAAGTACATTTACCTAGTTACCCTCATACATTTATTTTGTTGTACTGCAATAATAAGTACCTACCTACTTTTTAAAAGTTAATTTTTTTTTTGCAAATATTTACTATGGATTAAAATACCTACTTTTTATTATATTAATTAAAATATCTGAACTAAGTTTGGGTCCAGAATCTAATAGCATTTGTCGGCTATACTGTTCATTTTCACAAATTAGCCTAATAATCTGAAAAATAACTAAATATCATTGGTTATCACGATCCATTACATGTAATGTACTGCAGTCCTGAAATATATTTTCAGCATAGATAAGACTTAGTTAGGATTTTCAGAAATTAACCAAAACATTTAATAAAATATCGCTCGTCTTCTTCTTCTCTTAGCCTTATTTTGACAATCGACATAATCCGTTTTTGTGCTTAGTTTCATTCTGTTCAAACATTTCCTACTGCAGAATGATGCAGTAAAACACACTAGTTATGTTCTGCCATTTTTTTAATATAAAATTATTATTTATCTTTAATCAAATATCAATTTCGTGTGCTAAATATTTATGTGTTAAATATTTGTCGTTAAGGAATTGTGGAGAGTTACAGTGATAAGGGTTTTTCTTCCAAACCACCAGATTTGCAAAAAATTGGTGCTGCGACCTTGTAAGGTTATAAATTTACTGCCTGAAATTTATTTATTTATTTTAGATCGTAGAAAAAACGTTGTTTGTATAACGAGCGAAAAAATTGTTTTCTGCTTTCATGTGATTGCTGATCTAGGCTAGACGCCTAGATCAATAATCTTTATTATTTTTTCTTTTATTTTTATTATTTATTTTAAACCTTTATAGAAATTAACCGAAATGCAACAAAATAGTTGTGACCATATACATATAATAATATACAGCTCCCTAGGGCTCATTTCCGGACCACCCTTTATAGAAACTTTTTTTCGTATTTTTGGATGTAGAATCACCTCCTAAATTTTGTCATGGCAGTTACTGATTACCCTGTATATAATTTTCTTACTATTATAAAGACAAATTTCAAATACGCTTGTCACTTTCAGGGCCGACGGGTCGAGAGAAAATCCGGGCCCGGGATACGCCGGGACCATCTATCAGGGGCATCTTTAGACTTTTGGCCTCCCCGGGCCAACTTGAAAAACGGGGCGTTCCCCTGTCCCCCACCCTCTTTACGGCCCTGGTCACTTATTGATTCATTCAACTGTTTTTGTTGTCAATTAAATGGAGCTCTCTACAACTAGAATTATGAAACAAAAGACGTCTACCCTATCTCTATCTCATTTGTGCTACACTTTCCAGCCAACCAAATAAATACTGTATTTTTTTTTTCATACAACAAATACAGTTTTTATTTGGTTGGCCGGAAAGTGTAGCACTGAGCGGCACGAACGAACATAGCTAATGTGAATCTGTAGAATAATTCTACTAAAATTTAGATATCGCCAGTAATTTCTTTAATAAAAATAATATAGTTACGCTTTTCGCCCAGCCAAGTAAATATTGTATTTGTTCAACAAAGAACAAATACAGAATTTGTTTGGTTGGGTGGAAGTGGGAGTGTATGCATGTCTTCTATCCATTTTGGGTAGAACTTTTGTCCCTGTCTAATCTAACGGGAGAAATCGCCATTGTTGTAAATATGCATTTTCACTCAATATGGTGCTTGGAGCCGTTAAATCATTAACCCTTCGCCTGTCAGAGTCCGCCATAAACAACAAGTCCAAACCAAATGAAAAACCCCTTTTTTCCCATCTACATGGGCCTGTAAATTCGCACAAACATTCAGTTGCACTTTACGACAAGATGTCATTAACTCTTTTAGTAATAATATTCATTCAAGCTAGTTTAACTTCCAACGAATAAAGCTAATGTTAGCTCTACTTTGTATTTTATTAGAAACATATCATAAATAGTAACATTTTATTTGGGACTTTGTGTCCCATTGATGTGGTATCCAAAATGATCAAAAGCTGCGTTATGTAATACTTTAACGTTCCCTAACAAAAAAATTTGAGGTATTTTTATGAAACTTTTAGGAATATTTTCAAAGGATACATCTAAAAATTACGATTTAATGGTATGTAGGTTGTTTGCTACAATATGCATTGTAGGGTTAAAATTCTGCAATTTCTTTTAGTTCTGCCGCGTTTAATATACTTTGCGAATATTTTGTTTATCTTTTTGATTATTTGAATAAGAACCACTCTAAAATAATATCGTCATGCTATCATAACGACGAAAAGCCATTACAATATCAGTAAATTGTCGCAGTAAAAAAGACCTTAACTCTTCTGTAATCTTATTAAAACAGCCCGAAAAGTGGTAGATAAGAAAGGTAAAAAAAAATCTAAGAGACTTGTTAATTGAAAATTAAAATACGCCCGTATCTTCTTCGTAGAGGTTTATCTTGAGAACGTTTACCTGGGTCTGAGTGCTTTACCATGTCCGCAGATAGAGCTGCATTATGCTTATCTTGGGTGCCCGGTGCTGCGGCTCGCTCGGCTAGTTTATCTCACGGAGAAGACACAGAGACGTCACTAGGAGGTAGATGATTGATGAAAAGAAATGACCTGGATGCCGTCAAGAAACAACCGTTAGGTATTCCATTTCGCAATAACTTCTTTTTAGGTTTCAGTGAAAAACTATGGGAAGAGACTCGTATGTCTACCCTATTTCTATCCCTTTTTGAAGGCGTCCAGACGCGTCCGTTACTTAATAGAACCCTTATAGGACGATTGATTGCTCGTTCGTCTATCACAGTAACTTTATAATCTAGGAATCTGAAATTAGCCCTACCGAGAATCTATTTCAAGTATATTTTTTTAGATAATCTTTTTTTGTCAAAAAGTCAAAATTCAATTTGGACAAAAAAAAAGAGAATCGAGTTGGGTATCATTAGAAAGTATAAATCCGAATGGAATAAGGGGGAAATGGGTCAAAAACCATAATGTAACATGATGACCACAGATCAGGGAAAACAGGGAAAATTCAGGTAATTTATTAAACTGCAAGGGAAATTGAAAAAAATAACTCTGGCCTCCATAATAAATATAACTAAAACAAGTATTCATTCATAAAGTTCAACCAATCCGTCTATCCATTTTACAGAATAAAGTTAAAAAATAACTAAAAAAAGTCCCGTCACAAAAACGAAACAGCATGTTTAATTTTTTTGCGTATATTGGTTTTAAAAACTTTTTTGTGTGTACTAAAATCAGGGAAAGTTCTAAATTCTAACCAGGGAAATATCAGGAAAAAATCAGGGAATCTTAATTTGCAAAATCTGTGGTCACCCTGATGTAATAATGGGGTAAGCCTTGTTTTTGCTTTACATTTTATAGCTAATGTTCTGTAATTAATTAAGCCAAATTAATCTCGTTCCCTCCCTGTACACTGTATGCACTTGTTGCTTTTTAGTTTTTGTTTTAGTCTTCTTCTGTGGAACGCGTCCCACCAGCATCGAGAATCGATCGCCGCTGATTTTTTTTATTCAATTTGTCTTCTCGGAACTCGAAGAATTACCTTTTGATTTCGCGTATCAATTGTTTTTTTCGATAGTCGCTTGTTTATTTTTTCTGCTCGGTATTGTAAATATGTAGGTTCCATGTGGAGATAAAAAAAATGGTAACATGTAAAAAAAATTGTATAATACTTTGGCACGTTTGTTTATAATAATTAATTTTTAATCGGGGTGCTTTTATTTTTGTTTATTTCATTTGAACAATCACGAAAAAACGTATATCTCGATGTACAAGAGTTTACATGTTTACACCGATACTTATGACATAATGAAATTTTATACACTTTTAAATTTTAAGTAGATAATGTCAGTTATTTAGGCAGACTAACATCTCTACTCTAAATTTCTCTACTCCCTAACATCCCTACTCCATAACATCCCTACTCCACAACAACTCTACTCCGTAACATCTCTACTCCATAACATCTCTACTCCGTAACAACTCTACTCCACACTATAGACACTCGATTAGCCACTTGTCTTAACTCAAAAGAATATTTGTCATGCTAAGTCACTGTCAAAAATGAATTCAGTTTATTAATTACTTACATATTAGTGCATGTACGCGGCCATTGTTGCTTTTAGAATAATTCATTTATGATTGTTCTAGATTTACATTTAAAGATAAACGTTTTCTAGGAAAAAAATAAAATAATCTAGAAGAAGAAGATTCTTTGTTCTTTGAACTGCTCATTTATTATTAAGTGGCTAATAAAGTGCATATAGTGTGAAGTAGAGTTGTTACGGAGTAGAGATGTTATGGAGTAGAGATGTTACGGAGTAGAGTTGTTGTGGAGTAGGAATGTTAGGGAGTAGAGAAATTTAGAGTAGAGATGTTAGTCTGCCGTCATTTAGAGTGTTTTGTCAAAATTAATGGAGAGCTCCTAACACGAGCTTTAAAGTTTATTTGGAGCTCTCCATGCTTTTGTAGCATAACAATACATACACTGAGAGCTCGTTACCGTAGTAAATACTAAACATTTTGCTTATATGTAAGTAAGTGTTACTGTAACAACCAGTGAATGTTAACTAAACTTTCGTGGGGTTCCATATAAGCAAAAACGTTCAGTATTTACTACGGTAATGAGCTGCCAGTGTAAATAAATTAAATAAATATAGAATATAAGAAGTTCTTTATAATTTTTTAAGATCAATAGAGTCAAACGCTTATTTAAAGTCAATAAATATAGCAGTTATGTTTATCCGATTTGTATTATCGATAGTAGCTTGTTTCTTTTTTTAACGCGGTATTGTGAATATTTAGGTAGGACGTAAAGAAAGAAATGGTTACATGTAATAATTATTTAAAACGTTGGCACGTTTTTTTAAAGCTTGTTTAGTTTAATAGTTTTATCTGGAAGTTATTTTATTTAAACAATCCTGAGCGTGTTCAAGTAAATTAAGAATAAATAATTAAACATAGAATCCAAAGCTTTTTTGAAATTAATGAACACTTTTTAATTTAAAGCGAATTTTGTTTTAGAAACTAGAGTAAGTCTTGATTGTATTCATCTGGTATATTACTTAGATCCTAAGTACGATACAGTTAAAAGCTTTTTTGGAATCGATAAAGGCAGAATTGATTTATGTAAAATGTTTATTTGTATTAGTTTGTGGGTGTGCAAATGGGTGACAAATACAGTTAAATACAAAAACAATTTTGTATATAAATAATACTTTGTCAAAGCTGCTAGACAAGAAATCTTTTAATATGGTTGCAAATTTGCATTTATATAGCTATTAGGTACTTCTACGCGTCGAAAAGTAATAGTTTATTACTATTATTATTATTAAGCGTATAGAAACTATTATCAAATATATAGAAACTATTTAAGAATAAATGTTAAAACGCTACATGGGCGGTTGACCCATGACTCCTATTTTTTTATAATTATTGCCTCATTGCTGTATACAGCAAGTCTTTAACTTTTAAACTGCTCAATATATTAACTTGTTGTTTGGAATACGTAAATAACATAACCCTAATTATTTTTTGGCGTTTCTTGGATATAGTTAGGGGTACAAGGGTGGCAAATTCGTATCTTAAAAAGTTTAAAAGTAAAGGCGACACACTTCATACATGCACTGTATAGTACTAATGTATTTGTGGCTTACATTTTTCGTGCTGAATAACAGGGTTTAATTTTTTCGTCTGGATGTTCTGGTAATATTGATATTTATTATTATATGCTGCTTTAAAAATTATCAATTTGGGGAATATTATCTTGCTGCCAAAATGTTTATGCCAAAGATTTTTTGCCAAGCCGCTTCCTAAGACAAACTGTGACAAAATTCCGAGCCGAAGGCGACCGATTTTCTTTAATAAATTGTCGAAGGAAGCAAACAATCCAAAGGCTTTTTGATGTGATCTGGTTATACTTTGGTTATATGATTGACCATGATTACAATACATTATAATTAAAGGATAAAAAAACTTTAAAGGGTAAAGATATTTCTGAAGTGTTTTGGTTCTTAGTATGTCATGATTATTCATGTAACCAAGGAGCATATCAAAAAGCGTTCTAATGTCAGCCATATTAAAAATATCATACTATATCGTCAATTCAATTCAAGACTTGAAAATAACTAAAGCTAAGTACGGATTTTTTTCCATTTAAATAACCAGGTTACTTTTTAGTCAATTGGTAAAAATTTAAAAATTTAAATGGCATGTTTGGTATTTTGGGAATAATAAGTTCTAAGACAATAAAAGTAGTAAGTTTTTCATTTTAAAATAGCGCGCCCCTGGTCACTTATCATTTACAGTGAAATTAATTCGATCTGGATTGTAAAATTAAATATTCATATTTATGGACTAGTAGTTGGCTTTGGACGATGCTCAGCTTTTATTTGACGACGGGTGGTTAGTTAACGAGTTAAGCCGAAGAAGCTAGAACGCGATAAATAGTCTGGACCAAAAAATCAAAAAGTTGTTTTTAATGTTTCTAAAGAATAATTATTTTTTTTAAACTAGTTTCCATAAAAATAAACTGTTTGGTACTTATAATAACACCATCTCGAAACACATACAGTGAACCTCTCATTTCGCAGCTCACATTTTGTGAAGCAGGTTATAAATTCTACAGAAAAAAAATACATACGCGCATGCAAAAACAAGGGTCTTTCCAATGTTGCTCTTTTTGAATTATCTCTGACCACTGGACTCTGGTAATTATCCCAGGTATGTTGTGCTCGATGGGTGGTTAACTCATTCGAAGTAGGGCTAAAATAAAGCCGTATTATTCAATTACTTACTAAAAATGTCCAATTACAATGAAAAAGGTACAAACTCCAGAGAGTGGACCGACCACCCCTCGGTTATGCTACTCCTGAATCCGCAAGCTATTTAAAGCGAACTTCTAATGGTCTTTTTGTTTTTCCTATATAGAACTCTCCACATTTACACGATATTTACACGATATTCTGTATACAGTGTACACGGTGTATTTGAAATAGAGTAGGAAATTTTAACAGGTGATTCTACATAATAAAATATGACAAAAAGTTCCTATAAACATATGTCTAAAAATGTGTCATAAAGGAGCTACGCCCCTTTGTAAGTGGCTAGAAAAATCGGTTTTTATTTGATAACTCAGGAACCCTTTAAGATATATCAACGAGGTTTTGCAAGTCAACTAATCCTACCAAGGCCCGTTTTTGTGTGTTATTTTCATGTATTTATTTTAACCAGGGGTATGCGAAACGGGGGGGGGGGGGCTTATCAGTTTTTTGTCCCAAACTTTTTTCTGTTTAACTTTTTTGCAATTTTATTTTTGAAATATGATTCCTTAGGTCAAAATACATAAAAAAGGTTCTCTTGTTGTAATACTGTAGGATTAACCGTTTTCGAGAAAAGTTCATTTGAAGGTGAAATTTCACGGTTCGAGGACGAAAAATTAAATACTAAAATGTCGAAAACCAAAATTTTAATGATGCAATGTTATTCTACATCAAAAACTAAGAAAAAAAGTTTCCATACATGTAGGTCGATAAAACGCTTTTAAAGCTACCATAGCCCTTTAAAAATGGTGCATACTTAGGAGGCCATAGCTCCATTAGGATTGATTTTTGGAAGTACCTCTATATGAGGTTTTTTTCTTAGTTTTTAATGTACATTCGCCCTGCATCATTAAAGTTTTGGTTTTCAACATTTTAGTATTTAATTTTTCGTCCTCGAACCGTGGAATTTCACCTTCAAATGAACTTTTTTCGAAAACGGTTAATCCTACAGTATTACAACGAGAGTACCTTTTTTATGTATTTTGACCTGAGGAATCATATTTCAAAAATAAAATTGCAAAAAAGTTACACAGAAAAAAGTTTGGGACAAAAAACTGATAAGGCCCCCCCGTTTCGCACACCGCTGGTTTAAATAAGTACGTGAAAATGACATACAAAGATGGGCCTTATTAGGATTAATTCACGTGCAAAACCTCGTTAACATATCTCAAAGGGTTCCTGAGTTATTAAATAAAAACCGATTTTTTTAGCCAATTTCAAAGGGGCGTAGCTCCCTTATGACGCATTTTTAGACATATGTCTATAGGAACTTTTTGTCATATTTTATCATGTAGAATCACCTGTTAAAATTTCCTACCCTATTTCAAATACACCGTGTATAGAACTCTCCACATTTATACGATATTCTGTGTATGTTGTTTTTTGTGAACATTTTTAGTCCACGGGCCCGATTTTTTTTAGTGAGTTTCTTAGTATTGTAGTGAACTTAAAACCCGATTTTTTTTAAAATGAGTTTCTTAGTATTGTAGTGAACTTTTAAACCATTTTATGTTGTAAATTAAGATCTGATTCAAACCATGGTGGCTGCATTAACAGGACCAGAAACGATATAATTTGTCTTCTATCCTGCTCATCATATAATTTAACATTTTCTTTCTTATAAAAGAATAAATTATCTTTTTTGGGCCAGTATAACCAAAGATCGAGTAAAAAACGACTTAACGTGGGTCCCACAATGGAAACAATAGGAAATTCCCATTGTCAATATGTCAACGGGCAGGCCATTTAACGTCTACCTTTGAATATATACCGGTTAGATGTTTTTATTGCTTAATAGTATATTTACTTGTCGTGGCGCTGGATTGTTTTTATTATTATGCACGGCCTACTTTTATTATTCCGCCAATATGTCAACATAAAAGGCATGACAGTGCGATAGGATCAATTAAGGATTACGTTCAACTATTTTATTTGTATAAAGACATATCTTACTCTCTAATCCGATAATCCATTAGTCTTAGATACCTGCGTGTGGCAATTTTTTTTTAAACATTGTTAGTTCTTTATCCCTACTTCGGATTCCGTAGCCACTGAATGGAGCTCTCTACAACTAGAATTATGAAACAAAAGACGTCTACCCTATCTCTATCTCATTTGTGCTACACTTTCCAGCCAACCAAATAAATACTGTATTTGTTTTTCATACAACAAATACAGTATTTATTGGGAAGGCCGGAAAGTGTAGCACTGAGCGGCACAAACGAACATAGCTAATGTGAATCTGTAGAATAATATAATTCTACTAAAATTTAGATGGCGCCAGTAATTTCTTTAATAAAGATAATATAGTTGCACTTTTCGCCCGGCCAAGTAAATATTGTATTTGTTCAACAAAGAACAAATACAGAATTTGTTTGGTTGGGTGGAAGTGGGAGTGTATGTATGTCTTCTATCCTTTTTGGGGTAGAACTTTTGTCCCTGTCTAATCTATCGGGATAAATCGCCATTGAGTATCATTATCAGAGAGAATATATTTTGGAACATTTGTGTAAATATATTACGTCCAGAAATATAATAAGCCCCATATGTTATTTTCACGAACTTATTTTAACCAGGGCCCTGGCCCCTGCAGGGGTGTGCAAAACTGGGGGGCCTTATTAGTTTTTTGTCCCGAACTTTTTTCTGTGTAACTTTTTTGTAATTTTATTTTTGGAATATGATTCCTCAGGCCAAAAAACTTAAATTTCACGGTTCGAGGACGAAAAATTTAATACTAAAATGTTGAAAACCTAAATTTCAATGATGCAAGGTGAATGTACATCAAAAACTAAGGAAGCTATGGGCTTATAAAAATGCACCATTTTTAAAGGGCCATAACAGCTTTAAAAGCGATTTTTCTACCTAACTGTATAGAAACTTTTTTTCTTAGTTTTTGATGTACAATAACCCTGCATCATAGAAATTTTGGTTTTAAGCATATTAGTACTTAATTTTTTGTCCTCGATCCGTGAAATTTCACCTTCAAATGAATTTTTCTCGAAAACGATTAATCCTACAGTATTAGAACAGAAGTACCTTTTTATGTATTTTGACCTGAGGAATCATATTTTAAAAATAAAATTACAGAAAAGTTACACAGAAAAAAGTTTGGGACAAAAGGCCCCTCAGTTTCGCACACCCCTGTTTAAAATAAGTACATGAAGATAGCATACGAAGATGGGCCTTATTAAGGTTAGTTTACATTCAAAACCTCGTTGCTATACCTCAAAGTGTTCCTAAATTATTAAATAAAAACCGAATTTCAAAAGGGCTTAGCTCCCTTACGACGCATTTTTAGACATATGATATAGGAACTTTTTTTATATTTTCCTATCTAAAATCACCCCTTAAAATTAATGATATCATTTACCGGACAACCTGTATTATGATTTTCCATGTCTACGCTGTTATTGCATAATGAGTCATTTGAAACAAGAAACAAAATATATTTTAAAAAAATTGATTTTTTTTATGTTCCAAATGTAAAAATAGCGTCGACATTACATACCCATAAGTGAAATATTATATTAATAATAATAATAATAATAGTAATATTTATTGATAAAAGAAGCATTACATTTACTATTTGCAATAAATATGCTACAAAGTACAGAAATATTAATATTTGAATGTACTAGGTATACATCAACATAATTAATAAAAATAACGAAGTTATACATTTAATAAATAATTTGGCATAAAAATATCGAGGCTTGGTAAATGATAAAAAATAATTGATAATACTTTTTTTTTTAAATAAAAAACAAAAAATATAAAAAATGGGTAAAATTTAAAACGTTAAAATACATTTAGGGACAAAAAATCAGTAAGTAACAAAGAATTTTAAATAATAAAAACCAATATAATACAAGAGTATAAAACTTAATTTAAATAAATATAATAAAAGAGACAATAAATAAAACTGGACAAAACAAATTAAATAATTAAAAATGAATAAGAACAAATAATAAATTGAAACTATATTTCAAATATAGTTTCGAATGTTTATTTACTTTAAAAAATAGTTTTTATTTTTTTGTTTGCCTCCGGTAAATGAATACTTCGATCCGACCATTGGTAATACCTTTATCTCAGTAATTCTTTTAACTTTTAAATTTAATTAAAAAAAACTCCGTTAATTTTGGAAAACAAGTATTTTTACTTTTAAATGTTTAATCAAGTCGATTTATTGTCAAAGCCTACCTTGTAAAATTGTTAATATTCATTAGATGTACGAAGTAGCCAATACTTGAATAAATAATGAAGTAACAGGGCAAATAAACAAAAGCCATCCAATCAGGGGCGTACTAAGTAGGTATAACGCTGGTATACCTGGTATGTCAATAATTCATTTAATGAGTTATTGACATACCTGCAAGTATTATTAATTGTTTTTTTTATACTATTCACGCGTATTATAAATTATAAATTACAAATTGTAGGTCTGTCCGTCTGTCGGTCTGATGTCACGTTTTTTCTAAATTTTTAGGAAAAATTAAGTTCTATGAGTGGAAAATGCGTATTGTTTTTAAAAGAAATCCCCCCAAAAACAAAAAAGTTATGGGGGGTTAAACTTTTTAAAAAACTATCATTTAAAAAAAATAAATAAAAATATTTTTGTTTTTTGCAAAAGAAAATTAAAAAAAAATTAAAGATTTTGATTTTTTTATTTTTTTTTTTAATTTTTCGTTTTTAAAAAAAAAAGATTATTTGAAAAAAAAAATGTGTTTTTTTTATTTTATTTTTTTAATATTTTTTTTAAGTAATTGGGAAAATGCAATAGGTATAACATTTACTGTGAATAGTATATAATGGAATGCATAGCATTACATATCTTTACGGCTGGTTTTTCTTTAAACGTCTTTCAAAAAGAGCAGGTTATCAGTTCGAAATGTTAATTTAATAAAATTTCGATACGGATGTTTATTTTTTACTCTCTACTAACCTGATCAGCTGAGAAATTGCCATTATTTACTCCATTTTTCTAACGGTAGGTTATTTTTCTCTACCTAGGTAAAATAATGAATAATTAAAATTTACCCAGGTAAATAGTATAGCCTACTTGATTTACACCCATCGTTAAGCTGAGTGTATGCATTTGTATATAGTTTTTTTTATTTATTTTTCTGGCAACAAATCACACTTGCACTATTTGCCGCCTATCTAAGTCCAGGCGGTGCACCGCTGTAAACATAATTACAGTTTTCACCCATTTTTTCAATTTTTTTTTGCATTTTTTACTGAAGACTGTTTCCTATTTTTCGCGAATTGACATTTAAAATCATATAGTCATTGGTTTAATTTTAATTTGACAACTGGACTCCAGGCTACTTGATATTTCAAAATATTTAAAAATGGGTTGGAACAAGATCAAGACGAATGAAATATGCAATTTTTCAGTGTTGGTAGTAAATAGTATATTACATAAGTGACATATTTCACGAAATACACTTTCCAACGAGTTATGTACACTATTTTCCTACGATCCCGAAAAAATATGAAGTTTCTTATTTTAAAATTTTTAAGAAAATCAAAGTACAAAATAATATAAATAGCATACAAATTTATATATGTAGGTAGGTATGTCAAACAGGAAATATTATTTTCATATAGCTTTAGTTTTCTTGGTTTTATATTTAATACAATACATAGCTGTTTAATGGGTTGCCAATTCCTAAATAAATGCAAACTTGAGTTTGCTTACTATTAGATTTCTGTGGTTATGCTGCCATATAACACAGTAAAATTGAACTGTTTTACATTTCATAAGAAAAATATTATGTAATTTTCATAGAAGATCGTAGGAAAAAAAATATACCTACACCGGTTGAGAATAGTATTTCAAACCTCGCGCAGAAATGCATATATTTTACTATTGCAGCTTTTAATTTGTGTTCTAGTATGTATGTAAAATTATAATTTTAAAGATTTTTTTTTTGAGAAATTGAATAAGTTTAAATCAGTTTGTGGACCTGTTTTTATTGTTGATTGTCAGTTTTAAATACCTAATCTTGATTTTTGTTTGTTACAAAATGCTTTCAAAAATGCGTATTATTAGATACACTTTTTTTCTAAATAAATCATTTGTTATTATCGCAGGAAAGGTAACGGAAGACCTGTAATTTAACTGTGCAACGGTATTTTATTAGTATCCATCCGCAGTGCGCTACTGCATCTTTTGTACACGTTCTTTAATTTAATGTTTCTATTATATCTTGCGAAAGTCTCGTTTTTTACAAGACGGTAATAAATTTTCATACATTTACATTTTAATGTTTTTTCCTGCAAAACTATTTATTTCTTTTATTTTTTACTATTCTATTTAATGTAAAATTCTTAATTTTATTTATCATACCTAGGTTGGTTTACAAAATAATTAACACTAAACTAAAAAGTTAACCTATGAAATGAAATATGACAAATAAATCTGACATATCATTAGTTAAATTCTTAGTTTAGTGTTAATTATTGCTTAAACCAACCTTAAATGCAGTATACGGTAATAATTACATAGTTGAACCGGTGAGAGCAAGAAGGGAAAGATTGCACTCGATCCAACTTTTGGGAATTAACAAAAAACTTTATAGCAACCAAACCATAAGCCCAATAACGAAACACAACATTACAAACTTGTTCATCGTAAAAAGTCCAAACCTTTAGTTTAGCTCTGATATGTACAGTAATCGGCATAAACTCAGTTATAACTCATCAACGTTGAAAATAAACACAGAAACATAGGCTTACGGAATAATTTTGCCGAATTATGAGGGAAATTTATATAAAGGTCATCGAAACATTTGACGACTATTTTGTTACACACAACAATATTGACTATATGGTATTTTTCGAAGAAAAAACCGATATTAGATTTTTATCTTTTAACTTTTTTCCCACCTATCTCATTTAAATGGAATCATTAAAAAAAATCAAGGTAAAAAGAAATAAAAATGTAAATATTTAAAACCTCGCGTCAACGCTAGAATCGACGCGGCGCCTATGCGAGCACTGGAAATTCGCCGATGACTGGATATGTGGTAAAAATTTGTGCAATCTTTCCCTTCTTGATCTTAACTGACTAAAGTTTTGGGATAATTAAAAAAAAACATTTTTTACTGTTAATTACAAGAATGTCTTGAATTTAAACAAATAACAGAATATATGTCATATATACATGCTTTTATTTAAATAATATATATATTCATACTTTATGAAATTACTGGAATGTTTCCCTTCTTTGTCTCAATCACATATTTAATGTGTTAGGGCATATCCACAGCCTCGCTAGGTTATACATAAGAACGTAATACATAACAATTGCGATGCTTGATATGCCGCCATGTATCTTGTAAGCCAATCACGGCACCGTATTCTGATGTTTTATGTTCTTATGCAAGCTTCTGGATATGCCTTTACTGGGACATAATAGTTTGTGATATGTTTACATTTTTTGTGTCGATAGATGCGTTTCAAATCAAAGAACAAAATGTCTATCTCAGTCAATTTCGTCCAAAAAGTGCAATCTTTTCCTTCTCGCTCTCACCAGTTCATTTATATTTAATCAAAATCTTATTTCTCTTCTTGGTTTATTTTATGAAATTTTCTTAATTTCAGAAAAATAACCAAAAAACTACGCACCACCCTATTAATTTAAGCATTATTATCTTGAAATTTTCGCAAAAAAAATTACTGAGATTTTTTTATATGAACTTGGACGAGAAGCTTTTTACTCGTAAACGCGGGGGCGCAAATTTCTACAAGGGCGCCAAAGGTCTTTGCCTCCCCTGTTCATAAGCACCGCCGGACTCCCTAGGGGGGTTGGTTTAACTCGGTCAGGTCGCATTTAGTTTCTAACCTCAAAAAAGTGATGAATGTTGAAACAGATGTCACTTTTTTGAGGTTAGGAACTAAATGCGACCTGATCGAGTCAAACCAACCTCACATTCAAATTCAGCGACCCCAAAAGCATATTAAAATGTTTGTCTCGTCTGGGGAATCAGACCGTTTTTTCGTGTGCCTGTGTAATTTTTACAATTTTAAGGTTTTCTAAGTTTTATTATGATAAAAGAAAGCAATTAGGTACTTCTAAAACGACTTTTTCGTCTCCAGTTGGGCCCTTAAAAATGTCTCCTCGGTCTTCTCATAATTCAAATCCAATTTTAGATAAAACTTGGGCAGGTCTTTCTAATTATAGCGATAAATTCCATAAAGTTAAAAATATCTTTGAGTACTTTCAAATTATAGGCTTGTCAATTTACCTCACTGTCTCGAAACTGAATTCCTAGAAAAAACAAAAAGCCACCCTCCAAAGTACCTTGGTTCGGCAATAAACAGAACACTGTCGTAAACAAATGCTACCGAACCAAACAAACCGAGGCACCCTACGATAATAAAAGAACAAATAGGGGAGACTGGAATAGACTAGAATGTCTTTAAATATTATTGAATTCTTTGATATATTCATTCATTCATTTCTTCACACAAAAAAACCAACTTAAATCGGATCTTGTGTCTTTTTGGATCCTCAGAAAAATAATTTCGAGCAGTATTGGGATGGTGTGACACCCTCATATCCCTACTGTCCTATTTTACTGAACTGCTTTAATTTTGTTTAATATCGATTTCTGTCACACAATAACGGTCAACATTAAGATCCAGAACATCTAAAGTATCTGTAAAAAATATCGAATGTCGGTGATACCAAATTAAAAAGAAATCATTTATTTTATACAGGGTGATCAATAACTGCCAAAATTTAAGAGGTGATTCTATTCAAAAATATCAAAAAAAGTTTCTATAAAGGTTGGTCCGGAAATGAGCCCTAAGGGAGCTAGGGCCCTTTAAAATTGTAATAAAAATAAGGTTTCTAATTAATAACTCTGGTACCCTTTAAGCTAGAGCGACAAGCTTTTGCATGTATATTAGTATTAATAAGGACAATAAGTTTATGTTAATTTATTTTTTTGAATTTATCCATAGGCGTGCCTAGACGGACAAAATATGCGAGGCTTAACACATTTTTGCACCAAACTTTTTTATGTGTAGTTTTTTTTGGATTTTTTGTAAAAAATATAGATTTCTTGAGTAAAAATACATAAAAAACGTCATATAGTGTAACACTGTAGGAGCTACCGTTTTCAAAAAAAAAATGCAATTAAGAGGAAGTAACATTTTGTGCCACCACTCCTTTAATATTAAATTTAGGTGTTTTGGTGAAGAATACTTTTTTGCTCAGTTTTAAATGAAGAATCACCCAGCAGCTTTAAAATTTTATTGATGCTTTTTTTTTGTTCCCCATTCAATATGTCATCTTCGAAGAGCCGTAGCTCCCTTAGGGCTCATTTCCGGACTAACCTTTATAGGATTTTTTTTTATATTTTTGGATGTAGAACCACCTCTTAAATTTTGGCATGGCAGTTACTGATCACCCTGTAGAAGATCGATCTATTGTAATTATAGATCTATATCTTTCTGCAACGGACAGAGTAGGTACCGATTGGCATTTCATCTGGATGTGATGTAATCTAATCTATGTACACTGTAAAAAGAGAATGTTGATTTACGTTATTTATAATGTGATATTAAGTACAGTATTTTATGAGGTAATTTTAATTTTATAGAAAAAAAAAGTAATATTACCATATTTTTAAAATATTCATTTTTGGAGTAATTTTACCGTATTAAGTGTTTTTTTTTTCAAATCTAATGTAACTTTATAATACATACATACAAATATTACATGAGGCATTTGTTATTATCATATTATTATTATTATTATTTATTTTAGGAAAGTTGCATGTGCAAAAAGTCATAAAGAGCCCCAAAAAAGCTTCATGCTTGTGCCAGGGGCTCTCCATTAATTTTGACAAAACATAATTAAGGACTTTTTAGTAGTGGATCACAACAAATTTTCTGTCAGGGTTTCTGATCATATCTTATTAAATCAATTTATGCTCGTTTTCAAAAAAACTTTACCATAATTACCATTTAGTTTCATTTTGTAAAAATTTAATATTTTAACTTATATGACGTGACATTGACATGATATGACTTTTTGATAAAATATTACACAATAATTAATTTTTTGTGGTAACGCCGGTTAACCAGTATGTTACTCTTTCTCTGTTTAATTGATGAGTTAAAAAGAGAGAGAAATACATATTCCCCTAACTTGGTTAGTAACCGCTGCTCCACAAAAAAACGGCAAATATCCAAGTAATCAACTTTGCACAATATTTACGTCGAACCAGAAAATTTCGAAAAGTCTTACCTATGGTCTGTTTGGCAAACTAACATCTCTACTCTAAATTTCTCTACTTCCTAACATCCCTACTCCATAACATCCCTACTCCACAACAACTCTACTCCGTAACATCTCTACTCCATAACATCTCTACTCCGTAACAACTCTACTCCACACTATAGACACTCGATTAGCCACTTGTCTTAACTCAAAAGAATATTTGTCATGCTAAGTCACTGTCAAAAATGAATTCAGTTTATTAATTATTTACATATTAGTGCATGTTAAGAGTGCGCGGTCATTGTTGCTTTTAGAATAATTCATTTATGATTGTTCTAGATTTACATTTAAAGATAAACGTTTTCTAGGAAAAAAATAAAATAATCTAGAAGAAGATTCTTTGTTCTTTGTACTGCTCATTTATTATTAAGTGGCTAATAAAGTGCATATAGTGGGGAGTAGAGTTGTTACGAAGTAGAGATGTTATGGAGTAGAGATGTTACGGAGTAGAGATGTTACGGAGTAGAGTTGTTGTGGAGTAGGGATGTTATGGAGTAGGGATGTTAGGGAGTAGAGAAATTTAGAGTAGAGATGTTAGTCTGCCGTCTGTTTCATCAAGCAAGAGATATATATATATATATATATATATATATATATATAGATTCTATACACAAACATATACTATTCAAACCTGTTGTAAAAATATTTACTGTGCGATTTTTAATTTACTCTTTTGCTTGATGAAGCAGACCATAGTGTATTGAAAATTTACATCATCCTTGTTACAGTGTGATGTAATATAACTGGCTAGATCATACTTCATCGACATAAAAGACTATAAAATCGACCAAAAAGAAATGCATATCTAACTACTAAAGTTTCATACTCTAATTACCACTAAACGGTTCATTCTCCCCTAAATAAAAAGCATGGCAACTGAAGTGAGTTAGGCGCCAGTCTTGTCTGATGTCGAGGGCCACTTTATCTGACTTTTACAATGCATCCGGTATGACTAACTCATTTATAATTGTCCTGTAAATTCTAATTTTTTCGTTTCGGAAAAAAACTTTGCGTTATCTGTTTAAAGCTTTGAGGCCTTTTAAAGTCATTAATTTATAAATTAAAACGCGTAATAGGGACCTTAAGTCATTTTTGTGAAGCACGTACTAAAAATACGAAAAAATCTTTTAAAACGGTGTGTCACACTTTAAATTTGAAGGCCCAAGGCTGACGTGTGTTTTTTTAAATAAAATACAGAGTGTCGGATGGACCGTCTCCTCACATCGCGTGAGTAATTACTTTATTTCGGATATGAGCTTTTTCTTATCTGTGATGCTTTTAAGCCTCTAAAAGCCTAAATAAAAATATTATCGCGACGATGGAAATTATTTAAATAACCACTCGAGGATCAAGATATCAATGTAAATGTTTTGATACTAGACTAATTATGAAAGGAATTTTATTAGCGGCAATTTAAATTGGAATTCCATCGGCTTGAAACAAATTTCTGTGTGTACTAATTGATTAAATTGACTTAATTGAAACAATGACGTATAAAAGTAAATAAAATAATTATTTATTTAAATAAAAACTTATCGCAAAAAAAAATGAACCAACTTCTGTCTCTAAAAAGTAAAAAATAAAAAATAAGCCGGTGTCAATTTCACCACTTCCTAAATTAAATACTAACAATTATTTTTGTTGTTAAATTGTTTGCTGTGAAATTGGCACCGACTTATTTTTTACTTTTTAGAGACAGAAGTCGGTTAATTTTTTTTTGCGATAAGTTTTTATTTTTTACTTTTTAGAGACTTGTAGATTTGTAACGTCACCTAAGTTAAATTATAGTTGTCCTTCGATCTCGGAAAGCTGCTGACCTCATAACGCACTATTAGTGCGTTGTGACGTCATCATCTTAAAGATAAATTTCTAAAAAATAAATTTAATAGTATTTTTATTTCAGCGCCCATGAGTTGAATCGATGCCCAAAATGTAATAGGGTCGGTTCAACACATTAAGGTCCGGAATAAAAGAGGAAGTTCACTGCTAATTAACTTATATTTTCCAAAATCCGAAGGTCTGTCAAAGGAACCCGAGTCATGAAAATCCCAAAAATCCAAATCTGTTATTTAAAATGTGCGAATTAATAAATTAATAAAATACAATATTAATTCGACTTACCTGCACCAGGATATTATTAAATAAGATTAATAATCGAATTATCCCTGAGGATGCGAAAGGAAATTAAAGATTTATATTCCACACACTGTTGATGTCAAATTAATAAAAGAAAAGAGCAATGACAATAGCCAATCAATTAAAAATAAATATCCCTAAATAAAATAAAGATTACTCAAGGTCAAGTTTTGGGTTCCTTTGACAGACATAAACAATGACAAAAATGAGGTGTAAAATATAGGTGTATAAACATTTTTACAGGGTTTTATCACACCCAAGAGTCCAATCAACCTTATTTTAAACAAAATACTAAAGAAAATCTTTGGTAAACTTTAAGCGTTAAGTAATAATCAAATAAAGCCTTATGCTATAATCACAAATTTTATAATTTTCTCTTGGTATTTTAATATTACAGGTCCACAGAATCAAGTTTAGCGGCATTTTTTAGCCTGCCGTAACATTTGAGTGACCCCTTAATCAAGTTATCCGGCTTATTCGAGTTATCTGATCAGTTTCTAAAAATTTGGTTGGTATTAGAACCAAATTAAGCCGGTTTTAAGTGAAATTGCGTTAAAACAATTAGATTTATCTTAATTATCCGGTTTATCCGGCATTACCCGAGCGTCAAATTGAAACAGGACCACCTCATGAATGCCCTCTTTAAGTTGCAAAAAGTTTCATCCAATTCCGTTCGAAGTTCCAAAGTTATGCGCGAACAAACATAAAAAAAGTAAAGTCACACGTCGAATTAATAACCTCCTCCTTTTTGGAAGTCGGTTAAAAATTACACACAGAAAAATATATGTCTGGGTTCTAGCAGCCGGGAGAAAATAATTAAAGGAAAATTGTCACTAGCTTTTAGAGTATAAAAAACAACTCTTTTAAGATTGTGATTAGTAATCACTGATTACCTTTATAAAAGCTGTAATTTTTAGTGGGTATTTTAATTTGCTTAATTTAAAGAAATTCTGTCTTAAGCAAAGAATATTTTTTTAAATTTTCCTAACCAGTTTTTTGGGGCTGGCATAGCGTAGTGGTTAGCGCGTATGAATAGCAAATCTACTATCGTGAGTTCGATTCTCACTGGCGCCGATTTGCTTTTTTCAGTTAATTAATCATTGAAATTTGGCGAAGGCGAAAAGTGAAACGGACAGTCCCTAGAAACTGGTTCGAAAGTCAGCATAAGCCGGTGGTTCCCTCTACTACTAGCCCACACAAGTCCTGAACTACAGACATGTAGTTACGTAATCCATTTGACGCTAAAGTTTCTACCTCCTCAATGTTATAATCTTAATTAATTTTATTCATAATAAAAATAAAATAAATTTACATAATATGTACATAACTATCATATGTATTTTATAAATCTATACCTATTTAAAGAGAAAATCACTGTGGTGGAAATGTACTAATTATTTAAAACGCTTCAGTGATTATTAATACTCAAACAGTAAAACTAAATTAGTTTATTTAAACAATATTAGGTAGGAACTAATAAACCTTCTACGGATTGTTCCTTTATTTCTCGTGATCTAAGCCAACATTCTTACCTTAGTTTGTACCTAAAATGAGAACAAAATGAATTATTTTATTTACTTCTTATCATTTACCCTTAATCTCTTCCGCTCCGTTGTATCCACACAGGGCCGTAACCAGAAAAAAATCTAGGGGGACTCGGCCCCCAGTGTGCCACCATAAAAAAAAGCTTTGTCCCTGACGATTTCTACTAAACTTGGCGCCCCTACAAGAAAAAAAATGGCGCCCCAAAAATTACCTTGAAGAAAAAAAGCTTGGTGAAGGTTTCTACCAAACTTGGCGCCCCTTCAAAAAAAAAAAAAAAATTGGCGCCCCAAAAATTAAATTACCTTTAAGAAAAACAGCCTTGTCCCTGACGGTTTCTACCAAACTTGGCGCCCAAAAGTAGGTGACTTAGAAAATACCAGGCGGGGCTCAGCGAAAACGCCAGGGAGGCTCAAACCAAGGCTATGGGGGCTTAGACCCCCTAGTTACGGCCCTTTATCCACATATGGATATTTATAGGATAAGAGCGCATTTTGTTTTAGTGGTATTAAACTTAGTACTTTCATTTAGAGCGTGGTATGAGCCTGCATATCCCTGCGTGGATATAATGGTTATTAAATTTATTGCCCAAAATTCTGGAGTGTTTCACAAATTTATTTTTCATAAAAATTTTAATCTGGTATGGGTCCTTGAGAAACCGGTTTGTAGCGAAAGGGGTTAAATTCAATTCGTTTATTTAAAACATCTCGATAATGGCTGCGAAAAACAGTGTTGTGACCTGATGGAGCAATTATGAGGTCAGATTCGGTTTCAGCGACCCCGAAAATATAAAAATGCGTTGGTCTAGTATCCGGAGTATGATTTTTTTTTGTGTGGTTGTGTCATATTTATTTTTTACAAGGAAAACATATTTAAGGTTATTTTTTTTTTACATTTTACAATTCGTCAGCTTGGACTTCTACCTTGCACTTTGCATTGCACATAAAACTTTGTAACTCTACGAATTGTGGCAACTGTGCAAGGAGAAAACAAGATATTCTCAGAGAAACTCTGAGAAATCTTAGAAAAAGAAAGGCCCTATAATAATATTGTTGTTTAAATTTTATAACTAATGCATGTATGTAATTCATTAAACCCTTTTAAATATGTACACATTTAAAAATATTTTATACAAACACTGTTGTAAAATCAACATCCTCCCGCATACTGTTCAGCAGTACATCGAACATAAACATTGTTAATAGTGTTAGTTTTAACACTAACATGTAAATTTCCTGTGAAAATGCACTTAATAACTTTGCTTTCGTTCTGCTATACTTTTAAAGAAGACTCATTAGAACTAACTACATTGATAGAAATCGAAATTTAAATTTACAGGCGCTAATTCAACTAGAGAAAATAACACATAAAAAACACCTTTAGGCGAGAATTTTTTTTAGAAAAAATTATAAATTTTTATCCCAAAAAATTACAAATTTTGACTCCAAAGAAATATTTTTAAATTTCAAAAATAAATAAACACATCGTCAAAATTCTTGGACCCACCAAAAATTTTCAAAATGCATATTCCCCTCTGGTTAAAGGTATTATAACTTTAAAGAGCATTGTTTTGCTGTTTTATATCCACAGAAAAAAAGGTTATCTTGGCAGAAGATAATATCTTGGATTTATATTATCTTAAATCGAGGTAATAATCTTCTTCTAAGATCATGTATCCTCGGTTTAAGATTATCTGTGACTTTGGTTTCCTTTAATTATTCTCTTGGTAGAAAAATCCTTGTGTAAAGGATTTTTTCCTTAAATGCATGACATTTAAAATAGTATCAGAGAATCAAGAGTTATTATCTTGACTTAAAGCCCCTGTTGTCTAACGGTAAAGAGTTTGCCGGCCTTACCCCACGCAGTAGTTCAAGATATGCGCGGGAGAGAAGTTGGGTTTATTTTTTTTTGCCGTCAGCTGTCTTGAAAGGCGTATCATTGTTTTTATCTGCTTTAAAATGGACGAATTTGTATCTGTTACGCTCAAACGATGGGGATTTTCAAATTTACTTAAAAAATTCACGAGTAAGTAGCTTTAAATAATTTATACCTATAAGCGCCATTTTGCAATGGTGTTGCAACAAGTTTTTCTTCAAAAACAAGTGCTTTTTCCTACGACCACATATGAAACCAAATTTCACACGATTAACAGAGTAAGAAAGTATCATATTTCATAGGCGTGCGAAATAATATTGTACATGTGTGGGAAATTTTTTCAAAACATTTACCATTCTATTAATCCTGGAACCTGACTGTGGGGTCAATATGATCATGAATCAAGAGAATCATAATCTTAAATCAAGATTATAATTCTCTTCATTCAATATCATATTATCTTAAACCAAGACTTGATGTAAGATAATATGATCTTGGATAAAGATAATATGATCTTAAATCAAGTGGCTTTGATTTAAGGAAATGTCCTTAAATCTAGAACCTCAAATGCCAAGATCACGGCGGACTTGATCCAAGACAGTCATGGCGTTGAACATATCGAAAGCCATGGTGGCATTGGTTCAAGATCGTTTTGCTTTGATTCAAGATATCCTTTTTTTCTGTATCTGATAATTTTTTGTCCATAAAAAGATCTATCACCTGATAGCAATGGTTTTTGTAAAAAGTGTCCAAATTCGGGTAAGTATTAATCAGACCTCGGAAGAAATAGGACAAATGATAAGATCGGATGAAATGCATGTTTGGACGCGCATCAATATGGAAATAGAGTAGAAATTTTTTTATCTTAATTTTGTAGTTGTATCCATGGTATGTTGCTACTCGCCATGAGTATTGCAAAAAAAAACATCTCTGGGATTAACAATTGCAATTTTGCAAAAAATATTGAATGAATCGTTCTGACATTTTAACCACATATTGAGTACTTTAAGACGCAACTTTTTACACAATAACAAAGTCGTAGGTTGATTTTATTTAAATTTTTGTTGGTTATTGAATAATATGCAAATTTTAATCGTTTTTTTTTTTGTAGTTTTCTAAGCAACAAATGATCCTATCGACATTTAAAAAACGCCATTTTAAAGGTTTTCTAAGTTTCTACAAGATGGTTACTTTCATTGTTGATAAAAAAACTCAACTTTTTTACTTGTGCAAAAATAGACATTTTCCGAGACATTTTCTGACCTTTAATTTTTAATATCTTAAAAACCAGACCAAATCCACCGCAGCAAATACGTAGGTTTTGCTTCTATACACCTGTATTACCTGAAAAACTTGACAGACTTCTGGATGAGCCAGTGTACCCAACTGGGTATTTTTTTTGCTCATATCCCTGAACTAATATTGGTGCGCGTCCGAACCTGCATTTTATCCGATTTTATCATTTGTCCTATTTCTTCTGAGGTCTGGTGATCAGAAAAAGAAAGGGCGATTTTGAATTTAAACAAAAAACCACCCCGAAATCGGTTTAGAAATATGAGGGAACATAGGTATAAATAAACCCACGTATAGATGAAAAGCATAAGTTATGTTGCAGGTTATCCGTTCTTGCCTGGAGGTTAAAAATTACTAACAAAAATCTGTGTGGAATTTTATTTTCTTATAAAGTCATTTAAATTAATTTTAAAGACACCCAAGAATTTAGTTTGGAATGTTATTTTTGATTTAATTTAGCCTGTGCTCATTACTAATAAAAATATTGAAATCAATTTAGATCTAAAGCAAACGGTAATTTTATTGCTTTATATCCCATAGTTTAATCTTCATAAATTAAGAGTTTAAACATACAGATCATCCATGCGTTTTGTATACACTCCAAGTAGAATGTGTATTCTCTTGTGGCCGTGCTGGCCTTCTCTCGGATGCAATCGGTATCAATCGTTCCGCGTTTGGGACGCCAATCGCGACTTATTTTTAATTTTAACCAAAATTCTAAAAATAATAATATATATTCCATCAATCTATTTTTTAAGCATGGAAAATACTTTCTGATTTTTTCCGAGGGGCTGACCGCGTCTGAAATTTGTACAAAAGAGTTCCTTTTTGCAAAGAGTTCCTTTTTGCAAAGAGTTCCTCGGAGTTCCTCCAGAGTTCCTTGGGAGTTCCTCCTGTGTTCCTTAAGAGTTCCTCGGTAATTTTTGGCAAATAACCGTAGAAATTACCGCTGTGCAAGCACTACTGCCAATAAGGCACCCTCAAAAAAAAATCTTTTTCCCTGGCAGTTTCAACTTGGCGCCCCTACAAAAAAAGAAGTTGGCGCCCAAAAAAAATACCTTCATAAAAACAGCTTTGTCCCTGACGGTTACTACCAAACTTAGCGCCCCTTCAAATAAAAAATGGCTAACGCCCCTTGGTCAGCTAACTTTCCCTCAGGAAATGAAAATTTTCCACCTCAGTATGTAATATACTATTTCATGTTATCAGTTCTTTCCCGGACTCAACACCTTTTAGCACCCTAGCTGCAGGCCTGGGAAGTACCTAAAAACCTTGTAAACTAGTATAATTTGAAGTATAAGTCAAAAAATAAACAATTCTTCTTCTTTATATAATTTTAGATGTTAAGAGTACCTATGGGATTAATAATTTGAATATATTATTGAACATACTTTCACTCCGAGTGCTTACCGTACGGTAACTGTGAGAATATTTGTGGAAAACGTTAATCTTTAAATATTTATCTTTAACACTACAATAAAAAATCGTGTAACGGCCATATATGGGATTTAAATACTATTAATTTATTCAATTTTACGTATTTTAAAATAGTAATTTAAGTAAAAGAGGTAATAATTTAATAAGGTAAATAATTTATGGCTTTTAGTTAATAAACATGAGATTTGTTTATATTAATTTTAGACAACATTCTTAACGTATTTATCTATGTTATTAATTTTTTAATTTTTATAAAAAAAATCTTTGTGTTTTTTATGACCTTGTAACTTTTTTATTTAAAGTGATACGCTTGTGCTTCTTTGAGCACAATTTCATTTGATGACATAATTTACCTATTGAGCTATGAATTTATTAGAGTTATCACAATCTTACATAGAAAAAACGGATTCCTTGAACCAAGGACACGTGTCTTTGTATATGTTCAAAGCCATGTTCTCTTGTTTCAAGGCTGGCATTTTCTTGAACCAAAGTCAATGTCCTTGAATGGAGAACACGGGTTTGGGAATAAAAATCCGCGCTCTTTATTCAAGGACATTGACTTTGGTTCAAGAAAATGCCAGCCTTGAAACAAGAGAATATGGCTTTGAACATATCAAAATCCGTTTTTTCTATGTATAAGAAAGAATTCACCGACTTGAGAATTAATAAAATACATACAGGGTTATTCTTTTAAATGGTACACACCCCGTAACTTTTCAACGGGATGATATATAAACTTTAAATTTGGAATATTCATATCACACAAGAAAAACTATAATTTTTCATATCTTTCAATTTTTTATTCGCTAATGCAGGGACACTATTTTTAATAGTACGCTAGGTCTTGTGATACGTCATTTGAAAGAGCTTAAAAAGTCCAAACCATGCTACAATTAATTTTTTAATAGTTTTTTTGAAGATTTTTTATCTGATGAAAATTTTAATAAATAAATCCATTTCAAGCAAAAAAAAATTGTCGGTCGATTGGTCGTTTTGTCCTTGAAATCTTGTACCCACGATAACTTAAGAACACTTTTGGGGGCCAATGTCACTTTTTTTCCCCAAGATTTTTCATTTTATCACATTTCACAGTTTTTAATGTAGAATCACGCTAAAGTATTGAAATTTTTATTGATTCATTTAGTTCCCATTTTGGATGCTCAGAACGTGAAGTTGCCTCTTTAATTGATTGCAATTTTCTCGAAAACGCTTGGCCCTACGGTGTTACATAAAGAGTACCTTTTTATGCAATCTTTAATAAAGAATTATATTTTATTGATAAATGTCAAAAAATCTACCGATGAAAAAGTTTGGGATAAAAAAAGTGACATTGCCCCCCCCTTATTTTGCACGTCCCTGGTTAAAATTACCAAATAAAAATTACATAAAAGGATAGCCTTTATCAATGCTAAGACATGTGCAAAAATTCGTTACTCTAGTCCATGTGGTTCCAGATATGTTAAATAAAAACTAGTTTTTAGATGTACCCTTAGGAGGGTCGTAGCTCCCTTAGGACTTGTTTCCGGACCAACCTTATAGGTTTTCATATTATTGGACCTAGAATTACCCCCTTAAAATTTTGTACCTTATTTCAGAATCCCCTGTATAAATCAAGAGTCAAGAAGTCTTGATCTTGACGTCTTGACTCTTGTCTTGATTTTTTCTCGGATTAGAGACAAGACAACTTGTCAGAAAAGACAAGAAATCTTGTTTCTCGTGAATCCTTCGGAATCACTAAAAGGTTGTTTCACCTCGTACATATTTTTCTAAAGCTTGGATATTAAAAATTAGAAAAAAATAAATAAAAATCTGTGTAATAATTTTGTTTAACAAATATTTTAATTTTGTTTCAGATCATGTGAGGTGCTTTTGCAATCTGCCTTCGTGTGTGACTACGGGATACATGTGTAAATCCAAAGAAGGATGTTTTTCGGATTTACTGGAAAACGCTTCTTCGAGGTCGAGTTACCGAGGAAGGCATGGGTGTGTAGAGCTACTAACTGATAGGTAAGTTATCAAATTAGGTTACTGATTTTTATTTTTCTTCTGTTACACCGAATAATAGTTTGCTGATGAAGAGAGTGAATTATTTCTTTTTTGTTAAAATAAACTTAGATGTGTTTTATAATCAGTACCCGGCGTATTTCCAGTTATAGTCCAGTTTTCAAGTCAACAAAAGAGGCTTTACCTGGAAATATTTCAGGGAGTTTTCATTTTCGGTTTATTGGGTAGGTTTTAAGGCCGCACATAAAAAACAATTTTGCGACGTTTAACTCGATTTGGACCTTTTCTAACATATTTTTCACAAGAAACGGATTTTTCAAAATATCTTAAGATCGGTGCATCCTACGACAAAAACGTTCTATATGAAAATAAAGAGGACCAAATTTCCAACAATTTTTGTTCCATGTATTTTTTTGTACGACAAAATGTTTATGACTAGTTTAGTTTATATGCTTAATTTAATGGTGATTTTTAATCGAAAATCGGTTTACTTGATATAATGAGGCACAAATCTGTGAATTATTATAAAATTTAAATTTTACGTAAATAAAAAAGAAAGAGCCATAAAGATTTTTATTTATTTTTACCCAAAATGTTCTAAGGGACATGCGGCATGTCACATGCCTAACCAAGTCGTCAAGAAAAATTTTGATTTCGAAAAAATAAAATAAAATCTAGAAACCTATACTGCCCGACTACGCTAGAAAGCAGTAACTCCATTTGTCGCATAGCAGCGTTTTCAAAATATGACATCAGAGTTCACGTGAAAATGTTGCTATCCGACAAATGGAGTTTCTAGCGTAGTAGGTCAGTATAGTGTAACGTTTCAGGCGGTGCCGTGAATTAGCTATAAGTCGTACAAAAAAATACATGGAACAAAAAATGTTGTGAATTTGGTCCTCTTTATTTACATATAGAACGTTTTTTGTTATAGGACTCACCGATCTTGAGATATTTTAAAAAATCCGTTTTTTGTGAAAAATATGTTAAAAAATGACAGTTCCAAATAGAGTTTAACGTCGCAATATATTTTTTTTATTTTTGGCCCTAAACCCAATAAACCGAAAATCAAAACCTCCTGAATTATTTACCGGTAAAGCCTCTTTTATTGGGCTGAAGACAAGACTATAACTGAAAATACGCCGGGTACTGTTTATAATATACGGGAGTTAGTCTTTGTAGTTTGAACTCTTTTTTTAATTACATGTTAAAAAAACAGTACTCTGAGTAAGAGCTAGTTATTGCGCTTAAAGGAATATATATTTTTATCCAATACATACAGATAATAAGACAATTACCAGCTTTATTTTAAATAGATAAACTCAATAATAACCCCCGCGTGGCTTTTACTTTATTGTGGATAATTATTTATTTTACCCACTCAACTGTCACTTGTCAAATTATTTTCTTGTAAATGTCATTAAAATTTTTAATAAAAATATGAATTCCTAAGCTATTTATTGGATAAAACCTTGTATGACACTCATGGGTAAACCGATATTGCCCTCTCGAATGGGCAATATCTTACTTTACCCACTAGTACCATAAATAACTATTGTATTCAGTGTATATTTTCACTGCCATGAAAAGTCACGTTCCTATTTAGCAAATAGCCTTTGGTCCTTTTAACTGACTTTACCTTTATATTAAAATTTATATTTAATATAAAATTAAATTTTAATGTAGTATAAGTATACATATTTTATTCTCAATTTGCATTAACATGTTATCATAAATAAGAACTAAAACTTCCTAGTAGGTATAGTCGTGTACATTTAGTACCTTGCATACATTAAGTACATAAATTTCAGGAAAACGTGTGCTAATACGTTTGTGTATGATTATTATCCTTATATGGCTAAATGACCTCAACTAATGAAAAATCAAATTGAAACGAAGACGTGAAAAATTGAAACGTTACTTTAGCATGTTAGTTGCCTTGAGTAGTATAGGTACATCGCGTCCCAAAAATACAAACAGGAAGCAGGTTTCAAAACCAGTTTTGATTGGATTTTATAAGTTTTTATTGGATTTTATTGGTTATGGTGTGTTTTTAAAATATTACATTGGATTTCATTTGGAAATATAAAATCTAAAGATAGCACACCGCTTGCATCTTGAACATGGCTGTCGTTCTAAACATGTTTGCATTTTTGACGTTCTAGTTGTGGCGAGATACGGAAAATTTTTCGGGACACGTGTCCTGGTTTCCATTTTTTTATACAAAAGGTTATTTTAAAAGTGAATTTTTTTTAAGTGTATGGAGAATCTCCATTGGAGATCCCGTAACTGACTCTATCAAATTTTTTGTCTGCCTGTGTTTCCTGTAATCTAGGCCTATAGAGTCATTTGATCGGTTGTTGCTTTCTTTAGTTATTTTTCTTGTGTTTTGGTGGTTAGTTTAGCCGAGAACTTTCAGGATTCCAACCGGCTAACCACCAAAACAGTAGACAACTCGTAGACAAAGTAACAACCGATCCAGTGATCTGTATCTATATCATACAATATGTATATGTCAAAGAACTCTTACCTCAAGAAGTAATTTCAGACCAATGTTTATGAAGGTGTCATCTTTTTGTTTGTTTGTTTACATAAACTTACGCGATACTGCTTCTGCTGTAAACATAAGTATCGCTAGTTTTGAACTTCTGGTGACCAGGGCGATGTTGCGTAATTTTCACTTTATCATTATGATAAATCTTTATACCTACATTAAAGTTTAAACAAACCATATTTCCATTAGTATTTATTTATTAGCACTTTAATAAAAACATATTCTGTACATATTATTTATGAATAAAATTGAGGTTATGTATTGCTTGACAAAAATTACGACCCTAGACTTTGAGTTTACACATTCTTTCTCTCTCTTTACGCGTACTAAGTGTAAACAATAGTCACTCCCCACCAGCCCCTCACCGTAGTTGGTTCACGCTTCAAACAAAGCATACGGTAGATTTTATCATACTCCTTCTTGAGGTAAAAGTTCTTTGGTATATGTGATTAGAGACATGTGTAATCTACCAAAGATTAAATATTTTAAGGAGAAAATCCTAAAGATTGAAATTTACGCGAATGTCCCCTTCACGTTTTGAACAATTGTGCAAGTTCTGGTACATGCTGTATAAGTTATTTATTTATTTATAAATAAATGTAGATACATGCACTTTCACATAAATTAAAGATTTCATAATTTATACAAGAATTGATGATGATAATTAGATATTTATCTGTTTATGAACAATAATCTCGTATGTCATATATGCAATGCCAACCTTAATAATTAATTATTTATATAATAATTTATTATTTCATATATTAGGGAACGTTCAAGTATTACTTAATGCAAATTTTGATCACTTTGGACCCCCAGTCCCCCCGCCGCCCTGTAACGCTATTTTCCTATATCATTAACATGGGCGTAACACTCCAAAATGACCCCCACCCCACCCCCTAGGAGCGTTGCGTAATACTTGAACGTTCCCTTATATTAAATAAATAAATAAATACGTAAAAATATAATTATAAATTTACAACTCCATCCTATTATTTAGTTCTAAAAAGTCTAGTCCTTGCCAATTTTGATTTTAAAAATTCACTTTAAAATATTCTTGAGCCAAATTTTCAAAAAAAAAAAAATATATATTGCATATACAGGGTGATCCATAACTGGCATGCCAAAATTTAAGAGGTGATTCTAGATCCAAAAATATAAAAAAAGTTCCTATAAAGGTTGGTCCGGAAATGAGCCCTAAGGGATCTAGGCCCCTTTAAAATTGTAATAAAAATAAGGTTTTTAATTAATAACTCGGGTACCGTTTAAGCTAGAGCGGCGAGCTTTTGCATGTATACTAGTATTAATAAGGGCAATAAGTTTATGTTAATTTATTTTTTTAATTTATCCAGAGGCGTGCCCAGACGGACAAAATATATGAGGCTTAAAACATTTTTGCCCCAAACTTTTCTATGTGTATGTTTTTTGGATTTGTTGTAAAAAATATAGATTTCTAGAGTAAAAATACATATAAAATATCATATAGTGTAACACTGTAGGAGCAACCGTTATCAAAAAAAAATGCAATTAAGAGGAAGTAACATTTTGTGCCACCAAAAACGTTACTTTTTAAAAGGCTATTACTCCTTTAATATTAAATTTAGGTGTTTTGGTGTATAATACTTTTTTGCTCAGTTTTAAATGAAGAATCACACTGCAGCATTAAAATTTTATTGGTGCTTTTTTTTGTTCCCCATTCAATACGTCATCTTCGAAGGGCCGTAGCTCCCTTAGGGCTCATTTCCGGACCAACCTTTATAGAAACTTTTTTTCATATTTTTGGATGTAGAATCACCTCTTAAATTTCGGTACGCGAGTTCTGAAACAGGCTGTATATAAGAAACGATAATTTTTCCAACATGTGATTTCAATTTGTAACGGGTGGTTTTCATAGAGAACTTCTCAACCACGCCCCGTATATAAAAAATACACTGTCCAGTAAAAGAGCTTTCCCATTTTACACCTTCGTGCGTAAAATGGATTTTTTATTATTTATACCAATTTTCACGAAAACTACCCCCCGTCTGTTTGGAGGTGCAGTTTGAACTTTTTTATTATCAGATTCTCTTTCAGCAACCTTAAAAACCCCAATACAGCAATTTTCACAAAAACTACTCTCACCCCTCAGGGGGTGAAAAAAAAAGATTCAGTTTTAGCGACCTCAAAAATCTCAATATATAAATTTTCAAGAAAACTACCCCCGCCCCTCAGAGGATGGAGTAAGAATTTTTTTATTATCAGATTCACTTTCAGCAACCTGAAAAACCGCAATATACCAATTTTCACGAAAACTACCCCCTGCCCCTTTGGGAGTGGAGTTAGAATTTTTTTATACTCAGATGCACTTTCAGCAACCTCAAAAACCCCAATATACCAATTTTCACGAAAACTACCCCCACCCCTCAGGGGGTGGATTTAGATTTTCAGATTCATATTCGCCAACCCCCGAGCCAACCCCAAAAACCCCTATATACCAATTTTGACGAAAATATTTAAAAATATTTACCCCCTTACCCCTCGGGGGTGGAGTTAGAAAAAATTTATTATCAGATTCAATTTCAGCAACCTCAATAACCCTTATATAGCAATTTTAAAAATTTTCTAAAAAAATGTATTTTTCCCTATTTGCCTACCTTGCCGCACCCCAATGTTCACCAAAAACAATCCCGAGCTAGAACTTTTGGTAACATAACCATATATAATATAGCTTAAAGCGTTCATAAGTTATCGTGCCCACAAGATTTCCCGGACAGACCAATCGACCGACCGACCGAGCAACAATTTTTTTTTTTACTTGAAATTGATTTATATCGACATAAAACGTCATAAAACGCAAAAATACGCAAAAAAAAAATTAAAAATTTTTGCACGAATACAAGGCTTTCCAAAATTTTCAAAATGGGAAAGCAATTATGCTCTTTTGTCGCGAAAAAATAAACAATAGCCTAATAAAAACATACATATCGGTAATTTTAAACAATGATGAGTAATATTTTTAAATTGTTTTTAGTCCTGGCGCCAGTATTAAAACATTTTACATTGTTCGCATAGACAATGAAATATTAAATATTATTATTATTATTATTACTATGCAAAACGATAATTATTGAAAAACAATTGATTATTTTGTCTTTACTGTTCATTATACTGTATGACTCGTCTTTAAGATTGTCGCTGTTATCTTATTTATATGTTATCTTACTTGGAAAATCATTAAAACACTTTATTAGAGTGAATCAGCTCGGAATCAGCTTTATCGTGTTCTCTTTTAGATTACCAAGTAAAAAAATGTAAAATGAAATAGTGATTTTCTCGAAAATTTGCAGAGAAAAAATTTTGCTTAGGTTGCCATACTGCTGCCAACAAAATAATACTTTCCCCTATACTGCCCTACTACGCTAGAAAGCAGCAACTTAATTTGTCGCCTAGCGACGTTTTGACGTCAACTCTGATGTAATATTTTGAAAACGCTGCTATGCGACAAATGGAGTTACTGCTTTCTAGCGTAGTAGGGCAGTATAGGTCTAAGGTTATTAAAACCAAAACGTAAAAAAAACAAAAACAAGACTTAAAATTCAAAACTTAAAATTCAAAAAAAAAATATATCTAATTTTTTTCGAAAATTACAAAAATATTATTTGTTTTTTTTGAAAAAAAAAATAGTTTTTACCCCATTTGGTTTGCCCCAACCCAATTTTCACGAAAAACAATCCCAGCCTAGAAATTTGGATAATTAACCTATGGTCCAAATTTTATGTCTTTGGCTCGAAGCGTTCTTGAGTTATCGTGGTCACAAATTTTCCAGACAGACAAATTGACCGGTGGGTCGCTACCTACAGACAGATTTTTTTTTGACGGAAATCATCTTTTTTGGATATAAAACGTCGAAAAACGTAAAAAAAACAATATTTTTTTTTTACTAACGCAAGACTTCCTTTGGGGAAAGTCTTTATCATCCAAATGCTAAGTGCAAAAAAATTAGGAATTTGAGTAAACACTTGTTTTGTACAGTAACAGTTACTGAACACTAAACAAGTATTTACTCAAATTCCTAATTTTTTTTTGCACTTAGCACATTATTAAATATCGGTTTTTGACTTACGGTTTACGATTCAATTTTGGATGGATTTGGATTTTCTTATTTTTCTTGAAATTTGAGCCCTTTTAAAAGCCAATCTGCGTCTGCTTTATCTAAGGGAACGTATTACGTAAAGCTCCTAGGGAGGGGATGATTTTGAAATGTTACGCTTATGTTAATGGTAATAGGAATACTGCTGCCAGAAAAATAATACTTTCTCCTATAGGCTTAGGCGCATTAAAATCAAAAACGAAAAAAAAAATTATTTTCAAAAAAAAAAAAAAATTCAAAAAGTTTCTTTTTTTTGTGAAACGAAAAATTGAAAAAAAAAATGTTTTTGAAAAAAATAGTTTTTACCCTATTTTACCCCACCCCGATTTTTACCAAAAACAATCCCAGCCTAGAACTTTGGATAATCAACCTATGGTCCAAATTTGAAGTCTTTAGCTCGAAGCGTTCTTAAGTTATTGTGGTTACAAATATTCCGGACAAGCAGATAGACCGATAGACAAAAAAAATTTTTTGACGGAAATCATATTTTTTGGATATAAAACGTCGAGAAACGTAAAAACGAATTTTTTTTTACTAACGCAAGACTTTCCTCGGGGAAAGTAATATAACGTTACAGGGGTGGATAGGAAAGGTACAAAACGATCAAAATTTGCGTTACGTAATACTTGAACGTTCCCTAATTAATAATTAGTTATCATTAGCGATTCTCTAATGATAACTTATCATGAAATATAAGAATTTAATAATATATGATAATATTTTATTTAAAAATGCAATGGAATTTGAAAATCGTAAAATACATAGACATAATTATATTGTACAGCAAAAAAAGAGTTGAAAAAAAAGCAACAGTAAAGTAACTTAACGTCAACGTATAGAATTGACAATTAAAATTCCTATAAGATGGATGGGTACAGTATACACATCTTGAAGAAGGAATCGTTTAGCTGCAAAATGCGACAATTTTTTTCTTGAACAACAGGGGAAAGTTTTATTTTGTTGGCAACAGCATTTTTTATTCTCTCTCTCTCTCTATTTATTTGGTCTTTTTCTTCCGAATAATTAACCAGGGTTTCTCTATATAATCATGAGGTTTCCAGTGCGCAAGTACTAATCGGATATGTATCCTGACTTGCGCACTATCACTGATAAATTACTACTGTAGTAATTTTTTATTCGATCGTAATTAATTAATTGTAAAGAAAAAAGTTATATTTATCCATTACATACAGATAATAAGACAATTACCAGCTTTATTTTAAATAGAAACTCAGCAATAACCCCCGCGTGGCTTTTACTTTATTGAGTGGATAATTATTTATTTTACCCACTCAACTGTCACTTGTCAAATTATTTTCTTTTAAATGTCCAATATATATCCAATACATACAGATAATGAGACAATTACCAGCTTTATTTTAAACAGATAAACTCAATAATAACCCCCGCGTGGCTTTTACTTTATGGAAGAAAATATTAGTGGACAGACAGTTTTTTATTACATAATATATTAAAATAGAATTAGAAGAATGTAAAGCATTAATAAAACAGTTTCTTTTTGCATTATTACAGCTTTTGTATGACGCTAAGTTTACAAAAAGCGGATTTCTCAGCATTTATAATTTAACGATAAAAATCGAGTATTCCTCTACATTAGCAACACAAATTTTTAGACAAAGACTCACGAGCAGTTTCTATTAATTATTTAATTATTCGTTGTGTTTTTTCTTCGTTCTGTTTAGTCTCCGACTTTTAGTCACCGACAAAAAGCCTGCTTGATTGATTTCAGGTATTTACGGGCGGTCGAAAATTTTCGCTTTAAATGCTTTTGTCTTTCGTCAATACTGCGAATTCGGGTAATTAAAAATTGTCAAGATTCTTTCAAACCAAAATGATTCAGCCTAAGAGCCATCGTAAATATTTTACGAATAGAATGAAAAGTAACAAAATAACCTAAAAAAAATTATAAAAATTTTAAGAAAGGCGGGTCCGATAATATAAATTAAATAATAAATCTATATCAGACAATAATCTTGACAAATTCCACTCAATAGTTTTTGTTTTAATATAAATATTAAAATGTCCTTAAAAAAAAATACTATATTTAGCTAAATAATTAAGGATTTGAAAAAAACACTTTTTTTACAAAAGACCAGGCTAATGGTCAAAACATGGTTTAACCAGTCGAAACTGGTTTAAACCGGTCAAAACTGGTCGAAATCAAAATTGCTCTTTGGAGTGGGGTAAGGGGGAAAGCACATTAAAAAAAAATAATTTATTTTTCGTTTTACGGAAAATGACCTTTTTAAAAAATATTTGTGTTATTATTTTTTTAAATTTTTTATATTTCTATTTTATTTTTTTTTTTTTATTTAAAATATTTTGATTTCGACCACTTTAGTGGTTTAAACCAAAAGTTTAATTTCGACCAGGTTTAAACCATACTGGTTTCTTCCACCCAAATTTCAAACAATCGAATTAAAAATAATTAAAAAAGCACATTTTTAAATTAAAAAAATGCCTTTATTTCTAGAAAATTTTCTAGTACCTTTAGATTTTATCTTGATATCATCTTGCAAGTCGTCCAGCTTGACGAATACCTTTCGGATCTTTTTTTTTGTGTGGCTGTGTTAACATCTTGTCTCGTCTTGCGAGAGTCTTGATTACCAGAGTTGATACTTTCATTACAATATGTATGGAGTACATTTAATCTTATTCGGCATAGGTATGTATTAAACAAACTCACCAAAAATTAGAAATACTTTAAAATTCCTGTTGTCCGACCCGGTTATTGTAATGAAAGTATCAACTGTATACAACAGACATATAATCTTATTCGGCATAGGTTTGTATTAAACAAACTCACCAAAAATTAGAAATAATTTAAAATACCCGTTGTCCGACCCTGTTATTGTAATGAAAGTATCAACTCTGTTGATTACTTAAAACTGTTTGGGTGGTAGGGGTATGGCAAGTACAACAATTTAATCCAGTGTCAAGAAGTCTTGACTCTTAAGATCTTGACGACGCGTCGTAAATCTTGTCTTGATTTTACTTTTCCCAATGAAAGCGTTATTAAAAAAAATCGAAAAAAAAATATTGCTTTTTTTACGTTTCTTGACGTTTATACAAAAAATATGATTCCCGTAAAAAAAATTCTGTCTGTCGGTCTGTGTGTCCGTGAAATTTGTGACCACGATAACTCAAGAACGCTTCGGGCTAAAGACTACAAATTTGGACCACAGGTTGATTATCTAAAGTTCTAGGCTGGGATTGTTTTTCGTAAAAATCGGATTTACCCCAACCCGATTTTTACGATTGGGGTAAAAACAATTTTTTTCAAAAATATATGTTTTCCAATTTATTTTTCGTTTTACGAAAATAGAAACTTTTTTTGAATTTTTTTAAACGGAAAATTTTTTGATTTTTTTTTATTTATTTTTTTATATTTTTTTTGTTTTTGATTTTAATGAATCTAGGCCTATAGGGGAAAGTATTATTTTGTTGGCAGCAGTATTTTAAATTGCACTGTTTTATGTTTTCTCGATATTCCGATATTTGGAACTATTATCAGGTTGAAATATTTTTTGTTTTGTTTTAGTGAAGTTAAGTAACTCGATGAAACCGAAAAAAAAAAAAATGTTGATACGAAAAGTATAAAACATTATTTGTCGAGAGAATGTTTTTTAAACCGCCATTAAAAAAATCCAAACTATATTAATTAGTGCCGTGATGGCTGAGATTCATAAACGTTGTTCATTTTATGTGTATCATAAACTATAAAACTGCTTTTCTACCCTCCTTGCCCTGCACGCCTCTCGGAGATGGACCCATGGGGTCTTATGTTGCTTATTAACTGACTTCTCAAACATACCACAAGGATTGTTCTTTTGTTTCTTATTTTAGGGTGATGTTTAGCCAGTATTCTTACCTCACTTTATACTCATGCTTAGTAACGGACACTCAAACTGTAATAAATTTTGTTTACCAAATACATATTGAGACTGTCTGCAAAATGTATAACAGTCTTCTTTGATCCAAATTGGAAATTCATCCATGGTTGTAAACGTCTGAACTTTTTATAGTAAAGTAGGTTATTAATAAGTAAATGAAAAAAGCTGTAATAATCAACGTTTTTATTGTCAAAAACCATAAGGTTTGTTACCGCGACTTCGCTATCGTAGTAATTGTTAAGTCCGTTAATTCTAACTATGAAAGCGAAACCGCGGTCACAACCCTTTATTAATTGTTTTTTTTTTTAATAAAAACGCGAAGTTGATTATAAGAGCTTTTTTCTTTTATTTGTTATTCTTGTTAAATGTATTATAGGCCTATAATAGGTCTATGATTAAAATCTATAAATAAATAAATTTCCCCATTATCAAAAGAAATAATAGGGCAGTAGACGCCTCAAGAGAACAATTCATATTTGTTGTTTTAAATATGGATACATGCGTACATTAGTTCAATTAAAGAGTTATCAAAGGACGACTTTTAATTTGAATTTGAGTTATAATTGTAACTTTTAACATATTTAACCTCAAAATTCGAGTTAATAATTAATTAAACGTAAAATCAAACCATTATTTTATACACCGTTAGCAACACTTGTTTCGATGTTCGAATGACCTTGAAGGGGAAAACAGAGTGATCTCAGACGAAGTGAGATGACAGTCTACTGCCCTATCGTAAGAAATTACTTGTTATTTGACAAAGAAAACATGTATTTAAGTTAAAAGAAAGTTTGGAAAAAGAACGACCCTAAAATTTTATTTACCTAGGCAAACAAACCATACAAAAGGCATTGTTTCATAAATTATAGGAGCAAAAAAACGAATTAATACGCTAGAAGTTTTAATAAAGGACCGCTTAGATGAAAATTACTTGTAATATTTCTTATTCAAATCAAATTATTTTCATTGACCATTTATAACAATATATTTTTGGTTTGTTTAAATTATTTAGACTAAGTAGCTAAGCTACTGTAGCTTATATAATAAAAAACTACTTCCCTGATACACCATCGATGAAGTTACAATTTCACATTTTTTTTTAAATATTTTTATTTTATTTTTCTTTATTTGAAAATATATATCGGTAGTGGGAAAAACTACGTGCGCTGTTGCCTCTTTACTTAGTTCTTACTCATTTTCCTTTGTAACTTGGACTTTTTTAACTTTTTATTCTGTAATTTAAAAGATAGAAAGAGGCGGCAATTTTCCATAGTTTTTCGTCCAGTTCCTAAAGATACAGTTCTTAAATTAATAATTATATGTTTTAGAAATCTATTCAAACTATTCAAAAAATATCCATCTAAAAGTTGGCATATGTACATTATGTAAATTTTATGATGAGCATAAATGAGTCTGCCAATAGAATCTTAAAAATTTTAACTCGAACCTTTCTATTGGCTGATTTTTTCTTGCATGGCATGAAACTTGCCTAATGTAGGACTGCCGAGGGGTGATATACTATAGAAATATGTGAAGTACTTGTGCAAATTTTCTAAAGTTTTTCAGAAATTTTAAAAATCATAGTTGGGATTTTTTAACGGGTTCGCGTTAAGGAAAACGTAATTTATATTATTTACTAACAACATTAGTAATGTTACACTATTTACCATTAATACAGATACTGTTTTTGGTATAATTATAGTAAGCGTTATTATCATTTTAGTATTTTATTTTCAAACTAAATTAATATATTTTTTCCTACGACCTAGATAGTATATAGTGCTTATTTTCCACCCGTTGCCATGACAGTGGTCGGGAAGTGAAAATCAGCTGATTTTACATATCTGCTATCAGAGAATAAGTAAACGTCAAACACATAACATAATTAATTGCAAATTAATTTTTAGACAGTTATTGCGTTGGATGTTTAAGTGTTAGGTCGTAGGAAAAATAGTATACGCACCTCGACGCAAACCATTTTTAGTGCATTTCGAGTGCTTTTTTTACTCGGCTCCGCCTCGTAAAAAATAAGCACTCTAGTGCACTGAAAACTATGTTAGCGTACTCGGTGCGTAATATACTATTAATTGACCTTTCCACGTCCACCGATACGGGGCGAAGAAGAAAGTATCTGAGGAGGTGAAATTAAAAACGCAGTTTTTGTCTTCATGGCAGAGCAGCTTGTCAATTACTTGACAAACAGATAGTATTGTTTACTACGTGACAAGCTGCTAGTCACAAAGGCTGCGTTTTGATTTTCACCTCTTCATTTATTGGAGTAGTTTCAACCCTCGATATTCTAAGTTATGTGGTGACAGAACTGTCATAATGTAAAGCGTCCCTATTTTAACCCCTGTCGCTTCTTCACCTCATTTCAGTAATGGTGACTTCGGGCGGTGTGGGTGACTTCGAACACTTTTTCGCAAAACTCTCTGAACCAAAGCACGTGTGCACAAGTTGTGGGGTTGTGTGCACAACAACAACATATGCGGAATGTTTTTGTTTTACTTCTAAATATTTAAAGTAACAAAAATGGATACAACAGCAAAATGAAATAAATTGTCTTACTTTAAAATAAAACAAAAAAAAGATTTACATAAAATTAATAATATATTTTTGTCACTTTAAATAATATAATTGTGTTTTGAAATTATTCTTTGTATTCCTTAATTGAGGAGCATTATTTCAAAAGTTAACAAATCCTTAATTATAATATTGGATTTGTTAACTTTTGACATAATTCTCCTCAATTCGAACTATTGGATTTGTTAACTTTTGACATAATTCTCCTCAATTCGAACTTGGTAAAAAATCCAAACTCCGAGCACTGGTAATTAGGTATGTCCAGAAAGTATTGTTTTATTATTACTGTAGTATTTGTATATTTTAACTATAATTATTGAAAGCATTAATTGAAGGGGCAATTTAAAATAGCCTAAAGTCTTAAAACTCTTTAAGAGAATCTTAGTCATTATTTGATATAGCTAAAGTTTATAGCCTAAAAAAACTTGCCGGTTATATTAACATAAGTTCATAAATTTTTTATCCTTTTGCATTCAACTAAAATAGCGACCTGCTGATCATGTTTCGCTCATATTTTATTAATTAATATTTTATTATCCTATCGAACGGTGAACAAGTTAATATTTTTGAAAATTAAACGAAGCATAAACACATAAATAACTCGAGTTTGTTTGGCCTTCAGATAAGTAATAGATTTTTTATTAAATAATGAAATTAGGCGATTCTTAAAAAAATTACCTTGGATATCTCGCTTAGCAAAAATTTTGGATATATTTCTCGAAAGACATTTTCAAATATAACGCCAATTTTTATGATTGTTACCCTTTCCAGTGTTACCGCCAGAAAAATTGTTGAGGGGAAGGGGAAGGCAAAAATTTGAAACTCATTTGGAACTAGATAAATTTCCTATGGCAAAAAGTTGATGGATGACAAAAAAGAAGCTTACATCAAGTACGATTTGTCCAAACTGTAGCTTGATTTGAAAATTTTTACAATATTTTAATAAAAATTGGCATATAAATGTTTTTGGGATCGCTGAAACTTAATTTATTAATAAATAATTTTGGCCAAATATAGCGCAGCTTACACCGCGGTGTGATATCTTTAAGTTTTACTTTTAATATATAGTTTGTCTGTCTGTTAAGTTACAACTTGTGATAGCGTTACAAGTTGTAACGCTATCATTTTTATATCATTTTTCCCCATATATTTTAATTTTTTGATTAATTAATTATTAAGGAGTGTGACTTTTGAATGATTGCGACACAATGAAGAACGCATCATATCGATTTTATTATATCCAAATATTATAAGCAGTCATCGGCGAATTTCCAGTGCTCTCATAGGCGCCGCGCCGATTCTATCGTTGACGCAAGGTTTTAAATATTTACATTTTTATTTTCTTCGAAAAACACCGATATATTTACATATTTATAGTTAATATGTATATTCAATATTGTTGTGTGGAACAAATTAGTCGTCAAATGTTTCGATTTAGTGACCTTTATAAAAATTTCCCTCATAATTCGGCAAAATTATTCCGTAAGCCTATGTTATTGTGTTTATTTTCAACGTTGATGAGTCATAACTGAATTTATTCCGATTAATGCTTATAAGATGAAAGCTATAGGTTCGTTCAACGGAGCTTAGCGAAAGTCAGCGGAAGTCAGCTAAAATTAAAAGGGCTTTCAACTTTCAACGTCAACTGTCAGATTTCGGCTCTTTGCTGAGTTTCTCTGGCAGTCAAAGCAAGCGATCAAGTCTACCGCTGAGATTAGTTTTATGTCAAAAAGTCCGAAAAATAGTAGATATAACCTAAAAAAATCCTTACAAGCTCGTTGTTTCCTCAACTGCAATTTATTAAAATTTAAAAGTGCGTCGTATTATTATTTCTTTGGTGTTACCGTTTTTGTTTTGATCGGATAAAAAACCAAAGTTATTTTTTAGTATTTTTCGATTTGCTTTAAAATGCAAGCAAAATCTATTAACAACAGTCCCTCTAGTTCCTATGTCAGCAATGTATAAACACAGAACACTAGTATAAACACCGTGATAATAAAAGTGGACAAAACGATTACAGCGCCACAACTCGGAACTACAAAGTAGTAGGTAAAGTAGTATTCTCGTTAACGTTTCAATGCGAGGGGTTTATTTATTGGACAATCCTTGTACACCTATCCAACAATATTTTACAATCCTTGACAATTCCTTATTCCACAATCATCTACAATCCTTCAGAATCCTCCATAATAATCTAAAATCTTCCACAACCATCTGAAATCTTTCCACAATATTTAAAAATCTTCATTAAAATTTTATTCAATCTTTCACAATCTTTTTGACTATCTTTGACAATCTTTCACAATCCTTTGATCCTCACAATCCTTGTACACTTTTTTTCAATAAATAAACCCCTCTTTTCAACGCATTGCGATGTTGTATTGTGACTATGACGAACCTTTTTATTTTTATTTTATAATGTTATTTTTTTTTTCGAGGGTTTTTTTGTTGAGTTTTATTGTTTAACTTTAAATACTCTATACAATTCTTTAACTTCTTTATCGATTATTTTATTTTTATATCTATTTAAATCATATGCGGGGATAAACTTGATAAAACTAGTGTTGGCCACTTCAAGGCTTTCCCGCAATTTTTCAAGTAGAGGTACTGTTTGTTATCGTATTTTTTCTATTTTGCGACTCTTATAAGCTCATAATGACACGAATTTTGCGTGTTCTTATAGGTCTCTACTTTTTTTTCTGTTGGGTTGGTAACATACAAAAGCCTATCTCTTGACGTTTTGCGTTCAAATGTCAATGTCGATTAAAAGTTTAATTTTTTACAAAATTTTGTGTTTGGGTTATTTTTTACCGTGTTAAAATTGTGGACTGGTTAATTGCAGTGAAAAAAGAAGAGATGACTGTAAAATATATCAAAATACCATTTGTTCTTAAAATTTTAAACATAGTGTAAACTGTAATGCCAACCCAAAACAAAAATCCCTAAATCAGTCATCAATTTAAATGTAAGTTTTTTAAATTTTAGAGCAAAATAGAAAAAATTGTATAAAGCACTCGTTTCATAACACGTTTTTAGAGCACTAGTACTTTAGAAAACTCGCCGCAAGCGGCTCGTTTTCTAAACTTGTACTCGTGCGCTAAAAACGTATGTTATGAAACTAGTACTTTAATATACTATTAAATGCAAGCAATTATATTAACAAGCGTGACATCCTAACCATATACTACGTCAAATCTTTCGTGTAACACACCTTAACCGAATGATTATTCACGTTTAAAAACTTCACGAAGAAGTCGATGGAATTATGCAACGGAGACCGTGAAGTGTACACACTCAGATTAAGGTGAGAGATGTAGCAACAAAAGGAAAAAAAAAACACTATTAATATCGGATTTAAAAATCTCCATGTCCCACTTTGGTGCAGGTTGAACCCAGGCACCTGCAATTAGGATTTAAGAGAATGGCCAAGATTTATAGTGTGTTCCATACAAAATTATAAAGTATTTTTAATAATTTTTTTTTATTAAATTAATACAAATTAAATAAAAGTTACTATTATACATAGCAATAATTATAATTAGAAGGGACCCTCATTTTTGATTAAAGATAGTTCCTAGAAATTCTACTGCCCGGTCGCCTTTTCACAGAAAAAAAAAAAGGATTTCTTGAACCAAGAAAACGTGTCTTTCGATATGTTAAAAGCCATATTCTCTTGTTTCAAGGCTAGCATTTCTTTGAACCAAATGTCCTTGAATTAAGAGCGGATCTTTATTCAAAAACCTGTACTCTTCATCTAAGGACATTAACTTTGGTTCAAAAAAATGCTAGCCTTGAAACAATAGAATATGGCTTTGACCATATCGAAAGATATGTTTCCTTGTTCAAGGAATCCTTTTTTTCTGTGCATATTTTTTTAGGGGGGAGCAAAGAGATTTAGATCGCCTTCAAATCACCACTATACCTAAAGATAAACTTTATCTGATAAAGACAGCCCCTTTAACCTATTCTAAACTAAACCGAAGTGTCTTCTCTTTCTCCTGTCTGTAAAGGAACGTTCAACTATTACGCAAATTTTGATTATTTTGGACCCCTCCCTGTAACGCTATTTTCCTATACCATTAACATGGGCGTAAAACTCGAAAATTAACCCCCACCCCCCCCCCCCTAGGAGCGTTACGTAATACTTGAACTTTCCCAAACTATCTAAATCCAGTTGGATAGATCATATTATTTTATATCTGTTAACAAAAATCCAAACATTAGCGCCGCAGTTAAATTTGTTTAAAAAGCTAACAAACAAAAATTCATTAAAAAAAATAAATTTAAGGGCTTGGGGCCCGCCAGCCTCCCCTGTGTGCGCAACTGCAACAGATAAAGGCATAAACTTTTTATGTGTAAAACTTTTTAGTTTTAACCTTTGACAATTGTGAAGTTTTATTTTAAAAAGGGTTTATTTAAATCTTCTAATCTAGTTGCAAAATCAGGTTACATTTAACATGATACACTAGGTGTATGGAACAGACTATGGACGTTTTATTTTGCAGGTGAATACCAGAATAGCGGTAATATTGTCGGCACATTTTCGTATCACCATAATGCATACTTTTATAACGAATGAGTGTATTTTCAGAATAAAACGAGTTTATTTTAAGAATAAAAAAGCACCTTGCATCGTATTACGGTATTTATAGTAATAAAACTCTCTCTTACATAAATTATTCCCTTTGTGCCGTGTTTAAAATAAACATTTTATTATTGGGAATTTTAAATTGCATTAATTCTCGACTGTCGACATTTAGTATTTTAGTTAAATGAGCTTTCATGATAATAAATTTTATTTACTTAATTAAAAATAAATACCTACTGCTGCCAAAAGAAACTGTAAAGTTTTTCTTAAGACGAAAAAGTCCTGATACTGGTGATCAAAAGGGGATCCTTATGCAGTGCCACTGCTGCACTGCAGTGCAGTGGCACTGCATAATATAATGGTCGATAATGGTCCTTTTTAAACTGGTCAAGACCCCGCAGAAAAGTCGTACTAAAGAAGTTTTAAGTTATCCGGCAAAAAAATATGAGTAGTCCATTTGCAAAACTGCCCATGTGACATCCCTATGAAAATTGAGATAATGGCATAATAGTATAATACTTGTATAAGTCTATAATTAAAACTGTTTTTTTTGTTCAGAAAAAATCACTTACTCCTGCAAAACGTACAGATAAAGTACACAAGAGTCCACCTACAAACGGTGCTCTTTAAAAATACACTTGCAAATAGTGCTAAGTTAAAATTAGCCCAGTCACGATAACTTACGAACACTTTAAGTTAGAGACTTGAAAGTTGGCATACAGGTATGTTAACAAAAGTTCTCACTCGGGATTGTTTTGGGTGGGGCAAGGGGGGCCAAATGGGGGAAAATACATTTTTTTAACAAAAATTTGAAAATTGCTATATAGGGGTTTTTAAGTTTGCTAAAATTGAATCTGATAATAAAATATATAATTTTTAAATATTTTCAATATTTTCGTCAAAATGGGTATATAGGGTAGACGAATATGAATCTGATAATAAAATTTTTCTAATTAAACCCCCTGAGGGGGTAGTTTTTGTGAAAAATTTTATATTGGGGTTTTTGAGGTTGCTGAAAGTGAATCTTTAAATGAAATTTTCCAAATACACCCTCTTAGGGACGGGGGTAGTTTTCGTGAAAATTGGTATATTGGGGGTTTTAAGGTTACTGAAAGTGAATCTGATAATAAAAATCTGGGCAGTGTATTTAATTCTAAGATTCAGTTTTAGCTTTAAAAACTCCTAGATACAAATTTTCACGAAAGATACCCCCCACCCCTCAGGTGGTGTAGTTGGATTTTTTTAATAATAACATTCAGTTTTAGCGATTTTAAAAAACCCTATATACCAATTTTCACGAAAACTACCCCCCACCCCTCAGGGGGTAGAGTTAGAATTTTTTTATTGTAAGATTCAATTTTAGCGACTTTAAAAACCCCTATAAACCAATTTTCACGAAAATACTGTACACATTTTAAAATAATTACCCCCCACCCCGGGGGTGGAGTTAAAATTTATTAGATCTATTAGATTACCTTTGTTAACTAAACCCATTCATTATATGAGAATCTTTCTTGATTTGCCAAAATTCTTTTTATTTTAACAGGCAGTTTTGCAAGTGGACTACGCAAGTAGTAACTGTTCCATTTAACTCAAGAATATTTTAAATTATTACTTATATCTTCTATATTATTACATATGTATATCATACAGAGCGGTCCAAAAGTCACCCCCCCCCTCTCTTAACTTTTGAACCAGTTGAGATATCGACTTCAAATTTGGAACTTTTAAATAAGACAACTTAAACTATCTTTTAGCATATATTTAATACTTTCAGCTCTTAAAATGTGGGCAGGGGGGCATGGTGGCACATTTTTTTAATTTAAATGGAAAGGGGGGTCGTGTAATACATAATTTTAAAGCTTATAAAATTCTCCATTTAACTCCATATTTTTAAATTAAAAAAAAAAAAAATTGGGTTTAAAATGGGGTTGAAAATGGGTATTAATGTCAAAATTCCTCTAAAAAAACAAATAATTTTTTAAAAATGCCTAATTTCATCATAAAAAATGTTAATTATACTTTTTAGTTGACATAAATAAAAATTTATAAAAAAAACTTAAAAAATCGAATGTTTTAGCACAAAAAATTGAAAAATCAAAACCTTAAAAAACATTTTTAAAAAATTTAAAAATGTTAGTTTAAATAGAGAATTTTATAAGCTTTAAAATGATGTATCACACGACCCCTTTTTCCATTTAAAAGTCCCCCATGCCCCCCTGCCCACATTTTAAGAGCTGAAAATATCAAATATATGCTAAAAGATAGTTTAAGTTGTCTTATTTAAGAGTTCTAAATTTGATATCTCAACTCGTTCAAAAGTTAAAGGGGGGGGGGTGACTTTTGGACCGCACTGTATCATATGTAAGATATCGCCTTCTAAATTCCGAAATAACCAGTTGGCTGGTATACATAACAAATTATCCCTTTTAAAACAATTCAGGTATTAATTTATAACTTTAATCATTACATATAAACAATAATAAGTTTTTATTTATATAAACTAGTCAATTATTAAATTACTACCCGACTAGTTAAATAAAAAAGAATAATTTCCAGTCTTTGGCAAGTTCTCATTTTTCAGATAGCATATTTCGGAATTTACAAGGCGATATGTAACATTACCTATAATGTTGCAAATAAAGTAAAACTACTCCTATTAGGAGGCCCAATACAACCTACTAAAAACTGTCATTAACAAAAAAAAATAAAATTGTTTGTGTTATATATGTTTTAGTATTTATTTGGTGCACTAATACCAGTAGGCCTTGAATTAAAAAGTGTCAAATGAAATATATCATTAATTAATATATCATGGCCTAGTTTTCATATCTTGTTCTGAATTTATAATATATTATAACAATATGATATTAATTAATTATAATTATAATAATTATTAAACAATCTATAATAAATATAAACAAATAATTTACCTAGCCTGTGTTTAAAAAAATTAATGACAAATTGTGTATATGATAATTAAAATTAGCACATTGTCCTATGATTCATTGTGTTAGTAAAAGAAAATACATTTAATTCTAATAGGGGAGAGTTCTATATAAGGTCAAAAGTGGACAATTTGCCAAAAAAACAGGGTCGGACAATAAAGTTAAAAAGTGGAACGCATTTGTATCTTCTAATGCATTTTTTTGACTTAACCCTTTAAAAACTCGTCCATTGAATAATAATAATAATAATAATAATAATAATAATAATAATATTTATTGAGAAAAAATACAATTCAATAAATATGCTATAGGCACATAAATGTCTAGCATATACGATTTCTTGCTTGGAATCACTCACTGATCATTCCTATCGAAAAAGTCAAGCAAAACTGAGAAAGATCACTTACAATAATAACTACTTAAACCAATAAAACGTTTTTCTACGACTGCTTTAGAATGTAAGCAAATACACACACTTTTCAAACACAGAATAAATCCATTCTAGCTCTAGATACGGTATGAATATTCCGTATCAAGTGTTAGAATGAGCACATGTAGTGCCATCTCTTGTTTATAAAAGTAAAGAAAACTGTAGCAAAATTAGCAAAAATATATATATTTTACCATGAAATATTGAATAATTTAATGCAATTTAAAGTTTTGCGTTACAATTACATAACGTTTATTAGTTTTTCTTAATATTTCACCAGTTTTTTATCAATTTAGTTCAAAAAATTAAAACTGCTCCATCTATTGTTAAATATTTAAACCTGATATCTGTCACAACAATCTGACATAACCTTCAATTTTTGCATTATAATTTGTAAATATGTGCTAAAATTAAATAAAAATCGTTTTTAAGTATTGATTTGATAACATTATTAAATAACATTAATTGCTTTATTTAAAAATATGTTATTTGTTGCATTTACAATGTCGAGTCACAAAAAACATCGTTTTTAACCTTGTCCGCAGTTTAAAGCTATACAGTGTTTCATATTTGCAGTCGAAGAAAAAGTATAGTCTACAACACGTATGGAATAGTCATTCCGCGCTCGCGGGACCGTCATACTCGCCTGCCAGCTCGTATGACAAACTTTCCGCTCGCGCGAAATATTGTCTATTCCATACTAGTTATAGAATATACTATTTTACTACTACCTAGGTTTTTACCTCGCTCTCCCCTAACAATATGTCAAATGGGAGTATGCATTTTTCTGTATCAATAATTGCATTATTTATGATAACTCTATTAGTGAATTAATAAATAATTTATAAACAAATAAATACACGTTCTGTTAATGTAACTGGTAGTTTTAAAATTAAAAAAGTATTAATTATTAAGTTGCAAATTGCTCATGAGCCTTGATTCACTGTTTATATTTTTTTATGGTTTATGCTAAAAATAGAATAATATTCTAATATAGAAGTATTTTCTCTTAATTTACAAATTGTAAATTACATTACATTACATTACAGTGGGTTAGGCTAAATGTGACACCCAGGGTAATTGTGACATGTCCTGTTATAATTCTTTTTCATGTCACAATTACCCTGGGTGTCACATTTAGCCTAACCCACTGTACTCCTTACAGCACGTACTTTGTAACAATAGTCGGAGCTGGTGACCATTTTTATTTCATTATTTGCTCCCGGCTACATTTTATATACAGTGCGGTCCAAAAGTCACCCCCCCCCTCTTAACTTTTGAACGAGTTGAGATATCGATTTCAAATTTAGAACTCTTAAATAAGACAACTTAAACTATCTTTAAGCATATATTTGATACTTTTATCTCTTAAAATGTGGGCAGGTGGCATGGGGGGATTTTTTTTAAATGGAAAGGGGGGTCGTGTGATACATCATTTTAAAGCCTTTAAAATTCTCTATATAACCATACATTTTTAAATTTTTTAAGCATGTTTTTTAAGGTTTTGATTTTTCAGTTTTTTGTGCTAAAAAATTAAATTTTTACACGTTCTGTTAATGTAACTGGTAATTTTAAAATTAAAAAAGTATTAATTATTAAGTTGCAAATTGCTCATGAGCCTTGATTTACTGTTTATATTTTTTTATGGTTTATGCTAAAAATAGAATAATATTCTAATATAGAAGTATTTTCTCTTAATTTAAAAATTGTAAATTACATTACATTACATTACAGTGGGTTAGGCTAAATGTGACACCCAGGGTAATTGTGACATGTCCTGTTATAATTCTTTTAAACAAGTTTAAATCAAATCGAAATTATACGCGAAATATTTAATACTGTCAAAAACCTAATGCCAGGGTTGGATTGTATATAAACTAGTTTAGAAGAATTATAACAGGACATGTCACAATTACCCTGGGTGTCACATTTAGCCTAACCCACTGTACTCCTTACAGCACGTACTTTGTAACAATAGTCGGAGAGCTGGTGACCATTTTTATTTCATTATTTGCTCCCGGCTACATTTTATATACAGTGCGGTCCAAAAGTCACCCCCCCCCCTCTTAACTTTTGAACGAGTTGAGATATCGATTTCAAATTTAGAACTCTTAAATAAGACAACTTAAACTATCTTTAAGCATATATTTGATACTTTTATCTCTTAAAATGTGGGCAGGGGGCATGGGGGGATTTTTTTTTAATGGAAAGGGGGGTCGTGTGATACATCATTTTAAAGCCTTTAAAATTCTCTATATAACCATACATTTTTAAATTTTTTAAACATGTTTATTAAGGTTTTGATTTTTCAGTTTTTTGTGCTAAAAAATTAAATTTTTAGGTTTTTTTTTTGTTCATTTTTATTTATGTCAACTAAAATTAGTTAAAAAGTATAATTTACTTTTTTTCATTATGAAATTAGGCATTTTTAAAAAATTGTTTGGATTTTTTAGAGAAATTTTGACAAAAATACCCATTTTCAACCCTATTTTAAACCCAAAAAAAAATATTTAAAAAAAATAAAAAATATACAGTTAAATGGAGAATTTTATAAGCTTTAAAATGATGTATCACACGACCCACCTTTCCATTTAAAAAAATGTCGCCCATGCCCCTCTGCCCACATTTTAAGAGCTAAAAGTATCAAATATATGCCTAAAGATAGTTTAAGTTGTCTTATTTAAGAGTTCTAAATTTGAAGTCGATATCTAAACTCGTTCAAAAGTTAAGAGGGGGGGGTGACTTTTGGACTGCTCTGTTTGTCTTAAAGTACATTCAGATTAAGCTATTTTCAAATTGCTAGACTCCGGATCCGGTTCCATTGAAGCTCCAAAAGCTATGACAATGAGCTACCAAAAAAAATCTATTTTTACCTTGCCGAGTCATGTACATTTCTTTGAATACATTCAGATTAAGCTATTTTGATAGTTATACACAATAATTCTGGGGCCAAGGCGTAAGAACAGTCTCAGTCCTCGTGTCCTGGCACCCATATCAAGGAAACCTAGTTGGTTTCTGCCAGTTGTTTGAGGGTTTCGTAGCATTCCCAGGCAAGCTTTGACCCAAATGCACATTTACTTAGTGCCTTTAAAGCTGCTTGGCTATCCGAGAATATGCATATTTTTTGCCCTCTTTTGACCTTATTCAGGCATTCATGAGCGCAAATTTTTATGGCGTATGTTTCCGCCTGGAAAATGGATGGAGTTTTCCCCATTGGTATCGATAGTTGGCATCTCGGCACATGTATGCCCGCACCAACTCCCGACTCCATTTTGGACACATCTGTATAGTAGCAGATCGCGTCATTTTCCATTTCTGGTCCTCCTGATGTCCAAGTTCGGCGGTCCGTAATTACCACTTCAAACTTGCGATCGAAATCATACCGTAAGGTCATGATATCGCTGGTTGTGATCAGGTATCCTAGATTTATTTCACTTAGGATTTTAGTGTGACCACTTAGGTTACCCAAGATTAGGTAATGCAATATATAGTATAGTGGATATATATCCACTGTGAAGTATAATATAGAAAAGAAAGCGTTATATATCTTAACGGCTTGTATACCGTATTGTATACATTGTGCTAGTTATTCGCTAATTAAAGTGAAATATTGATAAATTTATTAAACTAATTAAATGTTATCGTTTTATTAATTAATTTAATTATAGTTTTGTTATTGTCATAAAAAGAAATTATATATTCCAACTTAGATAACTTACTGTTCTTTTGATTATATCTTGAGTTTCAAAGGTTTATTTTATAATTTACAACTAACATATCACTAAATAATTTAATTGGTTTCTATAACACCGGCACACAAAAAAAAAATTGTCTGTACACCGGGCGCCACCTATCTACGGGCAAGTTTTTCGACCCGCTGAATACGAATTTCAAGTCAGTTTAGGCCGTCCAGCCTTCAATTTCGAGTAAATTGCAAAAAAACCCAAAAAATAGCGAAAATTCGATGTTTTGGCAAGAAAAAAAATTTTTTACTAGAAATTGAAGACTGGACGGCCTAAACTGACTTGAAATTAATATTCAGCGGGTCGAAATACATGCCCGTAGATAGGTGGCGCCCGGTGTACAGACAATTTTTTTTTTTGTGTGCCGGTGTAATTATTTAATTTTTGCATTTTTAACCCTTACGTAAGGACTATTATATATAATATTGTAATTACAATATAGTCTCTCTAACACTAGTTAAAACCCATCAGATCTGGATAATCTGCAGAATTTTCCAGTTTTTCAAAAAAATATGTTTAAAAAATATGAAAAATTTGAAAAACATATTTATATCAGTGCTAGCGCCTTCGCCATAATTGTAATTATAGGAATAAGACTACAATATTTTAATATTTGCTTATGGTTCGTCAAAAAATGGGTTTTGGCTTAGGAGTGGATTTGGGTAACTGAAAGTACTTTTGTAGAACAACATGAAATAGTGGAAAAAATTTATTTAATATGTAGGACCTACAATGATTGTAGGTACTGTATTATATTATAATACAATATTACACAATATTTACATGATACCCGAAATTTTACCATACACTAGATGGGTCAGAAACGTATCATCTAGTGTATAGTAAATTTACATCAATCCTTTTTACAGTGTTGTAGAGATAGTAGTGGGAAAAAAAACTAGGTTTTGGTTTTAAGTTTGAAGCTTTATTTTCGAAAAAAGAACAGTGTTTTATATACACGGTGTTTGAAGTCTTTTGTCACATATTAAAGGAGATGATTCTACATCAAAAAACATGAAACACCAAAAAAAAACCCTAAGCTTATAAGGGAGTTACGACCCTTTAAAATTAATAAAAATAATGTTTTTAATTAATAACTCTGGTACCCTTTGAGGTATAGCGACGAGGTTTTGACTTTAAACCAACCGTAATAAGGCCCATCTTCGTATGTTATTTGCATGTACTTATTTTAACCAGGGGCGTGCAAAACGGGTGGGGCCTTATTATTTTTTTGCCCAAAACTTTTCTCTGTGTAATTTTTTTATAATTTTATTATTGGAACATGATTCCTCAGGTCAAAATACATAAAAAAAGGTACTCTTGTTGTATATAAATTTTAATTATGCTAGGCGAATGTACGTCAAAAACTAAGAAAAAACCCTAATTTACAGGTACTTCCAAAAATCAATCCTAAGGGAGCAATGGTCTGCTAAAAATGCACGATAGCCATAGTAGCTTTAAGACCCATTTTTCGACCTGCATATATAGAAACTTTTTTTCTCGGTTTTTGATGTAGATCTGACATCTTTGAAATTTTGGTTTTTAACATTTTAATATTTAATTTTTACACATCGAAACGTGAAATTGTACCTTCAAATTAATTTTTCTCGAAAACGGTTAATCCTACAGTATACAAATATACCTTTTTTATGTATTTTGAATAATCATGCTCCAATAATAAAATTACAAAAAAGTTACACAGAAAAAAGTTTTGGGCAAAAAACTGATAAGAGCCCCCGTTTCACACGCCCCTGGTTAATATAAGTATATGAAGATAACATACTAAGATGGGCCTTATTAAGATTGATTTACTTTCAAAATCTCGTCGCTCTATCTCAAAGGATACTAGAGTTATTAATTAAAAACATAATTTTTATTAAAATTTCAAATGATCGTAGCTCCCTTAGGGTTCGTTTTCGGACATAAGTATGTTCCTATAGTGGTTTCTCATGTTTTTTGATGTAGAATTTTAATTTTAATATGTGACATGAGACTTCAAAAACCGTGTATATCAATGGAGTAGATTGGTTGTTTTACTCCCACAGATGCAGATGCGGGTGTAAAACTGTAGGTTTAGTCCCGCAAAAGAGGGAGTAAAATACCCTTTTAGTCCCGATCGTGCAAAAAATTTATTAAAACCGAGGGGTCCCGCAATAGGTTTTGGGTGCGTCGTCTCCTTCAAAATCGGAAGTCTTTTGCAATATTTCGAAAGATTTCCTAAGACTTCCTATAATTTTCAAAAACTTCCTGGACTTCTCAAAGATTTCCTAAGACTTCTTACGACTTCCTGAGATTTCCTGAGACTTCCTCCGACTTCCCAAAGATTTATAGTGACTTCCTAAAGACTTCTAACAACTTTTTGCAATTCTACGCATGCGTGATTTTTAAATTTAGCCCGCGAATTTTTTATTCAGGGATTTATTGTTAAAGTTAGTTTTCGGATCAGATTATTTTATAAGGACCTAATTTAATAATAATAATTATAATTATCATAATTATTATCACGGATAATGATTTACAGTGCCCGGGCAATTGCGAGCTATTATTATTCATCTTTTGTCATATTTTTTAACTTTTATCATAGATTTACTAGCGTTGCGTTCTTGTGGAGTGGGGTCAGCCGTCTTGCAGCTGCTTCTTATCAATGCACTGCAGTGCTGAATTTATGCCCGCTTTTGTCGGAGGTATGATGATCATTCTGTGACTAAGTAAAAACATGAAACAATCGGTTTATTTAGGTTTATATTGTTTTCCGAAAATAGCAGTTCTGAATTGGTTCGGAACGTGCGCAGTTGCCATTGAGAACTGCCCAGTTGCAACTGCACCAGTTCCGAACCAGTTTAGAACTGAGATTTTCGACAAAAAAACAAACCCAATGAATTCGTTCACAAAGTACATAAAGGGTTTAGGTGGGGTCGAATACAGCGTTACACCATGTAGAATTTATTGAGAAATTATAAGAAACTGCGTTACGAGGTAGGAAGAGGTTACCTCTGGCCAAATTTTGCGTAATATATGATAGAAACTTGGGCAGACATCAATTTTTTTGTGTAATAAAACTATATCTCCTATTTATTTAAAAGTTTAATTATTTATATTTATAGTTTAGTATAAAGTATAAAGTCCAAACGATCACTTTCTCGCGAAATAGACAAAATGAAGTGTGCTGCCGATATGCCGAAAACCACGCCACTTAAACGGCGCGTGTGGAGGGGGTAAATTACACCGTGTTTTCCAAGTATTTTTATTAAAATAACGATTAAAGACTTCCCAGACTTCCTGAGACTTCCTGCGACTTCTCAAAGACTTCCCGGACTTTCTCAGATTTCCTAGTGACTTCCTAGACTTCCTGAGACTTCTCAAAAACTTCCCGGACTTCCTGAGACTTCCTAGAGACTTCCCAGACTTCCTGGCCAAGTGCGTCGTCTCCTTCATTATTGCGGGACCCCTCGATTAAAACGTTGTTTTTGAGTGAGTGCGGCAACCCCGTATCATTTTCCAAAAATAACAATATGTTAAATGTTAAAGTGGAAATAGTTGCAACGCAGTGCAGTTATACATTTGTAATAACAATTTGATCTAGATTTTAAAGTAAAAATGTCGCTACCGTTACATAAAACCAGATGCTGTTTTTTGTGTGAATAGCCATTACTTTAAATTGAAATTACGCGCAAGTTGTTTACAAAACGAACATTAGAGAAAACTTGTTTTACAGTATTAAATACCGAGTAATTTAGCTTGGTATTAGGTTTGTTTTGGTTCTCGATAATCGCAGCTCTGAACTGCACTATGGTCCGGGCTATACCCAAAAAAGGCATTAATTCGGTTGTTTACGCTACTAGTATAAAAATTGGTGTATGGAGGTAATTTAGAATGCTAAAACCGAATATGGCATTAAAAGTTAAAAATTCAAAATGGCGGGTTCAACATGGATAAGATTTAAATTCATAAAAAAATACTTTTTCTATTTTGCGACTCTTATAAGCTCATAATCACACGCATTTTGCGTGTTCTTATAGGCCCATAAGAGGTCTCCACTTTTTTTTCTTTTGGGTTGGCAACATACAAAAGCCTATCTCTTGACGTTTTGCGTGCCAATGTCAATGTCAATTTAAAGTTTAATTTTTTGCAAAATTTTGTGTTTGGGTTATTTTTTACCGTGTTAAAATTGTGGACTTGTTAATTGCAGTGAAAAAAGAAGAGATGACTGTAAAATATATCAAAATATCATTTGTTCTTAGAAGTTTAAACATAGTGTAAACTGTAATGCCAACCCAAAACAAAAATCCCTAAATCAGTCATCAATTTAAATGTAAGTTTTTTAAATTTTAGAGCAAAATAGAAAAAATTGTATAAAGCACTCGTTTCATAACACGTTTTTAGAGCACTAGTACTTTAGAAAACTCGCCGCAAGCGGTTCGGTTTCTAAACTTGTACTCGTGCGCTAAAAACGTATGTTATGAAACTAGTACTTTAATATACTATTAAATTAATGTGCTTTTATAACTTCAATTTGAAAATAAGAATAAAAAATATAAAATGGAGTATTCACAATGGCGTCAATAATCCTTCAATTTTCAAACTTTGAACTTTTTTATTTTCTTGCACATAAATATATTTTTTTATTATGGCTTTATTTAATTTTCTTTATTTTATTGAATAATTATGAACAAATATCAAAATATTTCTGTGAAATTATTTTTGTGGGCTTACAAAAAAGTTCGTCTTATATTGCAGACTAGCTTTGAATTGAAACCTACTACTTTCAAAATTAATTACAAGTATTAGAAGGCAAATAATTTAAAAAAACAACTTGTATTTTTTATCGTATGGTGATTTTTTCTTAATTAAATTATGAGTAACTATATAGCCCAGTCAAATAATAAATTTAAATTGCAATTAATGTACACGGGCTAATATTTTAAAGGGTAGTAGTGGATGGTAACAGAACACTCCTGTTAGTTTGCCTAAGGGGTGTCCGCTATCTTGAATTTTAGGGGTGATTTGCTTAATATGCATTTTACGATAAAAAAGCATGTATAACCAATTTTATTAAGGAGGAAATTTTCAACTATTTTGTTGGGATCATTTTTTTTAATACATTAATAACAATGGAGTTAATTCAAAAAGAGTCATGTTGGAGTTAAAATTGGTTTTTTTCATTTTTCAGCCAAATTATTCATCGGACGATTAAAGTGGTTACGAGCAAACTTGTAGCTCTTAAAATTCTCTATAAGTTTCATAGGTACTTTGGTACGGTTAAAGAGGGCGCAACTCGACTTTCACCGCCCACTGTAACCGTAACAAAATACTTATGAAAACGAATAATATATAAAACTTATAGAGAATTTCAAGAGCTACAAGTTTGCTTTTAACCACTTTTATCCTCCGACTAACAATTTGGCTGTAAAATCGAAAAAAAGAATTTCACCCCCAACATGGCCATTTTTGAATATTTATATCTCGACTTCTACCCTTTAAAATATCAGCCCGTGTACATTTATTGCAATTTAACAAAAGAATTTTTCGTTATTGGACTGGACTAATATTCAAGAAGAAACTTTCAAATCTTAAAGCTAATGATTTCCGGACACAAAAAATAGTATTTTTTTCATCTGAATTTACAGTTTCTAATTTGTTGCTTGTTCTTCTTGGAAGAGATATTGGTTATTATTTTTAATAAAGACTTTTAATGGCTTTCGCATTTTATTATTATTGTTTTTCTAACTACAATTAACCTTAACAATATCCAATATAAAATCTCATCAGCATTAAATGTTTTTATAGAAAGAATGTTTTTTTTAGGGTTCCGTACCTACCTTAAAAACGAAAAACGGAACTTTTATAGGCTCGCTCGGTTAACGCTTCCGGTCGGTCTGTCGCATCCGTTTGTCAGGAACTTTAGGCGACTTTCCTCTATAGAGAAGTCGATCAGGGTGGGGTAAGGGGACCCAAAGGGTCTCATGAAAAAGAAAATGAAACCAAAAGAAATTTCAAATAATTCTCTACAAAAAAATGTAATTCTTGAGCTTTGAGAGAAAAAAAAAGGTGAAGAACTACGTTCGGAACCCTTAATGCGCGAGTATACCATTTTTTTCAATCACATTCTTAGATTTTTTTTATTAATTAGCAGTTAATTCTAACATACATAAGTATAAGTAGATATTTATTTTATTTAGCTAATACCTATTATAGTTATATAAATAATCTAAAAGTAATTAGGAATGAAAAATACAAATAAATTGCCGACACGATAATTTACATTTTTTATACATAAACTACAAAACACCGCATGTGTATTTTTGAAATTCAAAAAACCAAAAAGTGACATGGAGATTAAATCAGTTCCGATATGAACCCAGTGGCGGACTTATAGAGGCTTTAGGGACTGAACCCGGGCCCCAGGGTCATATCTAAGGCACTTGTATAGAGGGGCGGATCTGAAGTGGCGTCCATTCTGACAAAAAAAATTGATAAGTGAAAAACCGGTCGTCAGCCCTCCAACAAAGTGTCGCAGTCGATTTTCTTTACAAATTCTGTTAAAATTCTAATTTCTTAAATAAAAAAAAAACTTGAGAATTTAATCTATTCTGTATTACAATTTAAAACTTCAAGAAACTCTAACGCCGCATGCAAAACGGCCTTACTGTTGGTTTTGGGGGAGCTTCACCCTTTATTAACGTTCCTTTATTAACGTCCCTGACCGAACCCCTTTTTATTTTATCCGGGGCCTCTAGAGATAGGATTCCTTACGTGGATTTTTGTAATTTAAAAAAGAAAAAGTAACCTGTGCAAGACGTTAATGGAGATCTCTACAACTAGAATTATGAAACAAAAGACGTCTACCCTATCTCTATCTCATTTGTGCTACACTTTCCAGCCAACCAAATAAATACTGTATTTGTTTTTCACACAACAAATACAGTATTTATTTGGCTGGCCGGAAGGTGTAGCAGTGAGCGGCATGAACGAACATAGCTAATGTGAATCTGTAAAATAAGATAATTCTACTAAAACTTAGATGGCGCCAGTAATTTCTTTACACTTTTCGCCCGGCCAAGTAAATATTGTATTTGTTCAACAAAGAACAAATACAGAATTTGTTTGGTTGGGTGGAAGTGGGAGTGTATGTATGTCTTCTATCCTTTTTGGGTAGAACTTTTGTCCCTGTCTAATCTAACGGAAGAAATCTCCATTCCAATACGTACCCAGTGGCGGGTTTTAGGAGCTGACCGCGGGCCCGGTTTGAATTATTTTTTTCCGGGTCCTCCAGAAAGACTAGTCCTTCTGCGAGTTGCAATCGGGTGGTTGGCGCCATTACATTTTTGCCAAACTTTTTTCCATTTTTTATCCAGTATTTTTAATACCATAAACCTAAACCCAATATTTATATTATTTAAAAAACTGTCAATCACTTTTTCGGAAAAAGATCTAAATTTAAAAAATACCAGTAAATTAAAAAATTTAATAGAAGATTGTTTTTAAAAATATAATACTACATAGTATAAGAATAAATACAAATAATTTGCATCAATCTATAAATAATTCGAAAGTAGAAATTCAGACATAAAAATCAATTTTAAATATGTTTTTATTTCAAAATTAATGGAGATCCACATACCACAAGCATATGCTCCTTTGGGGCTCTCCATGACACTATAGTAAGAAAAATAAATAAATTAATAAATTTTCTTTGCAGGGATAAGAAAAATTGGTGCTTTTCTCCAGAAAATAATACAAGGCCTCCATACAAAAGAAAACATCCAAAATCTTTGCTGGTCTGCTGCAAGAACGATATGTGCAACCACGTAGACAACCCGCAGACAAAAAGTATATTGAACAACACTCTCTTAGGTAAGTTAAATATTAAATTAATCGTTTATATATTTAAGAATATAAGTAATTGAAAAAATATCTTTAATTAAAAGTTAACATAAAAAACTATAAAACCTGTATATAAACAGAGGTAGGAAAATAAAAAGTACCTGAACTTAAAATATAACCCCCATGGTCTAAACTATGCCATCAATAAACAAAATATTAAAATGCGATTTACTTGGCGCTCACTTTTTTTGTTCTGCGCGGAAAGAAATTAGTGGGCTCTGCGCTATAAATTATAAGATATTTGCTAACAGTGGCAAATTATAGTGATTTAAGCTACATATTATAAGGGACACGAAAACTAATAATGTTACAAATAAATTGGAAACGATTATATTCATTACAGACACGATTATATTTATTACAGGCACTATTATACAGTTACAGAAATTTTATTATAGTATAAAATATATTAGCACGGAACATTAATTAAATCTATTCACTATATTTTATTATTTACTAAACAATAAAAATATTTCGTATAATTTTTTACACTGAATGCCATAATTGTAACAGGAAGCCTTATATAATATAAATGCTTTTAATAAACTAAATTAAATTGTTTGATATTTACAAATTTAAAAAATCTATATAAAACATTTTACTATTCCTTAAAACAACTTTTGTTTGATTAACGCAGTCGTCCCTCCGAAGTGACTGATCGATTTCGTGCTTTTTAGCACTCTTCAGAGCCACATATCGGTAGTAGGGACAACTACGAAAATCAAATCCTTTCCATATATCTCTATATGGAGTTTAAAAGTCGTTGTAAGGAAAAGCAAAAACAGCTATCGACATCTACTGCTAAAAGCAGAGACTGGATAAACCTATCGACAGTCCAAAAAAGGAAGCAGTTATTGGTTTCAAGAACCTATTGCACGCTGTCGATAGGGGGCAGATTAATCAATGCCACGGTGGACATTGCCGCCAATTGAATCCTAAACGCTAGGAGGGCACCTTTTACAGTGGTATCTGAATTAATAAACTAAATTAAATTGTTTGATATTTACAAATTTAAAAAATCTATATAAAAGCACGAAATCGATCAGTCACTTCGGAGGGACGACTGCGTTAATCAAACAAAAGTCGTTTTAAGGAATAATAAAATGTTTTATATAGATTTTTTAAATTTGTAAATATCAAACAATTTAATTTAGTTTATTAATTCAGATACCACTGTAAAAGGTGCCCTCCTAGCGTTTAGGATTCAATTGGCGGCAATGTCCACCGTGGCATTGATTAATCTGCCCCCTATCGACAGCGTGCAATAGGTTCTTGAAACCAATAACTGCTTCCTTTTTTGGACTGTCGATAGGTTTATCCAGTCTCTGCTTTTAGCAGTAGATGTCGCTAGCTGTTTTTGCTTTTCCTTACAACGACTTTTAAACTCCATATAGAGATATATGGAAAGGATTTGATTTTCGTAGTTGTCCCTACTACCGATATGTGGCTCTGAAGAGTGTTAAAAATCACGAAATTGATCAGTTACTTCGGAGGGACGACTGGGTTAATCAAACAAAAGTCGTTTTAAGGAATAGTAAAATGTTTTATATAAATGCTTTTGCCCGTGGTTTGGCCTGTCTATTTAAAAATGCGATATTTTGGAGCCTCATCCTTTTTCGTCTGCGGTCTTCAATCAATAAACTTATGAAATTATCAAGAATGTTTTTATAAAGATATCGATATTATAAGTTATGTTGATTTAAAATAATTTTTATTCTTATTTCATTTATGAATGAAAAAATGTATCATACTAATATGGTATTGGTATTTCAAGGAGTAAAAGAATGAGAAAAAATATCAGCTAAATTAAACAACATTATGAAATCACAATTTCTTAATATATACCAACTTAATAATGCATTACCATGGTATTTATATTTTTACTCTCCCTATAGATCTTTTACGTGTGGCAGGGCCTTAAGTAATATCATTTGTTTTTACGATATGACATCTTGGCATCTAGAAAAAGTTATATTTGAATAATTGTAGGAGGCTTCTGGTAGTATCTCAGCGTTAAAAAATAATCTGCATGCAAGTCAAGATAACCTAAAATTTTTCATTTTGACATAACATTTGGGCCCAATGATTTGGCACAATTATTTGGTTTTTCGCGCTGGCAACCCCTGTTTAAAAAAACTAAGTAGAGACCAGTAAAGACTAGTAAAGACCAGTAAAAAACGAATCGGAATCTACTGGATCCTACTGGTCTCTACCTATTTTTTTTAAACAGGGAACAGACTTATTATACTGCTTAGGAATTTGAGATTTCAAATTCTTAGCATCTTTTCACCTTACTCCAACTATGATGATACGCAAAAAAATCGCGTATTACATTTTAAGAAATTTATTCAGTTCAGAAATGTTGTTATTTGCGAAATTGCCGCCGTTTCTAATAAAAAAGTCAATTTTCTCAAAACAGCAACAAAATGCAGATGCGACTTTCTTGATTAGAAGGGCAGTAAAGGTCACTTATACTTATTCAAGTAATTTTTTTTCAGTAAAAAAATATCCCGAAAAGTCCAAATATTTTTATTGGTTATGGTGTCTTGGTTTTATAAAAGCATGCATGCTTACTGAGTGTACAAATGGGTTTGGTAAATCAAATACCTATATATAAGTTTTAAATATTTTTCTTGGTTTTGGTGTCTTGGTTTTATAAAAGCATGCATGCTTACTGAGTGCACAAATCGGTTTGGTAAATCAAATACCTCAGAATTATTATTATTATTTTTTTTTTTTCGAGAAATGGAAGAAGAAAATTTATTCAGATCTCCATTCGATTTCACTGTATCCCTTTTATTTATATAATTTTATGGGCCAAGTGCTTTTTCAAAACGAAATTGTTTAAGAACTAGCCAAATTTAAAACCAAAAGGTCATTAAAAAATTATATTTTTGTTTATTTCAGAACAAATTTTGGAGGACAGTACCAGCGACAACAACAAGTACCAGAGCAATCACCAGGAACCGTTTCTGTACTCCAACTCGGAGGTCTGGTTCAGAGCTGCCACAATAGCTGTGCCCATTTGTGGAGCTGTTATACTTTTTGTTTTAATAGCTTTGGCGGTTAAAATATTGAGAAGCGAAAATCCAAATTCACCAAATCACAAATTGGGGTAAGTTTTGAACCAACTGCTTTTTCCTATGCTATCATAATTCAAAATTTTTTCATTATTCGGCACTAGCTTAACTTTTTCGCAATTTTTTTAAAGTTTAGAGTACAATAGAGGGAAAATCATATTTTTAGCAAACAAACAAAAAGTATTTAAAATAGCGAAGGTAATTTATAGCTGGGATAAAAACAATTCGGAGGTGGGGTAAGTCATCAAAAACGTTCAATCGGTAGTCTGATCGGTAGAGCGTCGCGCTTAAGTACCCTATAAAAAAAATCGGATTCAAACAGATTGATTCGGATAGAATTTGAATCCACAAACGATAGAAAATGAATATGTTTGAATCCGTAGCTTCTACAAATGAATCCTAACCTATCTGTCTTAATCCGTTCATGCCTTTAAATCTGCCTTTGCAAATTACATTTTAATCCGTATCAATCCGTATATACGGATTGAGACATTCAATCCGTATCTATCTGCATATACAGATTGAATTTTAATCGTATCAATCCGTAGGTATATACAGATTAATCATTTTAATCCGTATCAATCTGCATATGCAGATATAATTTTAATCCATATCAATCCGTATATGCGGATTAAGACATTCTATCTGCAAATACAGATTGAATTGCTTCTTACTGACGTTTGAAGCAAAAAATAAATATAAGATAATATAAATATTTTAAATTAATACTAAAATGTTATGTAAGTTCCCAAGATTTTGCATAAATGAAGAAGTTACATATAACCCAGTTGCAAGAATTTAAAATTTCAAGTATTTTCAAAAAAATTATTTAGAGCTATTTTTTTGCCCCTAGCACAAGCTTTGAAGCTTATTTGGGACTCTCCAAGAATCTGTAGTTTATAAATACATATTTAAATAAATATAAAGAAAAGTAATTAAAGGAAATTGTATACACATTATATGATTTTCAATGGATGCTCTGTCGGGCTTCTTTAGACCACGGACTCGGCAACTTTTTTTGTTATATGGACGGTGTTATTGGATTTTAAAAATATATTAAAATATTATATTTTAACTTTAAAAAATTACATTCATTCAATACCTTCACAGAAACACTTGTTTTGAGCACTATTTTAAATGTCAAAAGTGAGTTTTTTCCCACTAGTGACTAAAAAATTTTTCACCCACTCTTTTACGTATAGCTTTTGATCTCACCCAAAATTAGTTACATACCCTATTAATTAAGTATTATAACTATTCTATAAATAGAAGCACGTTAACTAAACCATAAAAATTAAAGAAACCCCCAAATTATTCTTTAGTTTTTGAATAAAATACTGTTTTTATTAAAAATTCTGTCCATTTTGACGTTTGTAAGAAATGTAAAACTAGCAATTGTTTATTTTTAATAGGCATACTTAGGCAATGGCTACATATTATTTTAGTATTAAGAAAACTTAATCTTAATATTTTTGACATAATTTTTCGCAAAATTATAGATTTTTATTTAAAAATAAAAGGTGTTGGATAAAATTAAATTCTCAACTCGTGTATTAAGTGATTTTATCCACTTAATACACTAGTTAAGAAAATAACTATTTTCTTCTTTTTTCTAGGCCTGCAATGTACGTCCATCATGTCCCATCACAGAGCAAAGTGTACTGCGAGAAATACCATGAAAATTTTGAAAGAAGTTACGATGTTAGAAATCAGTATGTTCCCATTCACAATCAAAATCACTTTTTTAGAAGTCAGAGTGACGAAATTCAAAGGCAAATTCAAGTGCCATTGCTACTACAAAATGAAAATTTTAACAAAAGCGATTGTTTAAATAAAAACGAAAATCATGCCAAATTAAACAAAATTAAGCATGACGATGTTGTAGATTATTTAGAAAAAAATACCGGCAATTCGGAAATAAATATTGTTAAAAATATTAATAACGAAGGATATGATGAACAGAAAATTTCCAAAGATAAACCAAATTTGTAGGGTTTTTTATTTATCTGAAAAAATGCCAAGTTTTTTTTCTGAAAATCTATAATATTGTACTTAATTTTAAGTTTATCCTAATTATTTTTTAAAAATATTTAGGCTGTGAAAACTAACAAATTATATAAAATAGTTCATCAAGTTGGCACATTATTAATGTGACATTAAAATAATAATTGTCTATAAAAACCGTCATTAAACTATATTAAACTTCTCTATTTTTAATATTTACATCGGCCCACAAAAAAAAGTAATTACTCTTGTCCATACTTACGTATTATTGGGTGCTGAAAACGAATTTGACAATTAAAAGCTCGCTGACGCCAAACTACCTAGCTCCCTTCTTGTGAAAATGTCTCTTCAGTCAGAGTTGGCTCTATTAATGTTAAAATAAAATCAACTTTTTACCAGGGGCGTAGTAATTGGGTGCCCCATATAGCTGTAAAAATTAGCCTGGTTAAATATTAGTTTTTGAATTTCATCTGTTTGAACTATCAAACAGTTCCTGAGTTATGATGTGAGCACAATGCCCATTAAAAGAGCCCTTAGGCAGCGATTCAGCACAAAAGTTCAAGTAAACTTTGTTTTCACTTTTTGATGAAAATCAGCTGTAATCTATTTTTTTGAAATCTCATATTTTTTAATAATAAAACAAATAAAAAATCGTTTTTCTGGGTTGCAGCTACATAGAAGATTTTGAATTTGGTTTTATAAAAAGTACTTACCTCTTAATTATTAAAAAATGGGTCTCGTCAAATATATACGGGGTGTTTCACGGTAGACAAATCACATTTGTGACGTTATTAGCAAATATATCAAACTGAAATTTTTACCAGTTGATATAGACCTAATTATCTTCTACCGACTCCAAACAAAAGTTCTCTACTCTTTTTTGTTTTTGACCTAGACTGGTAAAAATTTAGTTTGATATCTTTGTTAATAATGCCACAAATCGTCTGATCTGTCTGCCGTGAAACACCCAGTATATTTGCATTTAAAAACTCTCTAAAAATGAACTGTGTGGGAAATTAGGTTATTTAATGAAGAGCAAAAATATGAGAAGTTATAATTTAGATACTGCACTGGATATCTTATATATTCAAACATCCACTTCCGTGTTTACTTTGTAGAGTTTAAATAAATAATGTGATTAATGTGCCAAAGTGCCAAAAAAATATGAATATGAAAAACACTTGTTACTGAATATGAAAAACACAGTTACTGAACAACCAAACAAGTGTTTTTTCAAATTCTTAATTTTTTGGCACTTGGCACATTATTTATTTCAACTCTACAATTTAGTTTAGAAGGGGTCAAACAGTTACACTTAAATCCTTCTAAGCATTTATAAATAAAATTTGTTTCAACACAGAAGTTAAGTGTATCTAGATCCTGAACTAATTCTAGAATGAAATTAATTTATTTCTTCTGGTTTATTTAGAACATAAAACTGCCAAATCTTTTTGATTATAGACTGATAGTTTTGACTAAATATGGGCCCAAAATGGTTACCCTTTATAAAAAGTAACGTTATAGTTATTATCTAACAAATACAGTCAAACCTCTATAACTCAAAACTCAAGGGACCCCGAGATTGGTTTGAGTTAGAGAGATTTCGAGTTAAAGAAAAAAGGTGAAAATAAACTGATTGAAAAAAGTTAAGGATATTTTGGTTTCTCTAAGAAAAAATAATCGAACAAACAAAAAATAGCCCGCCCCTGTCTCATTATCTTGTTTAACTGTATTAAACATATCTGGGATATGCTTGGTAGAGCAGTAATTGATCGTCAACCACATTTTCATGACGCAAGGAAACTAGCAAGTTCTTCCGAATGTATGGGATGCTTTGAACCAAGATCAGTTAAATCGCTTAATTTTAAGTATGCCTCGGCGAGTTGAAGTGGTTATAGCCAACAGAGGTAGAATTACTCGCTATTAATTTTCAGTTTTCAAAAATAATTTCTCTTTTGTTACGTAAATATTTTGTTATATAAATATTTTTGAATTGAATAAATTTATTGATTTTTTAGAAATGAGAGAATATGGACATGTTATGATTTTTTTCCTTAACTCTTAAAAAGTCCAAAGAAAGCACCATTCTTAACAATATCCTTAACGTGCGGGGGAACATCAGTAGACTTAGACTTACGGAAAGTTTCGAGTGGTTGAGGTTCGAGTTATAGAGGTTTGACTGTATAAATATTTGGCATTTTTTAAAATTTGTAAATATTAATTATACAATTTTATAATCTTTAGATTTAACAATTAATATTATTGCGAATAGAAATGTGATTTTACCAATTTATTGACAATAACTTAATCATAAAACGTGTAATGTACTGCTCAATATACAGTACGGTCCAAAAGTCACCCCCACCTTTCTAAACTTTTAAACCAATTGATATTAAACATAAATAAGACAAACTATTTTTTGCCATATTGATATTTTTAGCTTGTAAAATTTAAGCAGGGAAGCGTGGGGGATTTTTTTTTTAATTCTTGTATTTCTCTATTTGGCCATATATTTTTATTTTAGTAACCATTTTTGCGACTTTTTAAGTATTGAAAGTAGGAAATTTCGTCAAAGTCTTGAAAAAAAGCTATTTTTTGATAAATTTCATGACAAAAATATAGTTATACTTCTAAACTAATTAAATAAAAATAAAAAAAAAGATTTTTACAACTTTCGCTTGTTTTGGGGTTTCGTTTTTTTAGGAAATATTTTGCAAATTTAACACCTTTTATTAGATTGGAAATATAAGGTAGAATATAATGTATCAAACGACCCCTGTTCCATTAAAAAAATACCCCTACACACCTGTCCAATTGTCTATGTTCCAAAAGACAGTTGATCTAAAATAATAAATAAATAATAATAATAACACAGGTTTACAAAAAAGAAAGTCAGGACTATATGACCGGACCATGGTATTCCTAGGTATTTTGGGCGCCCTGAATCAGATCCCGGGGTCAGTTTTGCCCCATCACGTCAGGAAAACGTGATTTCAAGGTCATTTGGAGGTCAAAATGGTGATTTTTTGGGAGCGGCCCCGGGATAATATCTCAACGTTCAGAAAGTATTCAAGACCTACACAGTTACCCGTGAAGTTAACAGGTCACTCGAGTTATTGTCCCGGGGCCGCTCCCAAAAAATCACCATTTTGACCTCAAATGACCTTGAAATCTCGTTTTCCTGACGTGATAGGGCAAAACTGACACCGGGATCTGTTTCAGGGCGCCAAAATACCTAGGAATACCATGGTCCGGTCAAATAGTCCTGACTTTTTTTTTTGTAAACCTGTGTAATTAATAATAATAAATAATAAATTCAGTCCGAATTTAAAGTTGATGTTTCAACTCGTTTAGAAGTTAAGAGGGAGGATGACTTTTGGATCGCGCTGTATGAACTGCTCTCGAGAAAATTCCGTTATTTAGAGCTCTTTCTTCCAGCGGAAATACTAGCTTAATTTTTATGTTTGGATCTTGCATCCAAACCAAAGATTTAAAAACGTAATAACTCAAAATTTCGCCTTATTTCTTGGATCCATAGATGCAGTTCATAATATAATCGAATATTTTTTTTTGTTATTCTTGTAAATAGATGTACAAATCTGTACTTATAAATTTAGGAAATAGGTATATGTTATCATGTATATTGCTTATTTATTATATTTTTACCTGGAACTATTTTATTTTCTATTTTATGTAAAAATTAAGCTTGAGAATAAAATTTATTTCCATATACTATTTTTTTTTGTCACCGTGCCCTACCATAATATATAAAACACGGATTTATTTAATTTTAAGGGGGGGCATCCATAAGGAAAACAATTCCGCTTCCACCAAAAAATAATTTTGAAGGAATGCTATGCTAATATATCTTGCTGGGGGGGGGGGGCATGGCCACCATACAAAATATACAAGGTGTCCCAGCTAAGACAGATCAATCGTTTTTTATTGGCTTTTATTTCTGAGATATTTTTTTTTTTAACTGCCGCTTTAAATATTTAAAAAAATATATTATTAAACTATTTTTTATTTACATTTCCTAATAAATCATAATATAATTAAGGAAAGGGCTTCTTGCACGTCCGACGTCCACGAAGCTATTTCCACGTCCAGTATTTTTTTGGCCAATTTTTAAAGCTTTTAAGGTATATCTTTTTCGTCAGAATTATTACAAAGCTTTTTGTCTTGAGGGTATTTTTTTGGGTCATTTTTTTTTTGTAGGGCGCCAAGTTTTGATTGAAACCGTCAGTGACAAAGCTTTTTTTTGAGGGTTTTTTTTGCTAGGGGCGCCAAGTTCAAGGCTTGCTTCGGGGCGCCGAAATGCAAAGGCCGGCCCAGGTCGGACGTGAAACTAGCCACTTCGTATAATTATTTTTTAATTTTTTTTCATAAAATTATTTTATCAAGAACTTCAATAATACTTATTTTAATTGCAGTTAAGAGTTTCGCGAATTGAATTTCAAAATTATTAATGTCTGGATAAATGCCAAATAAATTGTCAAAATTGAATACATTTATTTATTTATTTAATTACAGTCATGGAGAGCCCCAAATAAGCTTTTGGCTTGTGCTAGGGGCTCTCCATTACATTACGTTTTGTTTAACCTCGTACTATTCTACTTAATTAAGCATCCACTAAGTCCAGGACTTGTGTGGGCTAGTAGTAGAGGGAACCAACGGCTTTAATTGACTTTCGAACCAATTTATAGGGAGTGTCCGCTTCACTTACGCCTTCGCCAAATTTCAATTATTAATTAACCGAGTTAAATCGGCGCCGGTGATAATCGAACTCACGCTATTTTGGGTAGTAAACTCGTCAAGTACGACGCGGTAGTAACATAAGTAATAACAAATTTGCTTAAGAGGCTTAAATCAACTGTATTCTGATTAGTTTAAAAAAAACAGTACCTAGTTATAACTTTTTTAACAAAAATAAATTAAGATTCGAAATGAAATTATTATAATTTAAATACAAACTATAAAACAATGAAACTTTATTTGATCAATTTATAAAGAATAAAAATATTGTCAGTCAAATAAGCTACATCTCAAAAACAACAGCTAGTAGAAAACTTTAGTTTAGGCACACCAATTTTATTCCGATAGCTTTAATAATAACGCCAAAAAAACGATAGATCTCCCTGTAAAAAAATCAATTAGGATTAGGATTCGTATAGAAATTCGTATACGATTTTTATACGACTCTAGTTGAAATTTCATACATGTATACGAAATTTCAACTAGATTCGTATAAAATACGTATACGTATTTAGTACGGAATTAAAACTCATTTGTGCGAAATTTCGTATACGTTTTCTGAATAAATTTATACGAAATTTCATATACGTTTTTTATACAAGTCTAGTTAAAATTTCATATACGAATTTTAACTAGATTTGTATAAAAAACGTATACGTTTTCTGAATTAATTTATACGAAATTTCATATATGTTATTTATACGAGTCTAGTTGAAATTTCATATACGAAATTTGAACTAGATTCGTATAAAAAAAGTATACGTTTTCTGAACGAATTTATTTAAATTTCGTAGACGATTTATATATGTGATGTTTTAAACACACACATACATTTTTGCTTGTATCTTGAAAACGCGAAGAGATATCAAGAAAATAACGAAAAAATCGACCCCCTAGAAATAGACCCCCACAAAAATCAAATTTTAACAACTTGAGGACACGGAAAGTGAGGAAACCGGAAGTTACGAAACCGGCTCCAGAGATAACTGGATCTATACCAATCCGAATTATCTGACTAGCAAAAAATATATATAACTAGCAAGTTATAACGACAGTATTCCAAGAAAGCAACTTTATCCATTTAATAACTTTTGTTAGTGGTAGGAAATAACATGTGGCGCCACCTATAGCATAAGAATTTTCGTCTTAAAACTCTAAGTCAATATGAATCTGCTTTAACTTATATAAAAATTCAAATAAAAACATATAGAAATCATATATGAAATTTCGTATAAAAACATATAGAAATCATATATGAAATTTCGTATAAAAATATATAGAAATCATATATGAAATTTCGTATAAAAACATATAGAAATCATATATGAAATTTCGTAAAAAAACAGAAATCATATATGAAATTTCGTAAAAAAACAGAAATCATATATGAAATTTCGTAAATAAACATGCTATGTAATATCGTAAAAAACCGTATATAATTTAATGATCATATTCAATTCAATTCAAAAAATCCAGTTATATGGCCACAGGTCAAAAAATGTCCCTTTCTGACATAAATTGAATAGTCAATTTTGACAATGTGACTGTATAAAAGCTTTCTCAAAAAGTAATTGGTTTAAAATTATAAACAAGTACAAATAATGTGGAATATATTTATTGACAAAAACCACACATATGGGACAACTGACAATATAAAATATGAATTTAGAAAATAGCCTATTTTTATTAAAATATATCACCGGTTTTACATTTATATAAATTCTTCTAGTAAAAACAATTGAAACAAAAAAAAATCAGAGGCGAATTAAACCACTGGGTTAAAATTTAAAAATGTTTTTAAATATTAGTTAGATTAGGTATGTTACCATACAGCACGCGATACTTGCAAAAATTTTATACCTAATGTACAACCAGTCACAAAGATCTAGTTAATATCCCAGGATGATTCTAAAACACTGACTGGCTGACTGAGAGGTTTTTTCTACTGACTGGGTATTTAGAAGAATCTGAGAAACTCGAAAATGGGTACAATTATATATTTCACCGTGCTCTACTCAATAAAAAATATTTCAACCCCCTATCCCCACTCGTAAGGGTAGTTTTTACCGTATATTTTGTTTTTTCTACTGACTGGGTATTTAGAAGAATCCGAGAAACTTGAAAATGGGTACAATTATATATTTCACCCTGCTTTACTCAATAAAAAATATTTCAACTCCCCATTCCCACTCCTAAGTCCAAACGAGTGAAATATATAATTGTACCCATTTTCAAGTTTTTTTTGGATTCTTCTAAATACCCAGTCAGTAGAAAAAACCTCTCAGTCAGCCAGTCAGTGTTTTAGACACACCCAATATCCGAGATGTCGGACAATTCGACGTCTGATGCAAAAAACATATCGCGTGTTGTATGGATTATACCGTGAGTGTAAATTAATTATTGGGCATCGAGTTTGGATAGCGAAGTAATTAAAATCAAATGCACAGTAAGCAGTGAATGGGGGGTGGGAAGCAATTCGATGACAATTGTTGAACAGCCCCAAGGAATGAAATGTTTATTTTTAATTATTTGCCTGGACAATCAAACAGCAGCATGATCATATTATGAAGTCTCAAATAAGCTTTCGCTTGTGCTCAACGAACTAATAACTCTTCTCTCTAGAATAGGCATTTCATTCGTAAAAACTGACAAAAACGTCGGCAACATAAACATTCGTCTGTCTTACTTGCACATCTTTGTTCTAATAGAGACAACAATACCAGTTACTGGTAATTGTTATTGTTCAGGCCTGAATATACCTACTATTTGTTTACAAACAAACCAAGATGTTGGCGATACTTTATTTTAACGGTATGCGTATTCTAGAAAGAAGAGTTATTAGTTCGTTGCTTGTGCTAGAGACTCTCCATTAATTTAGCACAAAATAAAATCTAAAAATACAATAATTGCTGGAGTGAAACAGTTTTCTTCTCTTTGTTAGTGAAGGTTTTGCATCTGCATGGTTGTTTGTAAGACGTATATTCACTGTTGCCTGTGCATTTGATTTTAATGATAGCTAGATAACACAGGCCAACAAATTTTCAACATTTAAAAGTTAATTTGTATCTGACAACTGATTTAGGGTAATTTAGTTATGTTGATTTCGAATACAACTTCCGTTTTTGTCCATCACGTAAGGGTTTTGAACAACCGCACAGTGGGCCAAGAAAAAAAACAGGGACAAAATTTTGAATTTTTGAATACGACTATTTTTGATACCGCTGATTTCGAATAAAATAACAAAAAAAATCTAAAAAAAATCCTTGCCATGAGGGTAGTCTAAAATTTTATTTTTGTTTCGATCTTTCTAAAAATGTGTGAAATGGCTTCTTTTGATTATGTTGATGTAGACCAATGTCCATAACTTAAAAATTCTACACTTCATGTTAATGAATTATATTTTTGGCATGGCTTAGGGAACGTTCAAGTATTACGTAACGCAAAATGTACCAAAATTCATACACTTCATACCTCGGTTATCGCGTTATTCAAGGCTGTATCTATTAGGAGGGTAGCCAAAATATGAAATCTCTATAATATATAATAACACGAGAACCGGGGTATGAAGTGTATGAATTTTTGTACAATTTGCGTTACGTAATACTTGAACGTTGCCTTATAGGTGAAAAAAATATACGCGATAGAAACAAAAAATGCTTGTTTGGAAGTCAGTGAGTCTTAACTGGGCAAGAAAATAAAAAAACATTAGATCACAAAATCTTTGTTGGCCTGTGTAATTTATGTATTTTTTTTTATTCGGTTATTAACCGACAAACGTACAGTATATACTATATAATTTATTTAATCAACGTTTATACTTTATCATTCTTACACCCAGGGTATCCTTTTTTCAATTTTAGGAATGAACTTTGCGGCGTTTCTGATTATTAAATTACTAAAAACATTTGTTATGACTCCTATTAGGACTCCTATTATAGGAGCAAATATTGAGGGTCTACCAAAGCATATTGTAGTGTTACTTTCTTACTATGGTCTGTTTCTTCAAGCAAGATAGTAAATTAAAAATCGCACAGTGAATATTTTCAAAACAGATTCGAACATTGGATGTGCGAATACACTGCGTAGTTTATTTTATAAGACATTATTTATTTATTTGTTAGCATTTTATACAGTCATGGAGAGCCCCATAACAATATTCTATACACAAACATATACTATTCAAAACTGTTGTAAAAATATTTACTGAGCGATTTTTAGTTTAGTATCTTGCTTGAAAAAACAGACCATAGTACACTACAAACATCAATTAATTAATCCAATTAGTTTTGTATAAGTTATTATCAGTCTTTATTGGCATAATTAATTTCTTTAACTCACTGAAATGTAAAGAATTAGTGCAAAAAACCGAAAATAGTTATTTATGGTACTAGTGGGTAAATTAAGATATTGCCCATGAGAAAATTAACCTGCAGGTTAATTTTCGAGAGGGCAATATCGGTTTACCCATGAGTGCCATACAAGGATTTATCCAATAAATAGCTTAGGAATTCATATTTTTATTAAAAATTTTAATAACATTTACAAGAAAATAATTTGACAAGTGACAGTTGAGTGGGTAAAATAAATAATTATCCACTCAATAAAGTAAAAGCCACGCGGAGGTTATTATTGAGTTTATCTATTTAAAATAAAGCTGGTAATTGTCTTATTATCTGTATGTATTGGATAAAATATTTTTTAGAGATGAGGTTGAGAAAGTAACACTGGGGAATCTAATTAAAAATATGGTAATTTTTTTACAATAAACATTATTATCGTCCTAAGCATTTGGGGGCTAAGCACCATCTCCCGCCCCCTCTAATTTCGCATATTTGAAATTGAGGGTGTCGGCAGTTCATAGACCATTAGGTATTTTTTTGAAGTGATTAGTAGTATTTATTCAGAAATGTCGCAGAATTATAAAAAAAACATAAGTAGCGTACGCTTTATGGAAGAACAACTTTTTTTCTGAAGTACCTATTTTTTCTTAGCTCTAGGAATATAGCATAAAAATCGTTCGCTTTTATTAAATGATAGTCCAAAGTTTGGTTACTAACTGTTAAACACGGGAAAGCGTCTTAAGTGTCTTTATTTACCCTTAATTTGGACACTCTTTAGGATGGTATATAAAAAATCATTTAAGGGGAAATTTAGATACATCAACGTAAAACATTTATAAAAAAAATATTAAAAAAAGTCACGTGACTTAATACTGACTTATATCATAACTGACATTGCCAAACAATTTTTTTTGACAAATAAATTTTATCCACCTAGTATTAATGTTAGTTTACACTTGACATTTTAATCAATGAAAATGACGTTTTAATCATCCCAGAAACAAGTTGTGTTATGAAATTTCTAATCACCAAAAAGTGACATTATATTGAAATGTCAAGTAAATTTAGTAGAAATGTCATTTGTAAATTTGATTGACAAGTGTTTTTAAGAGATATTGTTGTTTTTAAATGAAAAATTCACATCGTCTGGTCATGTGTCACTTTTGGGTAATCGAATTTTTGGTATCACACAAACATTCTACATTGAAAAATAAAAAAATCTTAATGGACAAACAGGTATGCACGACGTGCATTGCACGTGGAAGTGCAATTCCGAGAGTAGGCCGGCACGGCCACAAGAGAATACAAATTCTACCTTTTAGTTTAAACAAAACGGATGATCTGTATATCCGCAAATGCTCCTGATAATGGTAAAAAAGTGTTTCTTCCATAAATCGTGGTTTATGTTTTAAAATTTATGATTTGAAACATATAATTCGATTTTAATCTTCAGCTTATATACTGTTGTAAATTTTGTAAAATTACTTGTAAAATCTCTAAATAACCAGTCGTCAGATAAATATTTCAGGATACATTCTTAAATTATTATTGATACTATCTAAATATAGTACAAGTACAGTATTTGAATTTAATAAATTAATTAAAACAGAATTTAAAATTAATAGTAACGTTGCCAAATTAAAGCTGTCACCCTATCTATCACTATTTATCATTAGAATCTAATATTATAATTTATAACTGATTTCAATTGGACAAAAAGTAGCATGGATTTTAAAAATAGAAAAATACTGCTGTTTACCAAACTTTTTTTTTTAAAACATTTATTATTTTTATAATAAAAAAATGTTTTTACATTTCACATTTTGTTTTGAATTCTTTTTTTCAAAAAACAAAAAATGTATCAATACAAAAATAAAAAAAAAATACCCACCTAGGGTCATTTCGCGCCAACTGCCACCACAGCATAAGAAAATAAATATTATATATTTATTTAGATTTTGGTAAGGTTATAGTTTAAAATTCATCCAGCATTTCCAAAACTGTTGTGGTGTTTTGTTGTCGTTAAAAAAAAATTGTAAAATACCCAAAATTGAAAGTTTAGGTCCCCTGACAATCCCTAAATGAACCCCAATCAACTGCAAATTGTCTTTGTAGTATATTGCCCTACAGAAAAATAATTTAACATATAGGTAGTTTTCCCAAATGCAGTTTGAAATTTTGTGAAAACTCTCAGGTAACATATCTAACATTTTTTGGTTTTCTTTTCTTTCAAAAATTAAGCAAACCTAATTAAAAAATAAAAAACCAAATCAGATTAGCAGATTTTCATTATTATTTACTTAATTGCATAAGTCTACTTCCAAACTTTGCAACATACGAAACGCGCGAGACAATGGATTATAAGTAAAATAAAAGTTGTTAAAAAGTAACCCAAAATACAAATTAATCTAGTTATAATTTTTATTTTTTAAATTTGGTTAAAATACTGCTGCTAATAAAAGATTACTTCCCCCTATAGTTTTGTAAAAACGAAAAAAAGAATGAAAAAGTTTTAAAAACATCCAATAATTTTTGAGAAGCTGGAAATAATGGTAGAAAGAACAAGAAAACTTTCTTGAATAAAGATCCCAGAAAAGGAAACTAAAGCATCAGTCTACAAATGTTCTATTAAAATGATGCAATATAACAAAGTGCTCAATAAAAGTTTAACAAACGATGTGGCAGAATTATTTTAGGCAAGTTAAAATATCACCAGCTCATTAGTTTTAAGACAGTTTAATGACTAAAATTTAACCAGCAACAAAAATTATTTAAAGCACAATGGGTTATAAAAATATTACCTAAAAGACTTTTTAAACCACTAACAACTGACTTTTTAAACCACTAACAACTGATCCAATTTTTTACTAAGATTCAGCAAGGGGTTTACTTAAAAAATGTCAATTTTTAAAAGCCATGGTATACTTTTTGTATTTTAACTATTTGCAAAAAAAAGATGTTCCTAAATTTCTTATATTGTCAATCTTTGAGTTTACTCTTTGGCAACTTTACATATTCAAAATGTATACAGATAGAGGTGGACAAATGTTTTAAAATATCAAAAATAATGCTTAAAATAACTTACTTTAAAATACCTAAAAACTACTATCTTTATCGATCTTTATGTATCTTAGTGAAAATTATATACAAAACCAACACTTTTTATCATCAAGCATTAAATTTGACGCATAATCATTTAATTTATAAATATTATAAAATGGTTTTTAATCACATTGTAACCGGTTACAGCTGTATTTACAAAAATAAAAATAATTTGTATCTTCTCAGATACCCGTCAAAAAAATAAACAATGAATATTCTCTGCTACAGTCAATAAACAGACGTGCAGGGCGTTAACAGGAAAAAACGTTTGGATCAGATTTATTTCACTTCAAGGCCATCCATAAGGAAAAAAATATGCGCTTTCGCCAAAAATATAATTTTGAAGGTATTTCTATGCTAATATATCTAGCTGGGGGGCATGGCCCCCTTAAATCCGCCCATGGTTTGGATGGAGATAAAAAACGGTGAAGTATGAATTTCAAGGTACAAAAATTTATATTTTTTAAATCCTGAATTGAAAAGCAACTTCTTAAATTTCATTTTTAATTAAATAAATTAACGTCTCTTTTCAAAACTTTCATGTTTTGCTATGATATGAATAAATACTTAAGGATAAAAAAAATGAAAATTGGAATTAGGCCTTTGGTATGACAATTTTCACATCTCGTAATGAATTGTAAGTAATTTACTCTTCTGTCAAAAAGTTTTCTTACTAACTACACGCCCTGCAATTTATGATTTTACAAAAAATCGTCAATCTACACATAAAAAACACTGGTATATAAATATGTCTTAAATGATCATGCTATAGAATAAATAAGAATTATCACTAACTCGTAATAGGTATTTTAAATCAGAGATTTGTTACTCAAATTTACCCTTTCCATGATTGAGTTAACATATGCCTCATGGATTTGTTTTGTAAACTCTGAGTTATTTTTTAGTAAATGTATAAGGGCTTGAGCTAACTGTTTTTCAGTCAACAGGTCAACTTCCTCCCTACTATCAGATTGTGTTTCACTGATACCTCTCGGTTTTTCCTTTGAGATAACTGCAGACTGAAACATCATAGGAGTCATGAGCTGAGGTTTTTGAGAATTTTCCAAAAACTGCGCAAAAGGCGATGTGCCCAAAATCGCTTCTTCCTCATGAACAGGATTGTTATTTTGTAACAAAAACGCTAAAGGAGACGAGTTTGTTTGTTTTTGCTGTTTTGCCTGCGGCGATTTTGTTCTAAAATTTAATCCATTTTCGGTTAAAACCTTCTTTTCTACGCCGCTAACTCCAGGGAATAATATAGGTACACTTCTCCTTTCTGCATGTCCTGCAGTTTTTTGTCTTAAAATAACTTGTTCCTGAGGAGTTATGGACCTTTGTTGCTTTTCTATGTGCTCAACAGTGTGAACGGGGTTAGACATTAGTCTTTGAAGGACTTGGTCGTTATTAACCGCGGGTACTATAGGTTTTTGTGTCGATTTTGTACTTGCTTTGGCAAAAAAGTCCATTACACTTTGAGATGGTACTTCAGGAACTCTGGGGGTCGATGAGAACGTAGGTGGAAGAGCATCTTGCTTTGTTGGAGTTTTGTTGAAGTCCTGTTGGGCCTTTGACAACATACTGTAAGTATATGCAAATGATTTAAAGATAAATTAAATAAGAAAATTATATACAGCGTGATCAGTAACTGCCATGCCAAAATTAAAGAGGTGATTCTACATCCAAAAATATGAAAAAAAGTTTCTATAAAGGTTGGTCCGGAAATGAGCCCTAAAGAGCTACGGCCCTTCGAAGATGAAATAATAAATAGGGAACAAAAAAAAGCATTAATAAAATTTTAATGCTGCAGGGTGATTCTTCATTTAAAACTAAGCAAAAAAATATTCTTCACCAAAACACCTAAATTTAATATTAAAGGAGTAATAGCCTTTCAAAAAGTAACGTTTTTAGTGACACAAAATGTTACTTCCTTTTAATTGCATTTTTTTTTTGAAAATGGTTGCTGCTACAGTGTTACACCAAATGACATTTTTTATGTATTTTTACTCAAGCAATCTATATTTTTTACAAAAAATACAAAAAACAAACACATAAAAAAGTTTTGGGCAAAAATGTGTTAAGCCTCACATATTTTTTCCGTCTAGACACGCCTCTGGATATATTCAAAAAAATTAACATAAATATTGCACTTGTTAATACTAGTATACATGCAAAAGCTCGTCGCTCTAGCTTAAAGGGTACCAGAGTTATTAATTAAAAACATTATTTTTATTACAGTTTTAAAGGGCTGTAGCTCCCTTAGGGCTCATTTCCCGACCAACCTTTATAGGAACCTTTTTTGATATTTTTAAATTTTGACATGCTAGTTATTGATCACCCTGTATATTTTTTGAAATTTGAATAATTTTATTTGTAAATAAAATTTTCTAAAAGAAAAGCAACCGCGCATAAAATTAACTCGTAGTACGAGACAAAAGTGGACAAGTCGCACTTAGCGTTTTGTTTTTTTTCAAAACAGAATCCCTCTAATTAGTTAAATAGAGCAGGGGTTCCAACTCAAAATTATTATCATATTTTATTAGGATTTTAGGACAAAAAAAATTATAAATTTTAAGACAAATTAGTATTTTTCAGGACAAAACAACCCCCTTAACCCACTTCGAGATTTTTACCAGAACAAGTGAAAGCAGTTTAATAAAACAAATAAATAGAACAGATTAAAAAAAAAAATAGAGCAAAATGACAATTAGTAAAAATTTTAGAACGTTTCGAGTTTTTGGAAATATTTTAGGACATTGACCAAATGTAGGATTTTAGGACTTTTGAAACCACAAAATGATCAAAATTTGCGTTACGTAATACTTGAACGTTCCCTATGTTCTAGCACTGAATGTATATAACACGGTTCACCTGGGCGATTTTAAATAAAAACTTCGTGGACCCCTACATTTTTTGGACTAAAACATACCTGATGACATAAGAAATCAATTTCCATTTGAAAAAGAATCGTAAAAGATACACTTTTTTAGAAAGATAAAAAAACGTTTTTTTGAGTAATAGGGTGTGTCAAAAAATTCCGATTTTCGAAATCGAAAACGCTCTCTAGCTCAAAAGTTACTCCTTAGTAAAAAACGGTGACCACTCAAAAATGAGCCAAATCGATTAATGTTTAGAGGCAGCTCAAAGCACTCAAACTTTGAAAAATATCGGTACCTGTTTTTCGGATAAAAAGTGATTGTATATAAAATAAGGAAATTTTGGACGGTTTCTTTGATAATATTTAGAAACAATACTAATTGTGAGAAACTAAAAAAATTATATCCCCCCTTCCCTTAAGTTAGAACATAAAAAAACGCTAATTATTTGAAGATTTCGCGATTTTTTTTTAATAGGGCATATTTAAAAGGACATAACTTCCTTAGGAATTATTTTTTGACCAAGGTGCATATAAATTTTTTCTGTTTTTAATGTTAAATAACCACCCATTACTAAAATATTTGTTTTTTGCTTTATATTTTTTTAATATTTTTATTTTTGGTTCTTCATGCGTAAAAATTTACCATTAAATGCATTTATCTTTAAAATAGTTAAACCTGCGATGTTAAACCACAGAAACTTTTTTGTGTATTTTTACATAAAAAAGTATATTCCAACCAGAAAAAATAAAAAAAGTACACCGAAAAAAGTTTTAAGCAAAAAACAGAAAATCCACCCGGTTTCGAATCGAAATTAATTTTTTTTTACTCAAGTTACGGAAAAGAATTATATCTTCTGTATAGTCATGTAGGTTAACATGTATATATACTTATATACTAATATATAATTTTTGCAGATTTTTTATTTAAAACTATTTTTTATGCACTTTTAAAAACTTGCAAAAATAAAATTTTCGCGAAATTTTCAAATAATTGCCGATTTTTTCATGTTCTAACTTAAGGGGAGGGGGGATATAATTTTTTTAGTTCTTACATTTAGTATTGTTTCTAAATATTACCAAAGAAATACTCCAACATTTCCTCAATTTTTATCGGTATCAGTTTTTATTCGAAAAAAAGGTAGCAATTTTTTTTAAAGTTTGAGTGCTTTGAACTACCTCTAAACATTATTCGATTTGGCTCATTTCTGAGTGGCACTATTTTTTTTTCTAAGGGGCAACTTTTAAGCCAGAGAGCGTTTTTGATTTTGAAAATCGCGACTTTTTTGACACACCCTATAACTCAAAAAAACGTTTTTTATCTGTCTAAAAAAGTATATCTTTTACGATTTTCTTTCAAATGGGAATTGATTTCTTATGTCATCAAGTATGTTTTAGTCCAAAAAATGTAGGGGTCCACGAAATTTTTATTTAAAATCGCCCAGGTGAACCGTGATAATCTAAGACAATAATAAAATCTTTGTGTATTGTTTGCTAATTGGCAAAAAAAATCTTCAAATTTTCAACTTTTGTAAAAAAAAGTAAGGCAATAGGCTTTAGATTATATAATTTATTTAGATGCTTCTGTTCGGATTGACACACCGACATACAATTTTTAAGGTAGATTGAAGTGATAGACAAATTTTTTTTTTTTAATAATATATTTTCATTATTAAATTAAAATAATGTTAACAAAATTTTATTATTTACAATTAATTTTTTTTTTCTTACTAATTTAATAATAAATTTTAAACTTATTTCGCCAACCTTCTCTATTTATTTATAGCTTTTTTAAGCAACTTACCATGCCCTAAAAAGGTCTCTCCCATTTCTGTGTTTTTTTTTAGTTTTAAGAATTCCTAATTCTTTATAATTTTTAGATATTGAAGATTCATAACATCTTAACTTACTTATTGAAATGGGTATTAATCTGTGATATAATCTTGTTTCATACAGTGTTTTGCAACTGTTAAATATCTTTTGTAAAGTAGTATAATAGTCTTAATTTCCTCGGAATTAACAAAAATGTATTTAACACCAGGTATCATTTCTCGGCAATATTCATGTCTTTGGGAGTTAAAATTTGATTTTCTGAGACCCTTTTCATTCTACTAACTAACCTTTTCGTGGTACCGCCAACTCCGTCACATGCATTTTTACCATGGGGCGGGGCTAAAAAGTTCCATTCCGCTTTAATTCCGAAGTCGTCTTCATGATGATATTGGCAAAAATGCTGGCGCCGTCGCTAAAGTATATAAGTTTTTCCACTCAGGGTTTGATTGATTTAATATCACTAACAAGAGAGTTTTGAAAAGTGTGTATATACTGTAGCGGTATCATGTTCCAAATGGTCACTTATTATGCAAACATCTTGATACAATCTTATGCTTTCCTTGTATTAATATAAGAAAGGGTGTAGGGTCACTTGTGTTTTTCCCAGAGGTAGCTTTGAATCTCATTTTGGACCACAAATGTAAAATTTTCTGAGAAGTCACCTATCTCACAATGCACTCATTGTCTGACAAGCTATCCTTACAATTTTTTAAATATTTGGATTGAGTTTTGATATAAAATGGTGTCTTCAAAAAAAAAAAAAAAACTAGTTTTTCCACCAAAGACTTAAAAAAGTCATCAACGTTTTTTATTATTATTATTTACAATAGTAAGCGGCAATGCCGATGAGACTATTGCATCTATTACATAGTATTATTATCACATCTATTACAATAATAATACTATTATTATCACAGTCATTGTTAACATTATTATCAGTCAAAATTATTCACATTACATAATGGACAAAATTGTTAGTCCATTGTTCCATTTCCCGGTCAAGTCTGTTTTTGAACTGGTTCACAGTTGTTGCGCTTATGGTGTCTTCACTTACCCGGTTCCAAATATAGGCGAATCTGTTTGGAAAAAAGTTCTTTCAGAGAAGCTTCGAGCACCTTCCTTTGGATAGCTTTCTGCTGTGTCCTCTGTGGTGAACGTTGTCCGAGTAATGGAATATGTTACATGTGTAAAACCCGTTGATTATTTTAAATATCTCTATAAGGTCACCTCGCAGCCTTCTTTGAGATAGAGTGGGTAGCCCGAGCCTTTGCAGCCTCAACTCATATGGAAGCTCCTTGAGTTCGGGCGGTATCTTGGTGACCCTACGTTGAAATCTCTCGAGGGCCTCGATGTCCTTTGTGTAGTAGGGGCTCCAGATACACTGGGCGTATTCTAGTTTAGGCCTGACATACGTTTTGTAAAGTTTAAGTATCATAGCTTGAGAATGGTCTTTGAAGGCTCTGGATATCAGAGAGATAAGACTGTTCGTTTTTTGATGATGCTGTTGATGTGGGCTTCCCATTTCTGGTCTTCACTTACTATGATACCTAAATCCCTCTATTCCTTAACTACGTTCACTGGAAGATTACCTAGGAAATACTGGTGCCTTGGATTGTTACGTCCCAGGTGTAGAATTGAACACTTTAAGTCATTTAATGGCATCTGCCACGTTTCTTTCCAAGCTTTTATAGAATTTATGTCTTGCTGGAGCTGAGCAGATTCGGTGAGAGCGTTTCAATAACTGTTGGTGTCGCCTGCAAAGGAACGTTTTTTGCACTTTATACACTTCGCTAGGTGACTGATGTAAATTAGGAACAGAAGGGGACCCAGAATAGAGCCTTGAGGAAGGAACTTCACTGAAAACCTCGTACAGTTGAAACAGAGATAGGTGTATTTTAACACAGAAAAGTCGTCCCTGGAGAAAATCACCGAGTAGATCTAGCAGTAATTTTGAAAAGGGTACCTTACCAAAGGCCTTCTCAAAATCCAGATAAAAAACATCAATTGGCACACCATTATCGTCAGCTAACGTCCAGTCTTGAAATCTAGAAAGTAGGTTGGTTAAAGTTGATCTACCGGACAGGAAGCCGTGCTGTGATTCGGGTATTACCTGGTTATCAAAGAAAAAGACTGTCATTTCTGCTACTATGATTTTCTCCATGCATTTACAAATGGTACTTGTCAGACTTATTTGTCTGTAGTTTGCTGCCTTTTGTTTGTTGCCTTTTTTGTAAATGGGTACAACTATGGCCGTTTTCCATTCTAGTGGTAACTGACCTTTCCTGAATATTTCGTTCATCATTACCGAAAAAGGCTGACATAAAGACGTCGCACAATTAGCCAGAAAAACAGCTAGAATTCCGTCTTTTCCGGTGCTGGAATCGGTTTTAATCGATTTTATTGCTGTTTCTACTTTTTCAGGTGTAAATGTAATTGTTTCCAGAGATCTGGCACAGTAAGTATTAGGGTCAAGGTTGGGAATGTCGTTGAGGTTTTCTCTTGTAAATACACTTTGAAATTGTTTTGCAAAGCAGTCAGCAATTTCGGACTCTTCGGTAATTATGCCGTTTTTGGTACTGCCTTTCAGGGTAAACTGGGTTATTCGTGAATTTAATGAGCGGTTAATATACTGATAATAGTTATTTATTTGCCAATGAGAAAATTAACCTGACGTCAGCCAAGCAGGTTAATTTTCGAGAGGGCAATATCGGTTTAACCATGAGTGCCATACAAGGTTTTATCCAATAAATAGCTTAGGAATTCATATTTTTATTAAAAATTTTAATGGCAATAAAGTAAACGCCACGCGGGGGTTATTATTGAGTTTATCTATTTAAAATAAAGCTGGTAATTGTCTCATTATCTGTATGTATTGGATAAAAGCGTTTATCGCTTTTATTATTAATTAAGTTACGCTCGTAGTACCTTTTAGCGTAATATATTTTCTGTTTCAGGGTACTATTGTGGGTTATGTAGTTTAAATAACTTAGTTCGGTTCTGTCTGATCTGTAGTTATGCCATAATTGATTTTAAACTTTTAAACTTGATTTTTTACTGTAACCATTTCCGTAAGGTCTGTTGAAACCCATTGTTTGTAGGTAATATTTTCAGGAATTTCTTCTATTTCATCTGAATCTAATAATATTTTTAACATTTCTTCTGCATCAGGACAATTATGACATTATGACATCATGTTATTTATATTGTTTAAATCGCAAACAAATAATTCCATAAGATATTTATAATAGACATTAAGTTTGTCACCCTCTAACATCAGTTTAACATTCTGGTGATATATTCAAACGCATACAATATGAGTGCCAGATGCACCAGGCAAAACGCACCATTTTGGTCGATAACTACAAAATACTGACCTTCCTACTGCACAACCAGGACTGTTATCTTTAAGTTTAACATAAAGTTCGTTCAGATAACTCAACAAAAGCCGTTTTTGTTTGTAAACTTTTTTACCGTCTATTTTTACGGAAACACAATCTTCTTTACCTGGGCATATCCTTCTATTTTCGTCATCTTCATAAAAATCAACAACCTTTTTTATGGTTACAGGGGATATTTTATTAACATAATTGTTTTCCAAAATAATATTTTTCATTTGAAAATATATTATTAAATATATTATTAAAAAAAAAATCCGTGTATGACCTTGTCAATCTACCTAATCTACCTAAAAATCTGTATGTCGGTGTGTCAATCCGAACAAAAGCTTCTATTCTATTTTATTTTATTCCATTTTATATATTTTATGGTTAAATAAGCTACACTTATAAGGCCTATAACCTTACTTTTTTATAAAAAGTTGAAAATTTTAATTTTTTTTTGCCAATTAGAGGAAAATACACAAAGAATTTATTATTCTTTTAGATTATATACATGTAGTACTAGAACATATAAAAAAATTAGAAAAATTTCGACAACCCACTATGGAACGAAGCGGGCCATACGTTGGACATAGTATCTTTCTTGAAAACGGTAGTCGGGATTTTGATAAAATTTGGTATGTAGCTATTTTTAGGTACGAGAAAGCTTTTTAGCTAGGTTTCATTTTTGGCAAAAATATGGAAATCTGAAAAATCTGGAAATCTTAGAAAAAATTAAATTTATTTTTTTTTATATGATTAATTACCATTTAGCGTATAAGAAAGATATTTAACTAAGTAATATGGCTAAGTTCTAAATAATAAAAAATATGGATAAATTCTGGAAAGTGTGTATAACTTGTAAAATTATTATCTTAGCTAATAAGTTTGGCTTTTTCGAGTGGAATTAAAACATTTACCTAACTATTGAGTTGAAAATATCTAGAAAAATTCTGGAAAAAATCTGGAAATATTCTGGAAAAATTTTGAAAAAGTTTTAAAATAGTGACAAAAAAAATTATAAAAAAATGTGATAATAAAACAAACTAAATAAAGTAAATAATTTTTATATAGGTACTTTTATCAAAAACCAGTAATTCCCCAGCTTCCTTGAATAGTTCCTTTACTTTATTTTTACAAGTAGGTCTCATACTGGAAATTACTGGATCTGAGGCTAACAATAAGCTATGCAAGATATCCTCATTGTTTGGCTCTCTAGACATTTTTCTTGCGTGATTTTCTCTTAATTTTTCCAGAATTTTCCAACTCAATAGTTAGCTAAATGTTTTAATTTTACTTGAAAAAGCCAAATTGTTTACTTAAAATTATAATTTTACAAGTTATACACATTTTCCAGAATTCTTCCAAATTTCGAATTAAATACTTACGCAAAAATCTTTCTTGTACACTAAATCGTAAATATGAAAAAAGCAATTAAATTTAATTTTTTTAAAGATTTCCAGATTTCCAATTTTTTTCCAAAAACAAGGTTAAAACAAAATTCTTTTTTCGAAAATTGAAAAAAAAGTTGAAAAAAATATATATTTTTAATTTATTTAAATGTTGTTATCTGGGCCTTTTTTTGGCAATTTTGCGAAATTTAAAACTACCTGCTAAATGTCAACTCATTATGTTTAATCATGAACCGACAGCAAACTCACCAACTATTGTAATAAAAGGGCAGACAGTTAATCCAGCTACTACAGCAAAATATCTAGGTATAACAATAGATGACAAAGTCAAATTCAAAGAACATTTAACAACCATCAAGAAAAGAACAACAACAAGAGCAACACATTTTAAGTCACTGTCGGTCAGAAATAAAGGCATTAATACAGAAACCGCAGCAAAAATCTATAAATCAGTTTGTAGACCAATACTTGAATACAGACATATCCTATTCAAGTACACATCGAAAATAAACTTCAAAAAGATTGAGACAGCCGAGACAATAGCTTTGAGAAAGATTACCAAACTAAGACATGAACAAAACCCCATACACAACCCCTCGAATGAAACACTATACGCTAAAACAAAAGTACAACCAATAAAAGACAGATACGAGACGTTAATTGAAAAATACAGCAAACACGATGGAAACAGAAACGTAATCGCAGTAGAAAAGTACTGTATGTTCAGAGAACCGAGAAGAAGAAGACCCAAAAACCCTGAAGAAACTGTATTTGAAATTTTGAGTAGACTTTCACAAAAAAAAGACATTATTATAATTTTATTACTAATAGTATTATTATTTTTGTTATATATTTATATATATATATATTTTTTGTATTCTATATAAATTAACTTATCTAGGGTTAAAAAAAATGTAGTAAAAAAATTATGTATTATTATAGGCTGAAGGACTACGGTCGATGGCCATTTGTACGTGGTGCAATAAAGAACGTTTATTATTATTATTATTTAAAACTACCGTACTATTCTAACGCTTAAGCTAAGACTAACGTAATTACCAGATAATATTACCCACCGCAAAGAAATTCTGTAAAAGTTTATGTGAAAAGTAATTTTTTTTTTATTGTTGTTTAAAACAAAAATTTAAATTAAAGAGGTTCTGGGGTTTTCTGGGGTCTGATTTTTGCATAGTTTTTTTCCTTACTTAGTCCACGATAATGTAGTTATAAAAAATATGCGGGACTTTAACGAAAAACCAAGAAATGTCGGAAAATTAAAAAAAAAAAATGATAATACAAAAAATAGGGGATATACAAAATATTTTATTTTTTTATATAATACTCTTTTAAATTGTTATTATTGCGCAATTAATAGAAAAAGATTATATTGTAAGATAACAAAAAAAAAAGACTACAAATTTTCGTAGCATAATTATCTAATATAAGCGTTAATTTATCTAGGTAACCTTAGTTATAGATGGAAATTTTGCATCTACTCATTGTATAAGATAATTAACTATAAGAAAAATGCATTTAAACCCTTATTTTTCATTTTTTGTTTTTTACCCGATGTCCAGCCTATGGCCCGGTTCGTTCCATAGTGCAACGCCAACTAAGAAAAAAGGCTTTGAATATGGGCTATTTTTGAATAAACATATAATATAGAAGGCTGTAAAAAAATAGCAGAGCAAGCCAGGAATTTGAAAATTTGTCAGAATAAAGTACTTATAAGCCGGTCCCTGTTTAAAAAAATCAGCCCCCAAAGCCCCCCCCCCCCTATAAAGTTACACATTACATAAAGTCCAAATTTATAAGATATTGAGGTTGATTATCCACTTTAAAGACCAATTATATTAAAAAATTATGACAACAGAAAGAAAAAGATTTTCATGCTTAAAAGAATGTTTTTCAACGAAAGTCTTATCTTGTTCAGGAGCGGGGTAATTTTGATTTGAGTAAGGGGTTAAAATGGCAAAAAATGACGTACAGCCCTGTTTTTAAATTGCCCTTACAGCAAAGTCCAAAAATGACGATGTTTTTAAAATGCCCTTACAGCCAAATAAAGATTAATATGGAAAAAATACTAGTGGATTTGAAGTGTACGTTTATAAGGTAAATTTTCACCAAAATATGAACAAATTTAAAAATGGTCAAGCAACAAACTTGCTTTAAGTTGGCGGATTCCTAATGGATTTACCCTATAATGTAAACTATAGTTTACAAAGGTTTTATACACAACTTTATTTTAATGTTTTCTAATATAGTTTTTGATGCTAAATCCAAATCCGCCAAGAAAAAAAATTGTTGGTTCAGTTTTCGAGATAATCAACCCTAAAGATTTTATAAGGGGAAAATTAAAGAAATCATATATTTTCATTTAATATTTACAAAAATTGATATTTGGAGGTTTAAAACTTGCTAAAAAAATTGTTATTAACCACCCCTTGAGGGGTGAGGATAAATCCCTTAAGGGGTGATAACTGATAACTAATTAATGGGGTATAACCATCCCTCTTCTACAGAGTGTTCCAGCTAAGACAGATCAACCTTTTTTTGGCGTTATTATATTATTCACAGCGCCTGCGCTAGAATAATATTATTATAGTCCTAGACAAAAAATTCTTGGATAAAATCGCACAGTGAATCTTTTCAAAACAGATTCGAATATTGGATGTGCGAATATACTGCGTAGTATATTTTATAAAACATAACTATATTCTATACACAAACATATACTATTCAAACCTGTTGTAAAAATATTTACTGTGCAATCTTTAATTTACTATCTTGCTTGAAAAAACAGACCATAGCTTTTTCGTGTTACATAATGACTGAAATCCACCAGATGGCGAAATAGTCTACGAGCGAGATATGAAGCACTCTAGATTTATGATTTTATAAAATTCTAAATTTATTTATGTTAAAAATAAATGTCAAAATATTTTATGTTGCTACTAAACTATAATACTTTTATCAGTATTATGTGATTACTTTTAGTATTTTGTGATAACAATGGTTACTATAGTTTGGTAATATTAAATGTATTTATAGTTATAGATAATATAGCCTCTGCAAATTCCAAGATTCTACCTAAAAAAATATAAAAAAGTTAAGGGGGGTGAACCACCTTCCTGAAACACCCGGTATGTTAGTCTTGCTGGCATGGTTATTTTGTTTTTTTGCATGGAGCATGCTATCAAAAAAACAGGTGAAAAGTACTGATGACCAAGTTTTTCCTGAAACTCAGGTTTTTGCCAGCATTGGTTAAATGCTCTAATGAAAAAAACTGAATAAACATCTAAACATTATCAAGGTAGGATTTGTAACTAAGAATAACTAAAATTAGTAAACATTTTGTCATATCAGAACAACAAGGTTTCAACCGACATTGTGAGATTGCAGTAATTGTCAGTATATTTTCTATGATTAATTTAAAATCCCTTACCTTGAAGAGTTAAAACTTTTTATAGATATGGATTTCATTATTTTCGTTGTTTGTAAAAAAAATTTAAATTTAAAGCAAAAACATTTAAAATTTCTCTTAGAAAATATATTGACAATTACTGCAATCTCACAATGTCAGTTAAAACCTTGTTGTTCTGATACGACAATTTGTTTAAAGGGTCAAGGACCTGTTCCCAAAAAAAGGTATATACAAGAAAAATTGCAAGAATATTTTACCTAAATATGTCAAATCCATTTTCTTTTTTTCTTGACATATCGTCGGAATTATCTCGAAGACCTTCCATCAGAGATTCAATTAGAGATGTTATGTTAACACACTCCTCTCGGTTGAAGAACCAAATACCAAATATCTTGCTTTTCGAGTTCCTGTATAGCAAAAAAGGCACTTGCATTTGAAAATCAAAGTCTTTAACGATAGGCTCAATCAGATTATCTGTATTCAGCCTATTCATAACCATAATACTATGGTATGGCTCGCCATTGCGGCTGTAAATGAACAATGCACCTTCAGTTTCTGTTTTCTCCCATTCGTTTGAAACTGTGTTGAATTTATACAAAGCAACGTGTGTGGACGTCGCTAATATATCTTTAACATATGGATCAACTCGTTTTATGGACGTAACACTCATACGCATCTCAACGGAATCAGCCATGTTTTTAAACTGAAAACGTCAAAATTTTACATGTCGATAAAAAAGTAAACTTTTTGAAAAATTTTTTTTTCTTGAACATTTTTTTAACAATTTTTCTGATTCCTGTTCAAAAAAGCAAAAAATATAAAAAAATTAAATTCCTAAAGGCTATACCTATATATTTATTTTTGATTTTATTATTTATAAAAACATGTAATGTAGTCTGTTTTACCGACTAAAGACCGCGAAATTCAAAACATACATGTTTTCATTCGGTTGCAATTTCACAAAATGCAGTTTTCTTGTATTCAATTGCGCCATATCTAACGGCTATTGTGTTTTAGACCAAAGCTTTAGTAGGACATTTTAAAATTTTCAATATATTTTTGTATGTAAATTTTACACACCATTTATCTAATGCAAATTATACCAAATGAAAACGATTAATCGCGATTGGCTGTCGGCCATTTTAGATTTGATTGTTTACGTTAGAGCGCAAATGTTTTTTTAAAAAAATTGTGATATTTGGCATAGGTATCTTGTAGAATTTTTAAAAACCAGCAAATAATGTCTCGATCAGTACGTGCAGAAACTCGTTCCAGGGCTAAAGATGATATTAAGAAAGTTATGAATAATATTGACCGAGTTCGTCGCTGGTAAGTGCCATATTTCATAATCGATTTTGTTTTTAACACAATTTTTATTGAAAAGGGAAAAGAAATGGGTTACTATTGGAGATACGACCATGAAAATATACAAATGGGTACCTATAGCCAGCACCGATCCCAATAAAAAAGGATTTAAACATCTCAAAAAGGACATAACTACCAAAAGTAGTATGGATACTTCAAACTCGAACTCAAATTTTAGCATGGCTGAGGATTCTAATACATGTAAGTATGCAAAGTAGGTTCTTCTCAAGAAGACACCTAACATCAAACCAAAATTCAGAGACCCTAATGCAAAGAGAACTTTTCTCATGTGTTTTGCCTATTTGAAAGTAAACAAAATTTATGAAACAAAGATCAAAGCTGACGTGTGTTTTTTTTTTAATAAAATACAGAGCGTCGCACGGACTGTCTCCCCATGTCAGCCTCAACTTGATTGTTCTATCTTTGTTTTCTCTGTTTTGTATAATCTGATATGCACAGTATATTACTTTACTCCTGTTGAGCAAATCCCTCGTGATAGCCAGGGCCATAGCTATGGGGGGAGCGCCCCCCCCACTTATTTTGAAGAGTTGCATATTTCATTGATCCAAAACAAAAGTTGCATATTTTATGGATTCAAAATACAAAAGTTGCATATTTCACAAAAAGACCTTTTTTTTTAGTCATTCAAATTTTGGTTAAGGGTAATAATTTTTTACTTGGAAAAGGGACAAAACTTTTTTGGAGGTGACCTTTTTTTTTGTCATAAAAATTTTGGTAAGGGGTTAGATTTTTTTTTTTTTGTACGACCAAAGTCTCACAGACAAAGTTTTTTTGGGGGTGAGGACCTTTTTTAGTCATTAACTTTTTTGTTGAAGAAAAAAAGTTGCATTTTTAGGCTAAAAAAAGTTGTCATTTTTTACCTTCACCCCCCCACAAAATTTTATTCACTATGGAACTGGTGATAGCTGGTCACCAGTTGAAGGTGCTACTATTATTGTCACAAAGGATAAAATTAAAAACAAGCTGGTTTTAGTAAAAAAAATTAAATCTCAATACCATATTCCATTTCATATGACTGTTTACCAGGGGCATAAGCAGGTCCAAATTTTGTGGGGCTTGGGCCCCCTACATATATCTATATATAAAAAATATATGCATAATTTTACTTTTATAGTTTTCTTTTGGGGGGGGGGGGCTTGACAAAAATTGGGGGGGCTTAGCCCCCTAAGTCCCCCCTATTTACGACTTTGCTGTTTACAAATATCACTATACAGGGTGATCAGTAACTGCCATGCCAAAATTTAAGAGGTGATTCTACATCCAAAAATATGAAAAAAAGTTCCTATAAAGGTTGGTCCAGAAATTAACCCTAAGGGAGACAGCCCTTTGAAGATGACATATCGAATGGGGAACAAAAAAAAGCATCAATAAAATTTTAATGCTGCAGGGTGATTCTTCATTTAAAACTGAGCAATTAAGTATTCTTCACCAAAACACCTAAATTTAATGTTAAAGGAGTAATAGCCTTTTAAAAACTAACGTTTTTGGTGTGACAAAATGTTACTTCCTCTTAATTGCATTTTTTTTTGAAATTGGTAACTCCTACAGTGTTACACTATATGACATTTTTGATCTATTTTTTTTACAAAAAATCCAAAAAACATACACATAAAAAAGTTTGGGGCAAAAATGTGTTAAGCCTCACATTTTTGTCCATCTAGGCACGCCTCTGGATAAATTCAAAAAAATAAATTAACATAAAATTATTGCCCTTATTAATACTAGTACACATGCAAAAGCTTTTCGTTTGGACTTTTTTTAAAGGGTACTGGAGTTATGAATGAATGAATGAAACCTTATTTTTATTACAATTTTAAAGAGCCCTAGCTCCCTTAGGGCTCATTTCCGGACCAACCTTTATACGAACTTTTTTGATATTTTTGGATGTAGAATCACCTCTTAAATTTTGGGATGCCAGTTATTGATCACCCTGTATAACTACCAGAATCTATAAATCCCAAAAGTACTTTCTTTGTTTGTGACAAGTTGTTTTAGAGATTGATGGACAAGTTATAAATCTCATTAGCTAGCACTGTGTAGGGACCCTGAATAAAGTGTTATTAAACTTCACATTATGTGTAAAGTTTAACCTTTTCGCTCCGGGACTGGTCCATGTATGGACCAACAAGAAAAGCGAACGTAATAGATGTTCATAAGGTCAACTTAATGCACTAAATTTAGGAAAAGTATTGAAAAAAATCCTGGTTACTTCTTTGACCTTCAAAATTAACTTTGAAGGTCAAACAATGAAAATGCGTATTTGTGATTAAAAATTGGTATACCTACGTTTTATGAGTCGCTGAATACGACAAAATTAGTAAAAAAATTCTAGTGACTTCGTTGACCTTGAACTTTGAAGGTCAAAGTATGAAAATGCGTATTTGCGCTTGAAAACTTGAAAATTGGTGTACCCAGATTGTATCTGCTATAGTAAATAAAAATATTAGTAAATAAGTCTAACTATCTCACCGACTTTGAAGTTTGAAGATCAGTTGATTCCAAAGTGTATAGCTATGCACTAGCTATGCACTTTCACTGACTGAGGGACTGTGAAGTCCCATTGGGCGGTAGAACGCGTTCAATCCAAACTTCTGCACTACGGACTGTCTAGAATACCTTTTTACTAACAGAAAGACTGTGAAGTGCCATTTTTCAAGCGCTAATACCCAATTTCATGCTTTGACCTTGAAAGTTTAAGGTCAAAGAGGTGTCAAGAACTTTTTTTACTATTTTTATCGTATTTATCGGTTCATAAAACATAGGTATACCAATTTTCAAGCTCAAATACATATTTTCATTATTTGACCTTCAAAGTTCAAGGTCGCATATGAATCTGACATTTTTTCACTATTTTTATTGTAATCAGCACATCAAAAAACATTGAAAAGCCCTCTTAAACCTTCACTTATAATTTTTTACATTAGCCTTAACTTTCTCTCCGGGAGTGGTCCATATATGGACCAGCACTCCGAGTGGCGACTTGTCATAAGAAGTTCATTCATTTAAGTCATGAAATTCAGCTAAAATGCGAGGTCAATTTTAAAGGAAAAATCCCCGGAGCGAAAAGGTTAATGTAATTTTATTTAGGGTCCTTAGTGCTATGATATCTTGCCTACTTTATTCTAGGGTCTGAATCACTTGCAGTGCCAGTTTAATCATTAAGCTGTTACATCATTTAACTGCATGTGGTTGTGCACAGTTTATAAAAATAAGCAAAAGTTTAAAGTTATTTTTGCTTTAACAGGTAAACTGCCCACTCTGAGCAGAGTGAGGGTTATATGGGTAATTCTCGTAAGAGTCTGCATTTTCATGTCCAAATGCAACGAATTCGTTATTACCTTCAATAGACTCTATTTCTCGCTACTATTTAGAATGCCGTCTGATGAGTACATAGACTATTTTTTTCACTTATTTTTCAAAAAAAGGTATTTCTGTTTCCATTAACATGTTTTGGTTTATTTATTTTTTTTTATTTTTTTAATTTATTTATTAGAGATACACAAACAGATTACAATCCATGAACAGTATCCCCGTACTTAATGTAATATTACAAGTAATACGCTAATTAATATCACAAAAAAAAAACTTAAGTAGTTAATACAATGCCGACATCATCCATTGTATCAAACAAAAATTGGCAATACTCAATAAGTTTGGTTTCTAGACTACGCTTTTTAAGAAACTCATGTTGATTAGGTAGTATGTCATTAATTAGGAAGTTAAAGATATATGGATAGACCAACTTTTCAAATAGTTTTCCAAAGATACACAACTTGCTAATTGGACGATAGTTTTTGACTTTGTTTTTAGGTCCACTTTTATAAATTGGTACAATGGCAGACACCTTCCAAACTTTAGGAAAGACACCAGTTAATAAAGATTGATTGTAAAGTATGGCCAAGGGCGTGTATAAAAAATCTGAGCACTTTTTAACAAAACTGGCAGGTATATTATCCGGGCCTGCCCCCTTTTTACCGTCTAAACTCCTCAATGCTTTCTGTACATCCAACTCTGTCAGGTTAATTTTGCAAAGAGAATTACCATAGGGGGCATTTTCGGAATTTCTATTTTTCTTTGACTTTGACTTTGGTACAAAGACGGACTGAAAGAAATCAGAAAAAAGGTTGCAAATGCCCGGGCCGTCACTCGCCGTTCTATCTTCAAAGTGCAATTAATTGGGTAACCCCTGGTTGATTTTTTTGTTAGAAACAAAATGCCAAAACTTTTTAGAGTTAAGTGGTATTTCGCTCTCTATATCTGATATATACTTATAAAAGTCTTCTTGAATACGCTGTTTAGATTGGGAACGAAGTAGCTTGAACACATTGAAATCACTTGTGATTTTTAACATCTTCCATTTTTTGTGAACTTTATTTTTCTTATATATTAATTTAATTGTGTCTTTACTGAAATAGGGAGGAAATCTGCCATTCAACGCTTTGAGTGGAATAAAATCTTTAATAATTTTGTTTAAAATATCATAAAATTTATTAGTATTTACGTTAACGTCATTGTAGTCCAATACATTAGGCCAATTTATTTTTAATAATTCGTTAAATATTTGGTCATAATTCGCTCGCTTAAAACTATAAAAATATTGTTTATTAGGTTTTTTATGTAAACTTTGACAATCAGAAAGATCAAATAGAAAATCCACAGAGGGGTGGTTGGTATCTTCAGGGAGTAGTGGGGATGTGGAGTGAACAACATTGCTAACTCTGAACTTATTACAAAAAATAAGATCTAGTAATCTATCGTTTTCATTGTAAATGTTATTAAATTGCATACATTCAAATGAACTAAATGTATCTAGGAGTTCAACATATTTTTTAGGTATATTAAATGGTTCAAAATGGCCCTGATTTTCCAACCATCGCACTGTCCTATAATTGAAATCTCCACAAATAAGAAAAATATGGTCTTTAATTTTATCTACATTTATACTTAATTTTGTCATAAAACATTCATAGCCAACATCGTCTAGTAGGTACACGCAGCACAGGTACACTTTAATGTTTTCAATTGTCAAAAGCACCCACACATCTTCTGCATCACTTTGAAATTCAGGGATAGGAGTTGGATTAAACTTATGCTTTACCGCAATCAGAGCTCCACCACCTTCCTTCTTTGTAGAGCATGTAAACATTCTGTCTCGGCGAAAGACTGAATATTTCCTTATATCTATAAATTCGTGGTCAAAAATTGCATCGATCAACCAAGTTTCTGTTATAAAGCTTATATCACAGTTATTTGCATCAAAAGAGATTTTTAGTTTGTCCAATTTGGTCCGAGTGCCTCGGACATTTTGCAAGTTAATTGATGACATTAATATATTATTATATATTTAATAACACTAGGCAACACGGTTTCTTGCCCCGATTGGAGTCATATGTTTTTTAACTAATTTTGGGTCGCTGAAACCGAATCTGGCCTCAGAATATTTATATTACCTAAGTTTTCTGAGAAAAATAAGATAAAAATGTTAAAAAATCATTATTTTATCCCTCTTTTGTTCTAAAATCATGGGAGACAAAAATATTTCAAGGACAAATTTGGATTCGGCGACTCAATATTAGTTAAAAAATACCCAACTTAAAACATAGAAACTTTAAATTCATAGGTAGAATAAATAGGGATATTATGAAAAAAAAAATATTAAAAAAAATGGATAATGTGACAAAACTAAGTAGGGGTGGAGGGTAAGAAGAAGGGTGCTTATCGCCACGTACTCATGCTAAAAATTGTCAAAAATCATTACTAGGGGGTCAAAAATGAACTAAAAAAATGTTACGTGTTATGGTTCTTATGTAATAAAGTAACATTTTTATGATGTAGAACCACTAAAAAAACAAAAAAAAAATACGCAATATTTTGTTTTATAAATTATTTTTAAATTGGCATAATTACATGTACTAAAATTTAAAAAATAAGACGTGCTGATGTTTTTTAAGGTCAAATTTGGATTCTACGCCTTTAAATTGATAAGAAAAATATATTTTTTGGACTCGGGAAAAAAGTTTACACTGTGTACTTTAATTTTATATCTTTTTCATTTATTTACTTTTTAGGAACAAACTAAGCAAAATAAAAAAATATTTGTATAAATATTTTTGTAGAGAATTTTATAATCCACAAATTAAGTTCTATAAAGTTTAAAAAAAAAATTTATTTTTGCCACAAATGAGCAATTAAGTAAACTCTGCACTTTCATTTTAACCTTTTTATATTTTTTCGCGTACTTACTCTGACAGTAGGTTCTTGACATATAGATTTTTGAATTCCTCGTATTTTTTTTAATATACACTAAAATTTTCAAAATTCTACTCTTTTTTTTAAGATTTTGAAAAAAAACGTCATTATTACCTGAACTTATATCTCAAAAATGTTAGGTGCTGGATTTTTTCTAAGGTCAGATTCGGATTCTACGTCCTCGAATTAGTAAGAAAAATTTACTTTCCGATTGCCTAGTGTAATTAATTCTAATAGCTAAGACATGTTAAAAAAGCTTGAAGTCATCTTCGTGAATTATTTTTATTGGATTTGAATTTTTATCCTTCTTTATAATAATGTTAACATCAAAGGTATATGTTGCTTTGAACTTATATTTCTTTTTAAGATCACGAGCCATTTTGAAAAGTCTTTGGTTCTCGTAAGTTAGGTCATCATTGAAGTAAATAGTACCTTTTCCTTGGAGCCCGCAATCTTCAATTTTAAGGTTACGACAAAGGTTAGTGCAAAATTTAGACTTAAAATATTTATTTCCAGTATATAAAGTCAAACGCATCAATGGCCAATAAAATGATGACCAAAAACCAAACTGTTTTGCTTCCTGTGCTGAATTCGTACATGTCCTAATAAATGGAATACATGGTTTTCAATTTTTACCGTTTTTAGCAAAAAATAAAACAATAAATCAAGCTAAACTGTTTGCTAAATTGAGTATAATAATTCTTTTATAATGTTGGTAAGGACTCGAAACTGAAAAAAGTGTACTTTTTTTAAATTTTAGTTTGAGCAAGTATAATGATGGTTCTCGTGAGAATTACCCATATTACAACTCCTTGCTTTAGTATTTTATCGGCGTTATTTGTTTGTATGTTTGCAGCATCACAGAACTTCTTTGTTTTAACACTTGATTTTGTTGGTTTTGTTTTTACTTTATATTTAGCAAAATGGAACATAAATAGCTAAAAAATAATTTTCGGCGTCAGCCACGACCTCAAAATTATAATCGGCAGTCAACCTGCTAAATGATCCTTAGGTCTTAAAATCAATCTATAATAGAAAGGTTTAATAAAAATAAATTAAAAAAAAATGAAAAAAGTTTATTTAAGTTGAACTAAATTTTCCTTTTACTGCATGTATTAGGGTGGTCCATTAAAAATATTATTTACTTAATCTATTCTGTGTCGTGGTTAGAACGCCCTTAGAGTAAAAATTTATAGACAACCCTAAGGGGTACTTTTAGGACCCTAAAAACCCTGAAATCACGCAAATATCGATAAAATTCGTATAAAACCAACCCTAGTGTTTGCAATTTTATTAAATTTAAAAACCTTTTTATCTATATATTTTTTTGAGTATCAAAATAAGTCTGCAAAATCTTAGCCCCGAAATAATGTTATGTCACATTTTTTTCTATACGTGGTTTGGACTTTTAAACTGCATGAGATATAAACTTTATATTTGGAATATACAGGGTGTATTTGAAATAGGGTCGGAAATTTTAACAGGTGATTCTACATGATAAAATTTGACAAAAAGTTTCTATAAACATATGTCTAAAAATACGTCATAAGGGAGCTACGCCCCTTTGAAATTGGCTAAAAAAATCGGTTTTTATTTAATAACTCAGGAACCGTTTGAGATATATTAACGAGGTTTTGCACGTGAATTAATCCTAATAAGGCCCATCTTTGTATGTAATTTTCACGTACTTATTTAAACCAGGGGTGTGCGAAACGGGGGGGGGCTTATCAGTTTTTTGTTCCAAACTTTTTTCTGTGTAACTTTTTTGCAATTTTATTTTTAAAATATGATTCCTCAGGTCAAAATACATAAAAAGGTACTCTTGTTGTAATACTGTAGGATTAACCGTTTTCGAGAAAAGTTAATTTGAAGGTGAAATTTCACTGTTCGAGGACGAAAAATTAAATACTAAAATGTCGAAAACCAAAATTTTAATGATGCAATGTTATTCTACATCAAAAGCTAAGAAAAAAAGTTTCCATACATGTAGGTCGAAAAAACGCTTTTAAAGCTACCATAGCCCTTTAAAAATGGTGCATATTTAGGAGACCATAGCTCCATTAGGATTCATTTTTGGAAGTACCTGTATATGAGGTTTTTTTCTTAGTTTTTAATGTACATTCGCCCTGCATCATTAAAATTTTGGTTTTCAACATTTTAGTATTTAATTTTTCGTCCTCGAACCGTGGAATTTCACCTTCAAATGAATTTTTCTCAAAAACGATTAATCCTACAGTATTACAACAAGAGTACCTTTTTTATGTATTTTGACCTGGGGAATCATATTTCAAAAATAAAATTGCAAAAAAGTTACACAGAAAAAAGTTTGGGACAAAAAACTGATAAGCCCCCCCCGTTTCCCACACCCCTGGTTTAAATAAGTACGTGAAAATTACATACAAAGATGGGCCTTATTAGGATTAATTCACGTGCAAAACCTCGTTAATATATCTCAAAGGGTTCCTGAGTTATTAAATAAAAACCGATTTTTTTAGCCACTTTCAAAGGGGCGTAGCTCCCTTATGACGCATTTTTAGACATATGTTTATAGGAACTTTTTGTCATTTTTTATGATGTAAAACCATCTGTTAAAATTTCCGACCCTATTTCAAATACACCGTGTACATATGCATATCACACAACAAAAACTATCATTTGTCATATTTTTCAATTTTTTATTTGGTAAGGCAGGGATCAGTGGTGGACATATTTTAAATGACACCCTAGGTTTTGTGATACGTCATTTTAAAGAGCTTAAAACTTTCTATTTAACCATGTCATTAATTGTTAAATATATTTTTTGAAGATTTTTTTTTCTTCAAAACTGATGAAATTTTCAATATTTTTGAAAAATTAATTTTGTAAATTTTGCAAAAAAAGTTCTAAATAGTTCATACATGGTGTATTATCAGGTTTAGACATTTTATTTATCATTTTCATGTAAAATTTTTAATATTTATGCGCAAAATATAAAAAAATTGAATATTTTTGAGGAAAAAAAACATTTAAAAATACTGCTGCCAACAAAATAATATTTTACCCTATAGGTCTAGGTTCATTAAAATCAAAAACGAAAAAAATAAAAAATAAATTAAAAAAAATAGTTTTTCAAAAAAAAAAAAAATTAAAAAAAAGTTTATTTCTTCGTTAAACGAAAAATAACTCGAAAAAAATTGTTTTTACCCCATTTTACCCCCTTACCCCAATCCGATTTTTACCAAAAACAATCCCAGCCTAGAACTTTGGATATTCAACCTATGGTCCAAATTTGAAGTCTTTATCCAGAAGCGTTCTTGAGTTATCGTAGTCACCAATTTCCCGGACACACAGACGGACGGAAATCTTATGTTTTAGATATAAAACTTCCAAAAACGTAAAAAAAAGCAATACAAAATTTTCGCACTTTTTTTACTAACGCAAGACTTTCCTTGGCGAAAGTAATTAATAGTTACACAGTTAAATAGAAAATTTTAAGCTCTTTAAAATGATGTAGGGTGCCATTTGAAATATTGTTTCCCATTGGCGCCAGGTTACCAAATAAAAAATTGAAAAATATGGCAAATGATAGTTTTTATTGTGTGATTTACATATTCCAAATTTAAATTTTAATTTCGTTTAAAAGTTACGGGAGGTGTACCATTTAAAAGAATAACTCTGTATAAACCTATTTTAGTTATTTTTATCTTTATATTTATCTTTAATCTACGCAACCAGTATGTGGTCTAAGCTAAGGAAATTAAATCTGTAAACTCTAGTTCAGTTTACAGATTTAATTTTACTATAGTTTTCTATAGTGGCTGCGCCACAGATCTAGTGTCTTTAGCAGGCCTCCCACTTGTCATAAAATCATAAAATGTCATAAAACGACCCAATTGGCCTAAAATTGTCATAAAATAAAATTACTGTCATAAAAGTCATAAAATTTCATAAAAATACTCGTACTTTATACTTAAACGAAATGAGTTGAAACGTAAATTTCCGTAAATTAATTTGTTTTGGGAAATTATTTTTAAATATTATTAATATTTTCTTTAAAATTGGTGTATGAGGGTTTTTGAGGTCGCTAAAACTGAATCTGTTTATACATTTTTTCTACACCCCAGGCGGACAGGAGATAATTATTTTTAAATATTTACTATACAGGGTTGTTGTCAACTTGCAATTAACTAATTGCAAGTTGTGAACTGACAATTAGCTTAATTGCAAGTTGCAACTGTCAATTAGTACTAATTGCAAGTTCACAACTTGCAATTATAAAAAAAATTCTGCGTGGCCCTTCTATGCTTTCGTAGCTTTTAACATTTTTTTAGTGTATTAAATTAACGTCGATTAACAGAATTCGTAAAAAATGTCGCCTCCGGCGCTAACTTAGTTGAGGGATGACGACCACTTTTCAAGTTTGTAAAACTTAACGTTAAATAAAAAAAAATCTCCTGAGGTGCTAGAGATTTCTTGCATTTTTATGAAACTTTGAATTGCAACACTGTTTTAAAATTAAAATGCACCATAAAATTCTGTTTTCCCGGGGCTTCGACTGGCTCGGTCCGGCCCTGGCTAGAGATAGAGTGCTGTAGAATAAGGATTTAAAATGGAAGACTCCGCTTTTTTGTCCAAATATTTTGTCATAACATTTGTCATAAAATATCTAAAATTGTCATAAAATCATACAAAAAATCTGAAAAATTTCGGTGGGAGCCCTGCTTTAGTCTAAAAGCCGTTTAACATCAACATTTTAACAAAAATCGCATCAAAATGTTGATGTTAAATGGCGCTTAGACCCCATACTCGTTGCGTAGATTATCTTAATATTTTAAAATAACTAAAATAGGTTTATATAAATATAAATAGTAGCACAAATTAATAGAAAATTCACTTTTTTTGGAATTTACTAAATTCAATTTAGGGGCAGTTTCGGGGCCTTTTTGGCATGGGTTAGAAACTTTTGATCAGGCTAAGATTTTGCAGGCCTAATTTTATATTCAAAAGGAAAATATATAGATATAAAGGCTTTTAAATTTTATAAAATTACAAATATACTTTGACGCACGGATCTGTGGCTACGGGAAATATGTTACTAATGTCTGTGCAAGTGAGAGGCCCGCACGCCTATAAGGCGCTTTTGACGGAAAGAAGAGAGCGCGAATAATTCCTCCCCCTTTCGTCGGAGACTTTGTTTCATGCGGAGAACTATCCTAGGGCTGGTTTTAAACGATTTTTATCGATATTTGCATGATTTTAGAGTTTTTAGGGCACTAAAAGTACCGCTTAGGGTTGTTTATACAATTTTTTACTCTAATGGCGTTCTAAATACGACAAATAGAAAAGATTGGTAGTAGTAATGGTGGGGAGGTCAAGCCTGGCAACTAGACTATATTAGTCCTCTTTGATACTAGTTTTTTTTTTCTACTCTAACGAGGGTTTTTGTTGCCTGTGCACTTGGACCGGCGCCAAATGTTTAAGGATCATTTTCGCTTGCAGCCTTAGTACAGATCGTGGTTGCTTGAAGCCAACAGACCTGACATCTACCTTGTTGCTCCCTTTAGGTGACCCCTGGTAGTATCACAGGTCCAAGTGCTAATGCGTAATTATCCACTGCAAACCTTTTTCTGTACTGTGTGCTTAGATATTGGGCAGCACAAGCCAACGTGGTAGGGAAACGACGGTATTTTATTTCTGTGAAAAAGTTGTTCCACATCCGAGGATTGAAACCCGACCTACTAGATCGAGGTGTTCACGACTGAGCCACCACCGCCCTTAGAAAAGATTAAGTAAATACAATTTTTTTTTGGACCTCCCTAATGCATCATGTTAGGCATCATTTGTCATTTGGTAACCATTTTTTATTTCAGGTTTCTCAACTGTTAGTGATTCTCAAGGAGCCACTGATTTTTCAATGCATATGACATTTTCAGAAGATTCAAACTCACAAGGTAGCGAGATGGTAAAAAGAATGAAAGGAACTGAAGACTGATTTTTAAAAATCCTCAAATACTTACTGCAACTATTTAATTTTATTAACATGAAATTTTAATCCATCCCAAAATATTCTAGAGCCCTTGATAGGTGGGTTAGTTAGGGTAGGTGGGTAGTTTATTAACTTTCTGAAAGTGTGTAAGCTACCTACCAATCTACCCTAATAAGCCTAGATATCCACTGAATATCATCCAGTGCTCTACAGGGTGTCCCTGAAATTTCCAAACTTCACATACGGGATGTATAGAACAAAACTGTGAAAAAGTTGTATGAACATATGTCATAAAACGACTCGCAAGGGAGCTACGCCCCTTCAAAAGTGGTTCCGAAAATTCGATTTTTATTTAATAACTCAGGAACCGTTTGTGTTATATTAACGAGGTATTGCACGTGATATATCTTAAATAAGGCCTATCAGCCGATGGTGTTTGCATGTAGTTACTTTAACCAGGGGCGTCCGAAATGGGGGGGGGGGGCTTATCACTTTTTTGCCCCAAACTTTTTTCTGTGTAATTTTTTTGTAGATTTATTGTCAAAATAGTAAAGGTAAATATACATAACAAAGGTACTCTTGTTGTAATACCGAAGGATTAACCGTTTTCGGGAAAAACTCATTTGAACTTGAAACGTTTAGAGGACGAAAAATTAAATACTACAATGTTGAAAACCTAAATTATAATAATGAGGGGGTGGTTCTACATTAAAAACTAGGAAAAAAAGTTTCTACATGTAGGTCCAAAAATCTATTTTAAAGCTACTTTAAAAATGGTGCATTTTTAGAAGACATCCCTTAGGATAGATTTACGGAAGTACCTGTAGCTGAAGTTTTGGATGTACATTTACACTGATTTATTGAAATTTTGGTTTTCAACATTTTAGTATTTAATTTTTCGTCTTTGAAACGTGAAATTTCACGTTCAAATTATTTTTTCTCGAATACGGTTAATCCTACAGTATTACAAGATCTTGTACTCGAGTACCTTTTTTATGTATCTTTACCTGAAGAATACTATTCTGATAATAAATCTACAAAAAAGTTACACAGAAATAAGTATGGGGCAACGAAGTGATAAGGCCCCCCCCATTTCGGACGCCCCTGGTTAAAGTAACTACATGCAAATACCATCGGCTGATAGGACTTATTAAAGATATATCACGTGCAATACCTCGTTAATATAACACAAAGGGTTCCTGAGTTATTAAATAAAAATATAATTTTAAGAACCCCTTTTGAAGAGGCGTAGCTCCCTTACGAGTCGTTTTAGGACATATGTTTATAGGAACTTTTTTCACGGTTTTTTTCTATACATCTCATATGTGAAGTTTGGCTAAGCATTTAAGGGACACCCTGTATAGGCGTTTTACCAAGTTTATTCTTCTTAAATTTTTAAGAATCCGCCAATCAGACAGTTTTAATTTTTAAGAAACGTCAAAATACTATTATGAAATGTCAATTTATAGGTTAAAACTGCGTTTGCAATTGGAACTATTCGTGTCTGAAATAGACTGCAGTGACTCATTTGCGAAAGTGCTAAAATCCGAGGATCATACCAATTCGGGTGCGGTTCGCGTAACTCCGTCTGAGGGGAATCCCTTATACGAGAGCAGAATAATACGTTTTAGGTATTAGTCACTGCGTTCTATTTCAGACACGGATAACTTGGATAACTTAGAAACTGAAAGCTAATTTGTGAATGGCCTAAAAACGAAAATAAAATTGAGTAAATTCAACTTTTTGTTCTAATTTTAAAAATTTAAGACGTGGGATTTTTTATTTCTTTATTTTTTTTAAATGGGTTTTAGTTTTTTTGTAAATATTTGTCTTAAATTAAGACAACCAATGTATTATTTAGGAAATTTTAACTTAATAACAAATTTAGAAAATTTATATTAAAAAGTATTAAACAAAAAGTAGTTTGAATTAAAAAGTACTATTGGCAAAGCAGAAATGTTCAATGTAGAGTAAAAGGATAAATATTAGAAAGTTATATATCTGACGTTAAAATCAAATAAACAGGAAACAGTGAATAGTACCATTTCATCCTTTTTGGGAATCATCAGCACTGTGTATCCTGTATGTTGTTAATATTTAAATAAAACGTTAGATAGATATAAAAGTATGGTGCCATCTATTGATGTGGTCACTGTTAACTGTTCACTTGTTCCCAAAAGGCAAATCGCCACAATTTAGGGTGTACAGTAACGGACCTAAACCATTTTATGAACCTTTAGCCGGTGAAGCAAGGATAAATGATAAAAAACTTGATATGAAAAATTTATTTAATACTAAACAACTTGTATACATATTATTGACAAGACAAATATGGAAGATATATAAACAGACCGTTAATAACACTGTAGTTAATACTTGCAATATTACATTAAACATAAAACTTCATTCATAAATAAACTAAAGGACCCCACAGTTTTCTCATGAATGTTTTGGAGTTCGTAAACTTCAGAAACCCTGGTTTTATTTAAATTAGCTAATATTTTTTGATACGCCCAACTCAAGTTTATATCTAGATAGTTTTCGATATAAGCATTTATTGTAGTGCGCTACAAAATTTTAAAATTAGGGAACATTTTAAAAAATACGGGGACAATTGCAAAAAAAACATTTTTGCGTTTTCATTGCCCAGGTTGGTTGGAAATTTTAAAAGCACGGTGTCAAGAACGCTTTAAATTTGAACCACAGGATTGTTAACAAACAAAATTATTTAAGGTTATTTTAAAGGTTTTGAATAAGACAAACATGGAAAATAATACTTTTGCCTTAAATTGCGTTTTAAAAAGTTAAAATCACCTGAATCAGTGTTTAGGGTTCTATTTCGGACAGAAAAAACCGTAGAAATTTGCTAGACGTGGAGTTCGTTAGTAATTTAAATATTTTAAATTAAATTCTCAGGATATTATCAAACTTTCAAATATTACCCAATGTAAGCTACGTCTCTAAAACTAATCATAGGATCAAGTTTGGTTCACAAGAGCTTTTGATATCATGATTCTGCCAATTTGACAAAAAAAATATATTCCATGAGAAAAATGTGTTGTCCTTTTATTTTTTTTTCTTTATATACTGGACGGTCATACTTCTATAAATCAAAACTTATCAACAATTATACCAATATATTATAATATAAATGTCAATCACAATATTACAAAATCCCAAATATTTAATGATTATTTACAATTTTCTACAAATAAATTTATTTACTAATCCATAATTTTATATTTAGTTCAAATGCTAAATTTAAGTGTTAATAAAATTAAACAAATTAATCTAGATAAAATCAATTTTTTCTAGTGTTCAGAATTTATTCACAATTATTTATTTTATAAACTTAGTTCCTTTTTGGATAGCTAAGTCCATTTGCGGCTTAAATCACATTTAAGCCACAATTGCATAGTATTTTTTTACATATACACTGGGTGTTTAAATGGATACGCAGGCCTTATGCAGTAAAGTGTAAAAATTGCATTTTTCATCTAGAAACGAGGGTTAAAAAGAACCTTTTTTACAAAGATCAATGCCCAGTAAAAAATCCTTAAAAATGATCTGCACGATTGGGCATATATATTGTAGTTATGCCCTAGGGATTATAATAAAACCCAAGTGGGAAACCTTGCATGGAAATTTGTACAATTAATTCGGGAATCCAATTGATTCCAAGGAATCTCAATAATTTCTTCGGGTCTGTACAATAAATTCCAGGGAAGTTTATCACTTGATAAAAGCCATAAAACACTTAAAAATAGGGTGAATTTTACCACTATATTTTCTATCTGACTTTTATAGTGATTTATGCATCCTTTGTGTCATTTATAAATAAAATGACAATAATCAAATGAAAGCTAGTCAGAAAGAAAGTTAATTTTGGGTTCATCATATTGTTACATTTGACAAACAAATATTGTCAATAATAAATTCAAATAAACTCATCATAAAAACAGCCTTTATAAATAAAAGGATAATACTATTTTTTTTTATTTTTTTTTTGTTTTAATATAAAACAATTATTGAACTTTTTATATAACAAAGTTCATGTAAAATTTGTCTATTTTTGTAAAATTATTATTTTTTTTATTTTTTTTTTGTTAACAATTTACTAGTTGCCTGATCACGATTAGTAAATAAATTTATTTATATTAATTGAAAGAAGTCTTTTAACCTGATACCATTTTAAAATACAATTTTCAACGGTACTTTAAAAAAAATCTTAAATAAAAACTACTACAATTACTAAAAAATATATATATTAAAAAATTTCGTTAAAAATTATATTTTAAATGGTCTAAAAGGGATAAGATTAATGCACTCACCGAGCATTTAATATATTAAACGCCATATATAGGGGTTGAAAACATTAAAAATGTTGGCAATTTTTATTTGTTATTCAGGGTTTCTCAGAACTAACGTTACTAATTTTAAGGGGTGATACTATATAAAAAAAATATGAAAAAAGTTCCTGTAAAGATACATGTATATCAAAAAACGGCTTTTAGGGGATTTTTGGAAAAACAGATTTTTTTCTTACTTTTTCATGTGCCTCTTTGAAACTATGGTTTGTAATATTTTGGTGTCTAATTTTTAGTCATCTAGCTTTAAATTATATTTTTTCGAAAACGGTTAATCTACGGTATTATATTCTAATAATAACACTACAAAAAGATACACAGAAAAAGTTTGGGCGAAAAGTGAAAAGACCCCCCCGTTTCGCATGCCTCTGTTTGAAGTACATAAAAATAACATACGATGATAGGACCTAACCTAGGCCTAGGTTTGGACTTTTAAATATGCAAAACGGTTTACCTAGATCACATGCAAAAGGTAGTTGGTATATTTTAAAGGGTTCCTATGTCAATGAGTAAAAATCGATTTTTTGGATTCTTACAAACCGTTTTTGGACATATATTTATAGAAACTTTTTTTTTGTATTTTTTATGTACTCATCCCTTAAAATTAGTGGAGTTAGTTCTGAGACACCCTGTATTTTAGGGCTGTATACTGCCTTAGTAACTATTTTGTATTTAACACCATGTTGAACGGTTGGTTACGCCAAATATTTAGCGTAAAACACCAAAATTTCGGGCTTAACACCGTTTTCAATTCAGCGTGCTCAGATTTTTTTTACATTCTATGTAGAATAAGAAGTCTTGCGTGTACTACGTTGTAGCTACAGTGTAGCTACACGCAAGACTTTTTATTCAGGTAATCGTTTTTCTGTTGCAAAAGTTTTTTATCGCATATATGCAATATGTCTGATCTCATTAAAAGTGTGTCATTAAAATAACATCAAATTACATAAAATTTTATAAAACAACTAGTTTTTGAAAAAAAAAAACTTGTAATGTTATTGAAAAAACGTTCCTTCCAACATAAAGACGCGTTTTCTCAAAAAAATAATCGTGATTGGGATTTTCACATAAAAACAACAAACATTTAATGATAAGGACTATATCTTAATTTCTACCAGTCTGCACCCTATTTTCTTTAGATAACATGGATAGGGTCTCTGAGTTTTCGTTTGAGGTTTTCGGTCTTTTTAAGAGAAGACACGCCAAACCAAAATTTAGATACCCTAAACCGTGGCTAATGTGACGTTGGTCACGCCCAACATAATTCTACACCAGGAACTGACACTGAGAAATAAGTGTCCAATTTAAAAAGCAAGGCGCTTTTTACCGCAGTTGATTTTTTTAATTTAACAATATTTATTGGTTTCCGCAAAATGCTATCGACCGAGGTCTATCTGCCTTTCTGCCGCAGTTGATAAGCATTAAAATTACCTAAAATTTGGTACGTTTTTTGCATTATTTTAAAAATACTCGATTCCAATTGGTTGAATTTATTAAAGAATGTAGCAAGAAAACGAAATAATTGACGCAGTCGATAAATACTAAACTAATTAGGTTGGACCTTATATTTTTTTTTATTATCTTAAATTTTTCTTTTAGGTATAACGAGGAAACTCTGAAAATATGAGAGGGATCAAACTTCTCTAAGGGTCTTAATTGGGCCCCTTAACTTCGTAAAATTACCCATAAATCGTAAAAAATCGTTGAGAATTGTCTGTAATTTTTGTATAAGTTAGAAGGGCTTGAAATTTTATTTTTTTTCCTTTTGAGCATACAAAACTATGTGCCAAATTTCAAAATGATCAAAAGATTCTAACCCGTGCGAAAATCCTCCAAAGTTGCCCCTAACACTAAAATTTACGAATTTCTACCATAAATTTGAGTCAAACGGTAAACAAACATTTTAAAATGTATTAGACCGGACTAAATTTTATTTTATTTAATGCATTTTAATAATTATAATATTAAAATGATTAAACTAAAACAAAGCGAGCTAAGCACCAAATAAGGGCTTCTTAAAGTGGCTTATATAGAGCCCTTATATAGCGCTTAGCTCGGTTTGTTTTAGTTAAATCATTTTAATATTATGAATAAATATTAGAATGCATTAAATAAAAATAAATTCAGTCCGATGTTTATTTGTTTACCGTTTAAAAAGTCAGTTGACTCACATTTTGCTGGAAATTCGTAAATTTTAGTGTTAGGGTGTTTGGTGGATTTTCGGAGCGGGTTAGAATCTTTTGATCATTTTGAAATTTGGCACATAATTTTGTATGCTCAAAAGGAAAAAAATAAGATTTCAAGCCCTTTAATTTAAAATTAAAATTTTTCCACTTACTAAATTACAGACAATTTACGATTTTTTACGATTTATAGGTAATTTACGAATTTTAGGGGCCTAATTAGGTTTGATCACTTTCATATTTTCATAATTTCCTAGTTACGCCTAATAAAAATTTTAAGATAGTTAATAAAAAAGGGTCCACCCTAATATGCCGTGTTACTACTTGGTGTGAATGTGCTTGGGCCACGTCTAAACACGGCAGTATACAACCTAAATAGATGTACTTTTGTACAAAAAATAATTTTGGATTATACAGGGTGTCACAGAATGTTTCCAAAATCTCTTAGGGGTAATCAGATCTCGTCAAAATAATCCATAAGTTCATTTAAAATTTTTGGCTACGGCCCCCCTACTCTGAGATATTTGCCCCCCAAGATGAAATAGAAAAATCATTTTTTTTTGGATAAGTTTTTGAATTTTTAATATTTTTAAACTATTTTTTAGGGTTGTTTAAGAAAATTAATTCGCATCGAATAATTTTAACGGAAGTTTGAAAGTTATCAGAAAAGTCAGGGGCGGACTTCCGTTATGGTACCAAACCCCTAAGCTTTTTAGGGTTACAAATTTTAGACTTTTCATTACTTTTTTTACATTCTGTGAGCAATTTTGATCAAAAAAGTACTACACGATACTACGCGATATTCTATAAAATGAAGCGTTTCCGAGAAAAAGGTATTCTTTTAATCCAAAGGCAGAAGGACCGTAAAAAAATATTTTTATATTGTTTCAAAAATGCTATCAATTATTTTAAAAATGTTTATATCTCATTAAAGTGAAATAAAAAGTTCATATGAAATTTTCGACTAGGGCCCCCTCCTTTGAGATATTCGCCCCCATTTTTCATCTAAGGGGCGAATATCTTAAAGTAGGGGGCCCTAGTCGAAAATTGCATATGAACTTTTTATTTAATTTTAATGAGATACAAACATTTTTATTATAAATTATATCATTTTTGAAATAATATAAAAATATTTTTTTAATGTCCTCCCGTCTTTGGATTAAAAAAGTGCATTTTTCTCGGAAAATTGCGTACAGAATGTAAAAAAAAAGTTATAAAAAGTCTAAAATTTTTAACCCTAAAAAACTTAGGGGCCTGGAACCATAACTGAAGTCCGCCCCTGACTTTTCTGATAATTTTCGAGACTACTGTTAAAATTATTTGATGCGCATTTATTTTCTCTAAAAAAATTGTTAAAAAATATTAAAAATTAAATAAGTTATCCAAAACATTTGATTTTTCTATTTCATCTTTGGAGCAAATATCTCAGAGTAGGGGGACCATAGCCAAATTTTATATGAACTTGTGGCATTATTTTGATGAGATCTGATTACCTCTAAGAGATTTTGGAAAGATTCTGGGACACCCTGTAGTTAAAAAATTATTATTTGTACAGAAGTTTATGAAAATATGTACAATATGAGTATAAAATATAGACTCTTTAAAAAATACAGCAGACCACCAGAATTACTTTCCCCTATCTTAGCAGATAAAGCTGAGATATTTTTGTGTAGGTAAAAAAAAAATTGTTTTTTTATATTTAAAAAAAAAATTATATGCTAAAAAAATGTTTAGCTGGATAATTTTGTACCATGATAAATCGATTAAATTTTATATTTTTGTAAAAAACTAACCAGTTTATAAACTGGTTAGTTTTTAATTATCACATTATGATCAGATTACACTAGTTCAAAAATGTTTACTTTTTCTGTCACACAAAAATTTAATTTTTGGACCATTCTCCAGATGTTACCTACCAAATACCCAAAAAGCCGTATTTATCATCAAATTTTATTTTTAGGACAACCTGCCTAAAAATTTTTTATTCAAAGGTTTTTTTTGGTTGCTATAAACGAATCTAACAAAAGTTTTATTCCTCCACCCTTAGGGGCGGCAGCAATAATTTTAAAATATTTCGTGGGGAAATTGAAATGGGAAAGCATTTTATCTGTGTAGTGTATATAGCATAATATTCGATTTTATTGATTCTGAAACCTGCGTAATTTTTTTTATCAAAATACCCATATTTTAAAAAAATTTAAAGGAAATTTGGGTTCGCGATTTAGATTTTTTAAGAGCAGGTTCAATTTTCAAATACCCTAAGATACAACTTTTTAGGCAAATTGCTTTTTTTGCCATTTTGGAGGGAATATCTCGAGAAATGAAACTTTTGAGTGTCAGCAGGTCACAGAATTTTATTTGTTGGAAAATTCCCTGACTTTTTTGATTTTTAGGTAAAAAATATAGGTGTAGAACAAAAAAATAAAATTCCAGGTTTTCCAATAAAATTTCCTGATTTTTCATTTTTTTTTTCAATAACATTCCCTGAAATTTCCCTGACAAATTAAATTCCCTGACATTTCCCTGACATGTGGCCACCCTGGTTAGATTCGGATTTAGCGGGCGCAAAGCTAGTCTAAAATAGTGTTATGAAAAACAATTTTTATTAGCAGTTGGATATTATTTTTATGAATTTTTTTCTGTGTTGATACTTTTAGAGGAAAGTACTGCTTTGTCGGCAATTGTATTTTTTAAATGTGTACGTTCTGACTAGAAAGAAAAGTGAAAAAAAATACGGATTGAAACGATAACATGGAAATATTTACAGTAATAATTGCACAAATTTTTGGTTGCAAAGGAAAAGATATTTAAATTATAAGTATAAGCAAGAATATATAAATAAATACCTTAAAAAAATAAAATCTAAATAAATGCAAATTTCACCAGACCGTTGAGCTGCCAGAAATTTTGAAACAAATTTTGAAATATACTATGTTCAAAAATAAACAAAATATTGACAACCAGGTAATAGAAATAAATGATAAATATATTTCTTAATTTAAAATATATACTCTTGATAGAAGATGACGTGGAAACGACTTTAAATATGTCGTAAATATATTGCATATCGCCTTGTAAACTCCGAAACATCGTATCTGAAAAATGGGAACTTGCCAGAGACTTGAAATAATTCTTTTTTATGGAATAAGTAGGGTAGTAATTTAATAATTAACTAATTTATATGAATAAGAACTTATTCTTGTTTATATGTAATTAATAAAGTTCTAAATAAATACCTTATTACTTGTTTAAAAAAGGATAATTTGTTATACCTGTCAAGTGGTAATTTTTCAGATGCGATGTTTCGAAATTTACAAGGCGATATGCAATATATTTACAACATATTTAAAGTCGTTTCCACGTCATCTTCTATCAAGAGTCAACCAATGACATTGATTTGTTTACTTTTCATTAGACCCTTGATATTCTGACAGAACTGTCATAATATTAAGGGTATCTACCTTTCATTTTATTGGTCAATTCTTGTGGCTGGTTTATGCACCGATTATACAATCTCGGGATCTCGAAATACCCGAATTTAATTACGTTATATCCATTAAAATTAAATATAAACAATGAAATATAAACAATTTATTTTTAATATACAGGGTCATTCATAACTAGCATAATTTATTTTAATTCTACATCAAAAAATATGAAAAAAAGTTCCTATAAAAATATCTCCAAAAGGTGCTAAAAAATTCGGTTTTTATTTAATTAAACTGCATTTTTTGTTTTTGGTGTTATTTATCACTATAGTGGTATTAAACTTGCAAGCGAATTGCAAAAAAAATCCAAACCTAGCGATATTTCAAAAACGCTTTGACACAGAGACTTGAAATATGGAATAAAGATTTTTTCAAGTCTCTATGTCAAAGCGTTCTTAAAATATCATAGTGCAAAGTTATTTTGCAAGTCGCTTGCGACTTTAATACCACTATAACTCGCTATAACTGTAATTTTCTCGGAAACGGTTGGCCCTACGGTGTTACAATGTCATAGGAGTATCTTTTTGTATCTAATTTTTACCTAAGAAATCATATTTTTTTAAGAAAATGTCAAAAAACATACAAAAAAGTTTGGGTAAAAAAAGTGACACACTGCCCCCCATTTTACACGACCCTGGTAAATGTTAACAAATAAAACAGTGCCTTTATGATCGTCAAGACATCCCTATAAAAAAGTGCATATTGAAACGATTTCAAATACGTATTAAAAAGTAATTTTTAATTCGAATTTGGAATCGTTTGAATGTGTTTTAATACGTTTCAATACGACATTTTTTGTAGGGATGCACAAAATTTCGTTGCTGCAGTTTGTACCATTCCAGATATATTCATTAAAACTCCTATTTTAGACGGCTCCCTTAGGGCGTATTTTTGGACCAATCTTTGTATTAACTTTTTTTCATCATAAAGAACCTGGTACACAAATAGGGGGGTTCTTGAGCTACAGTCTGACTGCCTCATATTTTGATATTTTGTGATTTGGGGGGTAAAAATAAAATTAGCAAAATTACAGCCAAATTAAATGACCAGTTCGGAGAAAAATGCTTTTAAGAATATAATTTTAACATTTTTAACAATGATCTAGGCCCAAGATACGGATTAGTTTCAAAGTTTATTGCACACGGCGTTCACTAAATCCTCTAAACAAAACAAAAAAACAGATGGAAAACCATAGGCAATAACCGGGTTTCGGTTAACCGGTTGCGGAAATTACCTCAGACCGGTTTTTGGTTAAAACACGGAAGCAATAACCAGTTAAACCTTAAAGCAAGATTTCCTTTCAATTTCTTTACTTTTTGTAAAACATTAATGTTACGTAACAAATGGAAGGGTGGTGGTCTTGAAAATGTTACGCCGTGGGGGTCAAAAATGGCCAAATTTTGCGTTACGTAATACTTGAACGTTCCCTGACCTATGAAAATATCATGGCAGTTTTGTCAACCATCAGATGTAATTTTGAAAAATTGTATCAAGAAAATCATAGTAAATGATAAAATATTTGGCCATATAGCAAACCATGTTTCAACATAATCAAGTAAAAATATGCAGATTTTTGCATATAATTAGCGAGCACGTAGAAAAATTCAGCATATCGGAAGATTCGCAAAAGTTATAATATTTATTAGTGCCACATGTAAGTAAATGATAATAAAGCCTTTTATATAATATTTCTAATGCCTGTTCTTTAATTAATAGAGTAAAATAAAATTAAAACGACTAATTAAGTTAATATTTATGAAAGTAAAAAAATAACCTTAATATAAAAAAATCTGTCATAAAATTATATTTTTAATAGCATTTTTCTTCGAAACTTGTCATTTAATTTTGATAATTTAATTTTTAACCCCGAAGTTACAAAATTTGAGGCAGTTTGACTGTGGCCCAAGAACCTCCCTATTTGTGTGCTAGGTTCTTTGAATGTTGAATTTATGAAAATTTAGTACCACTATTTTAAAAACACCCTGTATATTTATATGTTTTATTATTTTCTTACAGACTAGAGCTAAACGGTTAATTAGTTGCAATATTGTCTACAAATTAAATAATCCAGAGATCGGGACTTGCGTTTGAAATCCTGATAATCTCGGGATTGAAATTTTAATACCCGAAAAAAATTCTAGCCCTGTATAATATTAATTGACCATAAATGACGAATTGCTTACAGCATCTATCGTCTTCATTAAATATAGGAAATACTCATGGTATTATATAAATATGAAAATTCATAACTTTTACACAATAATCGCTAATGATTTAATTCGATTAATACGTAAGTACTAATTAGATCGACGTAAGAAGCGATTAACGTCAAATTTTAAACGTCGCAAATATTTCCGTGTTATCATTAGTATCAGGGAATAAAAAACGATATTTTACGATTATTTTATTTTAAGGATAAAACAGAGAACTGTGCGATAAAAATAAAGTTTTTTTTTTAATCAAAAGATTATCAAAAAAGTCGCTTTTTTAATTGTAGCTTTTAATTTTAACAGAAGAAAATATTAAGAAACTAAAATTAAAAATAGCGGATTTGTAAGGAAAGCTAATAACTTGGCCTGCAGACCCAGTTTAAAGCTTGACCTAGGTACCTACCAAACTTTTTCCCTAAAGAACCTCTTAGAAATAAAAAATAGTATAATACTGCCATCCCTTATCATATGGTGCTCTTTTTTGTCTTTACCCTTAATTTCCGTAATATCGTGTTATCCAAAAAATGAAAAATTTCGTTATTTAGTCCCTAGTAAAGTGTGAAAAGGAAGACTGACCTATTTCTTATCAAAAAGAGGCAACTTGGAGCGCACGGCGCCTTCACACACCATCAGTCTCGAACACTTCGGTTTCTGAGGCGTCAAAAACGACCTCGAAAGTATCCCGTTACTCTGTTGTTTTTCCAACTTGCGCCTCAGCGCGGCGATGCGAGAATTAAATTGCATGCCTTCTCGTACGTTGGCTGTGTGCCTCCAAGTTGCCCCTTTTCGCTCAAAGTACTCTACGATTGTCTGAATATTAGGTTGTAGGTCGTGGGTTAGATCCGACCCTGTCAAACTTATGTCCTCGCTAGAATCGGTGTATATAGACGAAGCACGTTTGCACAAGGCCTGAATTTCTAGGTCTAGTTCGTCTAAAGAACGAAGAGAACTCACAGCTGTGCCTGAATCCCCCCACAAACTACTTGGTGATAAGCACTCTCCTACTGAAGAATAAAATCCCGATTCACAAGAGCCTCTACGTCGCAACCCCGTGGTTGGAGTATCGTGCACACCAAACTCACTCAAGTTTGTGCTGGAACCTCCTTTGAACAGTTGATGAACGAAATACGGCGAACGAAGAGTCGTGGTGTTTTTCCGCGATGCCGTAGGCGAACCGGGAAGGGATTTAGGAGAATCGGTGTTAGTTTCTGAAGATGGCAATTCGAAACAGGACGAAAAATTGCCGAGGAACTTTTTGACGCCGCGGAATTGGGTTAGTGCGGCAAAAGGATTGGACGTGCGAGGTTTGTAGTGCGGATCCTGGCGGCACATGATGAGGGCATGACGACGCGCCTTTTCGCTGGGAGTGCTGAACAGGGCAATCGGCAGCACGGAGACGTCTTCGGATAGCGACCGCCGATGGACAACTGCAAAAAACCCACAAATTGACAAAACAAACATGACAAGTAGTAAATATATAAGTAAATATTGAACACAAACAATATTACTAGAAACAACGGTAAGTATGTAGTGAGTATAATTTTTCAGTTGCTAAAAATAATCTGTTATTCTAATCAAAGGGTTGTTTCAGATATTTGGCAAAATGTGGCTATAGGTTTGTTCGTTGGGACTGCACTTTCTTGCACTGATGTACATTTTTCACCAACCAAATAAGTACTGTATTTTTCCCTAATTTTTAAACATAGCAAAGAATGTGTTCAACTGTAAAGTGCAAGAGTGTAGGAACCAACGAACACACCTTATTATAGACACCGCATCTAAGGCAATCCATAACCAGGGGCTCTTAAGGGGTTACATACATTTTTTTAATACAATAAAATTATTATATTTTGATGTTTGGCATATAAAAGTACAATATCTCAAAAAGTTGTAGATTAATTTTCATCAAAAAATATTATAAATTAAGCCGTTTGTTTTTCTTAAAACTATGTTTTTAAGTCGGTAGGCACGATTTCTCAAAAACTACTGAACCGATCTTGCTAAAATTTTGCACACTCCTAAATAATATTAACTCGTGATTGAACAAAGGATTTTTTATTTATTCAATTATAACCCATTTTACAAGCCAGTACGTGACCGAAAAATGGCCAAATTTTACCGGAAATCATATCATCGACTTTCAAACTTTGTCAAAAATTTCCATTACACTTTTTTTTCAAATGCTTCGTTCAATCACGAGCTATAAGCATATACTAACAGAAATTTTTTGGTTTTTTGATTTCAGATAAATAGATCGCGAGCCTGCCTACCGCGAGGTCTCCGAAAACCAGCTGTCAATGGCTTAATTTTTAATTTTTCGAAGAATTTTTTTTTACAACTTCTTGAGATATTGTACCTTTATATGCCAAAAGTCAAAATATAATAATTCTTTTATGGTATTCAAAAAAAAAATTGTGCTTTTTTGCCCTTTAAAAGGTATGTAACTCCTTAATAAGGGAGTTACCACAACATTTTAGGGCTAAGAATGAAAAGTATTAGTGTGTAAACTATTTTTTTCCTAGCACTAATTTTAAGATGTAGTTTTATACAAACGGCAGTTCTAGAAACAGTTTTAAATCTACTAAGGCTGGGTTTATCAAAGTGCAGCTAAATTTAGCTGACACGTAATAACCATAGCAACTCCAACCAAAATCCAGAATTTGCTCTTAACTGAGACTGTATCTTTTAGATAAGGTTTTAACTGTTAACTGATAAACTAGGTCTAAATGTGTTAATCTAAACTGTTTCCAATATTATTAAAATAATTAAATATTACAAATTGCAAACGTTTATTAAAAGAAGATATTCAAGCAAATCTTTGTTAACAGGGAGATGGTACATGGTTAAGGGATACACGGGATTAGTTCTAAGGGATTGCAGGTGTGGGTTGTCAGGTCGTACATACTTTTCTATGGAGAAGTGTTCAAAGTTGTAATTTATATTAAAGAAATCTACTTAAGGGGACTCTTCTTTTCATAATTGGAAAAAAATTAACTTTTTATTTTATTTTTTTGTGAAAAGAATATTGTATTTATTGAACTGAACATATTTATAAAACAAATTAAGAATATAAAAATTAATTTTTTCATTTTTAGTACATCTTGACCACTTCAGAGGGCGTCTTCCAAAAGACAATTTTTAAACTGCTCCACAGTTTTTGGGCTTCCTGTAACACATAAAGTAAAAATTCCAACGGGATTCTATTCTTAAGACAAAATACTAGTAACCAAACCCAATAAATATTCTATTTTTAATATTTTTATCATTTTATAAACATTTTTCTGAAAATGTTTATAAAATGATAAAAATATTAATTTTTCATAAAAATGTTTATAAAATGATAAAAATATTAAAAATAGAATATTTTTTAGGTTAAGTTACTAGTATTTAGTCTTATGAATAGAATCCCGTTGGAATTTTTACTCTATGTGTTACAGGAAGCCCAAAAATTGTGGAGCCGTTTAAAAAGTGTCTTTTGGAAGACGCCCTCTGAAGTGGTCAAGATGTACTAAAAATACAAAAAAAAAATAATTTTTATATTCTTAATATGTTTTATAAATATGTCCAAAAGAAATCAATTCAATAAATACAATATTCTTTTCACAAAAAAAAAATAAAAAGTTTATTTTTTTTTTGATTATGAAAAGAAAAGTCCCCTTAAACTTTTTACTTGTGTAAATTACATATTATAGGACAAAATATATTATTGCCTTTTTATGTAAAATTGCCTTTTCTAGCATTTAAGCAGTTGTCTTTTTTCAGTTACTTAAGTGACAATATTCCAATTTTGCATAAAGAGGCATCTTATTTTAATAACCTAGAATTTGCACTAATAAAAAATTATTTAAATAAATACTACAAATCGACAAATAAAAGTTGTTTATTAAAATCAGATATTAAAGCAAATCAAATTTGTTAACAGGGATAGGATACACAGGATTAGTTCTAAGGGATCCCAGGTGTAGGTGGTCAGGTCATACATACTTTTTCTGTGGGGCGGTGCACAAGGTTGGACGTCGAAGACTGCCAATTGCTCTTCGCTTTTGGCCACCACGCTGGCGAATCGAGCGGCTTTCCTATCGGCCACTTGCAAATCGCTGATTATATCGTCTAGGGTTAAAACAGTCTCAGAAAATGTAGGCCGGCTTTTTGGCTCTATTGCACAACACCTGAAAGAACATTATTATAATATATTATTATTTTATGTGAAATCACGTCATCACAAAGTAGTATTCAAATACCCTCTTATTTTGTATAAGATGATTATCATGCATTTTACCATTCCTATAAAAAAATCTAATGATGTAATTTTATAGTTTTATATGAACATTACATGTAAATTAAATGTAAAACTCAGTTTTTACGTATATCTGCACCGAATTACAATTACATACAGAATCAATGTTTTTTTTACAGAATATCTAAAAATCCAGATATGTTGGGAGGGATTGGATTGGATTGGATTGGAAAAGTCCAATCGTCGACCCCAAAAACTCCTATATACCAATTTTGACGAAAAGATTGAAAATATTTAATAATATTTACCCCCTCACCCCTGCGGGGGTGGAGTTAGAAAATTTCGAGGGGCTGACCGCGAGGAAATCTTTTGTACAAGCCAAAGGAACTCAGCAGGAACTCTGAAGAACTCCGAGACACTCTGAGGAACTCTGGAGGAACTCCAAAGGAACTCTGAGGAACTCTTTGCAAAAAGGAACTCTATTGTACAAATTTCAGACGCGGTCAGAAACAATTATTATTTATTACCCATGCGGATTAACGTTCTTATTTCTGGGGCGTGCCAATTATTTTTGAAGGGGCGCCAGGTTTGGTAGAAACCGCCAGAGACAAAGCTCTTTTTCTTGAAGGTAATTTTGAGGCGCCAATTTTTTGCTTTGAAGGGGCGCCAAGTTTGGTAGAAACCGTCATCAGGGACAAAGCTTTTTTCTTGAAGGTAAATTTGGGGCGCAATTTTTTATTTGTAGGGGCGTCAAGTTTTGGTTGAAACTGTCAGAGACAAAGTTTTTTTTTCATGAAGGTATTTTTGGGCGCCAAGTTTTGGTTGAAACTGTCAGGGACAAAGCTTTTTTTCATGAAGGTATTTTTTTGGCGCCAATTTTTTTTTTGTAGGGGCGCGTTTTGGTTGAAACCGTCAGGGACAAAGCTTTTTTTTTTTGAGGGTGCCTTATTGGCAGTAGTGCTTGTATAGCGGTAGTTTCTACGGCTTATTTACCAAAAATTACCCCTTCCAGAGAGGAACTCTTAAGGAACACAGGAGGAACTCCCAAGGAACTCGGAGGAACTCCCAAGGAACTCGGAGGAACTCCGAAGAACTCGAAGGAACTCAGAGGAACTCTTTTGTACAAATTTCGGACGCAGACCCTCGGAAAATTTTTATTATCTGATTCAATTTCAGCCACCTTAAAAAAAGATGTATTTTCCCCATTTGCCCCCCTTGCCGCACCCCAATGTTCACCAAAAACAATTCCGAACGAGAACTTTTGGTAACATACTTGTATGCCAAATTTCAAGTCTCTATTTTAAAACGTTTTTAAGTTATCGTGCTTACAAGATTTCCCGGACAGAACGATCGACCGATCGATAATTTTTTTTTGCTCGAAATTGATTTACATCGACATAAAAAGTCATAAAATGCAAAAATATGCAAAAAAAAAAATTTGAAAATTTTACACGAATACAATGCTTTCCTAAATTTTTGAAAATTTTCAAAATGGGAAAGCAAAATGACATTAAAATTGATCGAACTCACCTAAAAGCCAACTTTAAAAAGTCAGGTACAACGTTCTGGCCGCAAAGTTCACTAAACGCCAGATAGTCCAGTCCGAAGTTGTCCGTGCGGGGCAACATATCGGGGTCCGCCTCCACCCGGGCTATCAACTCACACAGAACAATGCCGTAACTGAACACGTCGCTCCGCTCGTCGTACAGCTGGCCCTTGAGGCACTCGGGGGACATCCAGTAGGGGCTGCCCACGGTGCCCAGTTTGGTTTTGCTGCTGGGGTCTGGGATCGTGGTGGAAAGGCCGAAGTCGCCAACGATGGCTGTGGGCACGGGGGATGGGTCGTTGTGCCGAATGAGGACGTTCTGAAAGAAAAAAACATACTTAAAAAAAAAGAAGCCGTAAAGATATCCCAGATTCTCTTATATGAGATATTTGCATAAAATATAGCATACTCGCATTTTGGTATAATTGGCCTCTTTAGAAGTAAATTTTTCATAAAAAAATTACGTTTCCTTTTATTTTATTCGATTTTTAAAAACGTAACTTTTAATAATAGTATTTTTTCCGGAAAAAAGTGACATTAAATGTCATAAATTTTACGCAGTCCTCCATTTTTTATTTTTTTTTTAAGTTTAGACCCTAAGTACAACTTTCTTGTTTTTGTGTAATGTTTTCAAATTTGAAGATTGATCTTTTTAATAAAAATATTTTTCTCGCAGAAAGACCTTGGAATTTCCAATAAAAATTTTATTATTATTATTATTATTATTAATATTATTTTTCTCGCAAGAATGAAGTTGATTTGGCCAGAGGCCGTGATGTGCCGTCATGTATCTTGTGCGCCTGTGGATAGGCCCTTAGGCCACCCATAACTTTATATTCTTTTAAATTTCATTAGTTTTCGTGTTTTTACCAAAATTGATTTTTCCTGAAAATTAGTCGACTTTTTTTCTTAAATTATCGTATGAACAAGAAAACGTTACATACGGACAGACCGAGGGACAGACAAATGAACGGACATTTTTAAAAGTTCTTTAAAACTGTATATAACTTTCAAAAATGTTTGATTTTGGACAAAAAATTTATATTTTCGGGTTCCGAAGTAAACCTATAATACCTCTGCTGTGAAGCTGGAAGGAGTATAATAAGAAAAACAAGCCGTGAAGATATGTAATGCTACGCATTTCATTATATATTATTCATAGAGGATGGTATACCGTAGATACATTGCAAGACGAAAAAAATTTGAAAATTATATAAAAAATTTTTTTTTTTTTGCAATTTTTTTTTTTTGCAAAACTAGAACATGTTAAAAAGTTTTTATTTCGAAAGAAAAATAACTGAAAACATGAGTTTTTTCAATTTATTTAAAATAACTTTTTTTGTTTTCGAGGGGATAACTTTCAAAAATAATAGGGATCTTCCCCTCATAGAATTTGATTTTTTCTGTAACATCAATCGGATTATTCGTTCTCGAGTTATCCTGAAAAAACGTGACAACAGACGGACATTTTCAAAGTTTCTTGTTTTTACATGAAACACATTTGTATCCAAGAATTTTTTGTCTAGGACGTTTTTGGGCGATTTTGGAAAATTCGAAACTACCGTATATTACTATTCTAGTGCTACGCGCTGTGAATAGTATAATGTTAAATTCGTTTCCACTTAATCAGTATTTATTTTATGAAAAGTGATTTAAATCATAACAAATTAGTAACAAAGGATAAAAAGAACAGTTTACTAAATACACAGCATGAAAGAAAAATAAATAACATTTTAAAATTCGCATTTAAAACACGTTTGATATGGTTTTCAGTGCACAGTTTTTATCTTAACAATTCATATTTATAATATAAAAATAATAATAATAATAATATTATACTGTCCACAGTATGAACTGTATAATAATCCTTTATTCCAGCCCAGAGGGCCATATACAAAAAAAAAATACAAAACATACAAAATATCTACAAGAAAATTAATAATTAGCCAATATACAAAAGTTCAAAAGAGCCCCCCATTAAAACTCTACTCCAGGTTTGCCATAGATTGGAACGCCACAGAATGTCACTCCTGAGTAGAGCCACAATAAAGAGGTTGGAAGATTTATACAGCCGATCGCGGAATCCAAAATACCCATGATTGAAGTCGAAAAAGTCCAAACGGACACCCTGTAGAATTTTGATTGGTTACGATGTAATCATGAACGTAGAAAATGTAATGCAATTAAGGGAGGACCATCACATTCAAATATAGGTAATACGTTGATAACTTTTATAAATCCTAAAGAAAAATATAAATGTTAATCTAACTGGAATACAAAAAAAAAAAGGAATATACCATTGTATAGGCAATTTAAATACCTTTCAAATTATGTATGACATGACCTCTTTCCATTAGAAAAATTTCCCTGTTACCTGCCTCTATTGTGTTCCCTAGAAATATCAAATATACCCCAAAAAATAATTTTTTAGCTATGTTATTTACGTGTTTCAAATTTCAAGTTTATATCTTAAGCCGTTCAAAAGTTAAAGGAGGGCGGACTTTCGACACGAACTGTATATCTTCAAGGGTTGTTTTATAAATAAATTACGACAAGGAGTCCCCTAGTAGGGGGCTCTTAAAATGACAATACACAATCTTTTTCGTACGAAAATTAAGCGATGATAATTTTTTTATTTGGAAAAAAAATTGCTTTGTTGTATTTTTAAGTATATTACATTGTTTTAGCTTGATCTTAATACCTAGAGATTATCAATTTAATTATTATGCAAATATTTAATATTTACACATTATCTTATAAACTTAAATTTTATCTAAAATATTTATATTACGCTTATTTTTTTTAAACAAATAAGCATTAACATTTTAAGGAGGGCTTCATGCGTTATTATTTTTAAAATAAAACCCTTAAAATTTAAGGGTAGCTTAGCGTTAACGTTAATAGCGTTATAAGTTTCGTTTGGATAAATGTAGCATTCTTTTTAACAATCTAAGATTCATTGGAACTTCCGAATTCATTGTAAAAATTTTCAAGAATGGTTTACCCCTCGTAACTATCAGTTTTCTTGTTTTAAAAAATAAAAAACAACACAAACAGTGCACTATATCTATTACATGTATATTATTATCATGGTGACACATTGTGTTTATAAATAATAATTATATTTGTTAGTAGTTTTATCGTAAAAACATTAACAACTTATTATTAGCAATTTTCTGCTATTAGCCAACATTAACTCAGAAGTTTCATAAGGGTTTTACTAACTTCTCAGTAGGTAATTTATTTTTTATTTTTGCAAAACCCAAATTTTAACAAATAGTAGATATTTGAAATTCGATAGTAGCGAAAAATTTACCACGAAACTTTAACCGCAAAAAGTTTCACCGCGAAAAATAAATTACCGCGGAAACAATTATCGCGACAATAAAACTCGCGTAATTTTATAATCGCGCATACTTTTACCGCGCAATAATATAATAGCGCTTAGATTTTAATAAAAAAATTAACCGTAAAATGAATAATTTTTTGAATAAAACACTTATTTTATAATTATGTTATTTTTAATTTATACCAAAAACAAAACCAAACAAACCAAACCAATTTACTTATATTTATGTTTTTTTTTAAATACTTTTTTAAAAAGTCCAAACTAAATTAAAAAAACTGATTTTATAATATATTATATTGATTATATAATATATTATATAGACGCCGAATTTGCTTTGCGCGTTAATTTTTTTCGCGGCTATTACTTTCGTCATATACTTTTCGCGGTAATTGAATTTTTGAATTTCGCTATTAAAACTTGGCGCGGTTATGGTTTTCGCTATTTTTATTTCGCTTTAATATTTTTTCGCGTTAAATGTTTACGCTGTTAATCCTTTGCACGGAAAAAAACATTTCGCTTGGTAAGAAAAAACCTCATATACAGGTACTTCCAAAACTCAATCCTAAGGGAGCTATGGGCTCCTAAAAATGCACCATTTTTAAAGAGCCATAGTATAGCTACTAGTAGCTTTAAAAGCGATTATTCCACCTACATGTATAGAAACTTTTTTTTTTAGTTTTTGAATAACCCTGCATCATTGAAATGTTGGTTTTAAACATATTAGTACCTAATTTTTCGTCCTCGATCCGTGAAATTTCACCTTCAAATGATTTTTTCTTGAAAACGATTAATCCTACAGTATTAGAACAAGAGTACCTTTTTATGTATTTTGACCTGAGGAATCATATTCCAAAAATAAAATTATAAAAAGTTACACAGAAAAGAGTTTAGTGAAAAAAAACTAATAGGGCCCCCCAGTTTCGCACACCCCTATTTAAAATAAGTACATGAAGATACCATACGAAGATGGGCCTTATTCAGCTTAGTTTACATTCAAAACATCGTTGATGTACCTCAAAGTTATTAAATAAAAACCGAATTTTTTAGCCACTTTCAAAGGGGCTTAGCTCCCTTATGACATTGTTAGACATATGTTTATAGGAACTTTATTTCATATTTTCCTATTTAGAATCACCCTTTAAAATTAATTACATCATTTACTGGACATCCTGTATATAATGTAACACTGTAGGAGCATGTTTTCAAAAAAATGCAATTAAGAGGAAGTAACATTTTGCGCCACCAAAAATGTTACCTTTTAAAAGGCAATTACTCCTAGGATCCTGTAATATTTTATTTAGTTGTTTTGGTGAAGAATACTTTTTTGCTTAGTTTTAAATGAAAAATCGCCATGCAGCATTAATTTTATTAGTGCTTTTTTTTGTTCACCATTCTATACGTCCATCTTCGAAGGGCCGTAGCTTCCTTTGTTAATTTTTTATGTGTATGCAAAATTTAAGAAAAAGAATAAAGGGACAAATTAGGCACTTGTTTATACTCAGCTGATCAGCTAGCTGATCACAAGTTTTTAAGATTTCCTGATTTTTCCAATGGCGTAGAGTAAATTTGGACAAGGCTTTAATCTGCGCTAGTGACCTCCAGTTTGAACCTAATTTATTGCGCGAAATTTAAATTGCCAGATTGTGATATATTACCAACCATAACAAAAAGTCACTAGAAATTACTAATTTTAACGGTTTTACGATTTAAAAATTACGTACAAAATGGTGGATATTCTATGACGGAGACAGCATTATGAGTGTGAGTAAAAAAACATACTCCATGGCAAAGAAAAAATACACCAGGGTGAAACAATTGGATGCACAGAAGGTCAATGCGCAGTCTTATTTACTCTTGTATTTTTCCCTGATTTCTCGAATAAAAATTTAAAATTTTCCTTTAGTACATACTGCACTTCATACTGGGATGCTCCCTAAACGTTTTTAAACTGTTATTTCTAAAAACATATAAGGTTTTTGTTTTGATCAAACATTTTTGTCAATTTTTATTGTGCGTTTAGCCAAAATTATTGGATTTCCATAACTTGTTGTAAATATCTATGTAAAAAATACGTATTAAAAAAAAACTTTATTATTCTTTTTCGTGTTCCGCAAAAACCCGAAACTTTTTTTTTTTTTTAATATAATAATATTATAGGTAAAGAAAATGTTGCATGGAAAGGAACAATTAATAAATTGTTATTTTTTTTTATATTTATGATTTAAACTGATAGTTACTAGTAATTATACTATTTTACTATTTATACTATTTTCACGTTTCGAGGATCTTTGTGTTTGGAAACCGACACTTTAATAATTATATAATATATTTTTAGACATACCTGAGGATATCTAAGTATATATACTACGATTAAAAAATGGCTTAAAATCTTGGAAGAAAGATATTTACGAAAACAGGGGATTAAATGTATTATTAAGTTTGATCATGTTTTAATTTTAAGTATTTCTCCAAAACTTTGCAAAAAAATAGCCCCAATTTCGTGCAAATACAGTCAAGGTTCAAAAACCGATGCGACGTTGACTTTTTAATTTAATTTTTTTTTTTAATTTTTGGTTATTTTATTTGAAATCAGCGGTATTAAAAATAGGCGTATGCAAAAATCACAACCTGAGAAAAAAATAGTTCGTGTCTAAGTAAAAAAACTTTCTGATCCCCCTGGGGGTTGTTGGGGGCTGAAACTCTGGGAATCAACTGATCTGTATTGGAGCTACCTTTTTCACTCAGCTCGTATCTAATCGGAACTGTTTAACCGCTTACGCTGCTAAGCTCTTTAAATATCAATTATATAGATCCATCATAACTTATATTACGGTTTTATAAGTGTATTTTTTGTCGCTGAACACGAATTCGTTGTCCGTTGCCCATCACGTCAGGGTTTTTTTTTAAATACGAAAAACCAATTTTTTTTTTTTGAAAATTTTATTCCGGTCATTTTGCTTTCCCATTTTGAAAACTTTCAAAATTTCGGAAAGCCTTGTATTTAGGGACACTAGATCTAGGATTTAAGTAAGCAAGGCGACAGACAACTCTGTCTGTCACCTTGTGTATTCGTGCAAAAAATTTCCATTTTTTTTTGCGTATTTTTGCGTTTTATTACGTTTTATGTCGATATAAACCCATTTCAAGAAAAAAATATATATATCGTTCGATTGGTCGTTCTGTCCGGAAAATCCTGTATCCACGATAACTTAAGAACGCTTTAAGCTGGATATTTGAAATTTGGCATACAGATATGTTTAAAATATTTTCAATATTTTCGTCAAAATTGGTATATAGAGGTTTTTGGGGACGACGAAACTGAATTTGATAATATAATTTTTCCAGTTCAAACCCCTAAGGGGTGGGGGTAGTTTTCGTGAAAAATGGCACATAGGGGTATTTGAGGTTGCTGAAAGTAAATCTGATAATAAAAAAAATCCAACCACCCCCTGAGGGGGGGGGGGTAGTTTTCGTGAAAATTGGTAATTGGGGTTTTTGAGGTTGCTGAAAGTAAATCTGATAATAAAACATCCATTTAACGCGCGGAGGTGAAAAATGGGAAAGCGATTTTACTGGGCAGTGTATTGCCAAAATATTAAAAAAAAATCTGAGATATGATCAAAATCGTCAAGTTTCGCTCATCGTCTGGATTAAAAAAAACTTCGTCGATAGATCTCGACGCGCTGATTACAAAAATATAGGTATAATAATAACATACAGATTAATGTTTTGGGAAATATGAGCGAAATAAAATTTTCGAAAGAAAAAAATAATTGTTTTTTCTATTAAAAAAAAAACCTGACGTGATGGACCAAAACGGACGATGGATACGTGTTCAGCGACCAAAAATACACCTAGAATACTATATGTGATCTACTGCAACCTACAGAAAACATTTGTGGTACTGTGTTATTAATTAAAACAAAAAAGTCCTATTTCCCAATATCAATTATTATTTACCAACCTAGGTTTCGACCTTTTCTATTACTAAGATCATCTTCGTAGAACCCTGAAGATGATCTTAGTAATAAAAAAGATCTAAACCTAGGTTTGGACCTTTTTGTTTTAATTAATAATTAAATTTAAATATTTTGAATGACATGGTATAAGACACATTTGATTTTAACAAATCATGCCTTATCAGGGAATTTCTTTTTTTTTAATACCGCACTACCTATTTATACTGATAAATCATAAAATGCCTATTAATTGGAAAATATTTTTCTTTCAAATTGGTTTGTTAGTTTATTGATAACATAGTTTGTACCTGATTTTGCAATTAAATCATTTATACATGTAAGTGGTTTATCAATGTTGGAATAGTTTATCAGAAACAAATATTGAGCACGCAATTCAAATTAATTTTAACTATGGTCTGTTTCTTCAAGCAAGATAGTAAATTAAAAATCGCACAGTGAATTTTTTCAAAACAGATTCGAATATTGGACGTGCGAATATACTGTCTAGTTTATTTTATAAAACATAACTATATTCTATACACAAACATATACTATTCAAACCAGTTGTAAAAATATTTACTGTGCGATTTTGAATTTACTATTTTGCTTGAAAAAATAGACCATAGCAATAACACAATGACTATTCTGTACTAGTACATAATATTATATTATACAGAAATGGTTCAAAATTTTAAGGGATGATTCTAGGTACAAAAATATGAAAAAAAGTTCCTATAAAGGTTGGTCCGGAAATGAGCCCTAAGGGAGCTACATCTCTCCTAAGGCTACATCTGAAAAGTAGTTTTTATTTAATTAGAACCCCATCAATTACCGTAACGATTTTTTGCACATGCCTTAAAATTGATAAAGCCTATCCTTTTATATTATTTTTATTTGGTAATTTTAACCATGATCGTGCAAAATGGCGGCGCGATGTCACTTTTTTGCCACAAACTTTTTTATCTGTAGATTTTTTTGACATTTTATTAATAAAATATATTTTATATGGTTCTTTAGATAAAAATACATAAAAAAGGTACTCTTTATGTAACACTGTAGGGCCAACGTTTTCGAGAAAATTGCAATAAAAGAGAAAATTTTACCTTCTGAACATCCAAAATAGGGACTAAAAAATGCGCCAACTAAAATTTTAATACTGCAGGGCGATTATACATCAAAAACGACGTACACAAATATCCACAAATCGCTTTTAAGGGAGCTACGGTGACCGTAGTACGGTCCCTTAAAACGTGTTATTCTTTAAGATGCCATAGTACTCTTAAGACTGATTTTCGAACCTAGATTTATAAGAGCTTTTTTCTCACAGTTTTTAATATAGAATTACCATGCAGTATTGAAATTTATGGTTTATTTTGTAGTTCCTATTTTTGAACCAGAACGTGAAAATGCCTTTTTTATCGCAATTTTCCCGAACACGGTTGGCCCTACGGTTTTACATAAAGAGTACCTTTTGTTATGTATTATTTACTAAAAAATCATATTTTATTAAGAAAATGTCAAAAAATAAACAGATAAAAATATTGGGGCAAAAAAATGCATCGTCCCTCCATTTTGCACGTCCCTGGTTAGAATTACCAAATAAAAATTACATAAAATAATAACCTTTATCAATGTTAAAGCATGTGGAATTTTTTTACTGTGTGTGGTTCTTAGGGTTCCAAAGATATTAAATAAAAACTACTTTTTATGTGTACCCTTAGGAGGCTCGTTACTCCCTTAGGGCTCATTTTCGAACCTTTATAGAAACTTTTTTTCTATTTTTGGATCTGGAATCACCCCTTAAAATTCTGTACCTTATGAATCACCCTGTTCAGAATGTTTCCAAAATCTCTTAGGGGTAATCAGATCTCGTCAAATTCGCAATTTTCCCGAAAACGGTTTGGCCCTACGGTTTTACATAAAGAGTACCTTTTGTTATGTATTTTTTACTAAAAAATCATATTTTATTAAGAAAATGTCAAAAAATAAACAGATAAAAATATTGGGGCAAAAAAATGCATCGTCCCTCCATTTTGCACGTCCCTGGTTAGAATTACCAAATAAAAATTACATAAAATAATAGCCTTTATCAATGTTAAAGCATGTGGAATTTTTTTACTGTGTGTGGTTCTTAGGGTTCCAAAGATATTAAATAAAAACTACTTTTTATGTGTACCCTTAGGAGGCTCGTTACTCCCTTAGGGCTCATTTTCGAACCTTTATAGAAACTTTTTTTCTATTTTTGGAACTGGAATCACCGTTTAAAATTCTGTACCTTATGGATCACCCTGTTCAGGGTGTCCCAGAATGTCCCAAAATCTCTTAGGGGTAATCAGATCTAGTCAAAATAATGCCACAAGTTATATAAAATTTTTGGTTACGGCCCTCCTACGAGATATTTGCCCTCCTACGAGATATTTGCCCCTCAAGATAGAAATAGAAAAATCAAAATTTTTTGATAACTTTTTTTGGGCTTTTTGAGGTTGCTGAAAGTGAATCTGATTATAAAAAAAATCTAACTCCACCACCAAAGGGGCGAGGGTAGTTTTCGTGAAAATTGGTATATTGGGGTTTTTCAGGTTGCTGAAAGTGAATTTGATAATAAAAAAAAAATTACTGCACCCCCTGAGGGGCAGGGGGTAGTTTTTTTGAAAATTTATATGTAGGGGTTTTTGAGGTCACTAAAACTGAATCTTATAATAAATTTTTTCTAATTTCATCCCCTGAGGGGTGGGGGGTAGTTTTTGTGAAAATTGGTATATTGGGGGTTTTTAAGGTTGCTGAAACAGAATCTGATAATAAAAAATTCTAACTTCATATCCTGAGGGCGGGTGGTAGTTTTCGTGAAAATTGGTGTATTGGGGTTTTTGAGGTTGCTGAAAGTGAATCTGATAACAAAAAATCCTAACTCCACCCTCTTAGAGGCGGGGGGTAGTTTTCATCAAAATTGGTAATTTTTAGGGTTGCTAAAAGTGAATCTGATAATGAAAAATCTATTTTACGCGCGGAGGTGAAAAATGGGAAAGCTCTTTTACTGGGCAGTGTATTTTATGTGTTTTTAGTCAAGGAATCCATATTTTTTATAAAAAATCCAAAAAATACACATAAAAAAGTTTGAGGCAAAAAAGTGACATTGCTCCCGCATATTGCATGTCCCTGGTTAAAATTACGAAATACAAATTACATAAGAATATAGCCGTCATCAATGTTAAGGCATGTGCAAAGATTCGTTACTGTAGTTTATGGGGTTCCAGAGATATTAAATAAAAACCACTTCTAACATGTACCCTTAGGAGGGCCGTAGCTTCCTTATGGCTTATTTCCGGACCAACCTGTATACGAACTTTTTTTCATATTTTCGCATGGGGAATCTACCATTTTCGTTTGATTCACCAATTCTGAATCAGCCTGTATATCAACAAAAATTTCTGAAAAACAGAACAGATCTACTTAAATTTTCTAATATAGCGTATTGTAGCGAAATAAAATAACCAATATTTAATTGGTAATTATGTATTAAAATAGGATTTCATAAGTTAATCCAGACAGCGTAATTTGTGTTGCATATATAGAATATTCAAAATATATTTAAGTTTGTGACGAAGGATCCCTTTCCCTTTCTTATTAAAGGTTCCATTTTGTTCTAAAACTCATCATGAGTGACTCATGTGCAACTGTGAAAAGTTAATTCATCCTCTGGATGGATCCTATATTTACAGATATTTTAAATATCTAAATGTAGCTGTCTGGTGTCTTAGGTAAGAATATTACTAATTTATAATTTAATTTTGTAACTAATTTTAAATTTTGTGTCTTAGCTTTTACCATGGTTTTTTGCACGATGTGTCAGTACAAACCCTCTCAAATTGGTCTACTATTTGCCTAATAAAACTCTCCATTCACAAACCAGTTATTTCTATCAACCTACAACCCCTAAAGAGTCTCAAAAACCACAAGGCGCCCAATACCGAATTTTCATTACTATATTTCAAAGTGGTTTTATTGCAGTATCTCGCGCCAAAATTTCTCACGCGTTTTGGCGTGCTGTCAAATGTTATTAATTATTCCTTAAAAATAGGACATAAGCGCACTTACTTTACTGGTCATATCCCTATGAAACACCCCCTGCGAGTGCAAATACGACAACCCCGACGCAATATCCTTGGCTATCGACACCCTCGTGTTCTGAGGAAGGTCCACAGCCCGATTTTGGATCAGCTGATCGAGCGATCCGCCATTTATGTACTCAGTCAGTGCGTGAATCTGTCCTTCATGCACGCACACTCCCAAGAGACCTAGAATGTTTGGATGGGACAGCCGGTTCATGAGTTGTACCTCCTTCACCATGTTTCGGCGGTTGGAGCGACGTAGGTTCATCTTCAGGACCATCACCTGGCCCGTCACTCGATGGGTCACCTGAAAGAAAACGGAATATTTAGATATTATTGAAATTGACATTATTAAAATTAATTATAGCTATTTTGCGAAAAATAGAATTTTTACTTTTTTATCGAAAAAATTAATTTCCAAATAAACTGTAAATTTTTCAGTATTACCGCGGACCGGAAACAATACATATCGATACCCCCAAGCAACAAAGCCGTAACTATTGTCATTTTTCACGACAGCTAAATTTCTAAAATATTTTTTTTTTTATTTAAGGGTGGGTAAATGATTGAAGTGGAAAAGGAAGTCATGTGATACATCATTTGAAAGCTTATAAAATTATCTACTGTTTAAGTATTTATTGTTTATTTACTGTTTGTTTCTGATTATATTCAAGTTTAGAATTTCTTACTTTAGTGATTTTAAGTAAACTTTTGCTTAAAGTGGACTGTGGAGAAACCTGAGTAGTACCACCATGTGTGTCTTTTTTCAAGGCGTTTACCTATGAGTATAACTCAAAATGGGTCTAACTTGAGTTACATCCTTGTTGCTTGGGAGTGTCGATATGGTACGGAATTTTTTTAGCTAATTTGTAAGATTTCTAAAAAATATTTTTTTTAAGATTTTTGAAAGTTTATTTTGTTTTGTATTACAAAATGTTATATCCTTGTGTCTAACTAATAATAGTTTAAATTTTAACGGAAAACCAATAATTTAAGTTGCAAAATTTTCGCTATGATGACAGACCTATAATTTAATGTAGCATCGAAGCGTACTGATAAAATGTGATCTTCCGGCGATAATATGAAAACACGTACAATAATTGTTTTACTCTTCACAACGCGCAAGCGCTAGATCAGTATAATACGGTGGTTTCCAATTTTATAAAATCGCCAAAAAAAGGTTCTAGTCCAAAAATTGGATACAAAATTTGTGAGTAACTCTGAAAATGACTGTCTGATGCACGTTTTTTTGTAATCACGATAACTCAAGAACGATTACCTGATCGCCCTAAATTTTCAGAAAGAATCAAGTTCTACGATAGGAAGACTTTGAAAAGAATCCCCCCAAAAAGAAAAAAAAAAGTTATGTGGAGATAAACTTCAAGTCCTATGATGAAAAGATTTTGAAAAGAATCCTCAAAAACAAGAAAAGTTATGTGGAGTTAAACTTAAAATAAAATCGAAAATAGTTGAACAAAGTCGAGTCGAGTTAACGTAATTTTTTTAGGAAAAAAATACATTTATTAAAAGTATTAAACCTACCAATCAGTGTCGGACTGGGCAGCCTGAGGCTAGTGAGATTTGTAACCTAGGGGCCAAAAATTTTGATGACTAAAAAAAATAATTTATAAACAAAAACTTATAAGGCACCACTGTGGAGAGTATAATATAGAATGTGAAGCATTACATATTTTCACGGCTTGTTATATTATTTTATTATATTTAACTTGAATATTATGAATTAAAATATTATCTAATAATAATATTATCTAATTTATTAATTATCGACCCATTATAACGCCATTATAAATAATAAAGGTTCTATCAAAAATTAATCATCCGTGAAATGAAAGGAAATGTAGATATAGTATACCGTGTGTCCCACATAAAACCCATATAAAAGGTACAAACCTTAATAATTATTAAACGTTTTAAAATTCTGGATAGGTCGATTTTTGTTTCAAGGGGGACATCTTTTGATGATATCTCCACCACCTGACCTCCACCGTAGGGAGGCACCAACTTTAAATTGTTTTAAAGGTATGTTAATTCTCTATTCAAAGGTGCCCTTAAAGTTTTCGAAAATACTCCATTCTTTTTTAAAAGTTTATCCATACATGGGTAAACGTATTAAGGATAATTATTCTTAATAACTTTAAAATTTAATGGAGATAACACTAAAGATATCAAAAAATTATATGGAGATAACATTAAAAGATGTCCTTATCGAAAAATTATATCCGGTAAATATTTCCTGAATAACGATATAAACTTTACCATTGCAGAATTACATATTTATACCAGTGTCAGTGATGACAAAAAACTCATTATACCTTCTTTTAATTAAAATTTTCCTTTGTCCCACTCAATCACCAGTGGTTTTTTATTTATTATTTTGTCTGTCCACGTTTTACAACCGTATAAAGATAGAACGTACGTACGTCCGCGTACGTTTTACTATAATATTTTCATATTTATAAATAAATAATTATAATTATCTGCCCTAATTTATACTAAAAAACATGAATTTAACCTTAATTTTAGTTCGTGACCGTGTACAAATGTTTTGATTAAATTTAAATTTTTATGTTATAAAAGAACGTGTTAGAAACTGTATAATGTATGTTATGTTTTGCAATATGGTACAAATTCTTGACCATATACACTCTGTGTTTTAATTAATCGCATCCCGCTAATTTGATCCACATAATAAACATTATGAGTACTAAAGGTTAGTTCATGGATAATTATAATTCAATTGACTATTAATAAATTAAGAATTTAACCAATGACATGTCAAATTTATTAGTCATGTTAGAGTTCAATTTCTTAATTTAATGTACGAAGTGTTAATCACTATCAGAAGTCCATGTACAAATTTTCGGAAGTCTTTCAAAAATATTGACAAATTCTGTGTAATTTTCGACAAGATTTTAAAGAGTTTTTAGAAATCTTATCGAAAATCTCAAAAATCATAGATTTTTACGTCGAAAATGTCATACAAAAATCTCGAAAGTCCATGTACAAATATTTTGTAGTGTGTAACCCCTCGTTTAATGACAATTAATTAAAACGACCACACATAGTTCCCCAGGAAAATGTGGATGAACAAAATTGACGAAAGAAACGGACGATCCTTGTAGCAGACGGTCTTGACATTACAGACCCACCTACAGCGAAATCCCAAAGGATAAAATTTGGAAGATAATGGCTTAACATTTCAAAAGGATGAACCAGACTTAAACCAATCGCTGATCCTCCTTAATTAAATATTGATTTAAATACAATTTTTCACCTAGATGATCATGACTTAAAATGGCGCAAAATATAATTATATTCTTCCACTCTAAAAATATTCAAAAGTAAAATACGAAACACTTAATATTAAGCAGGCTTGTTCGGGATTTGAGTTCTGAACTGATTCTCACTAATAGAGGTTTAATCCTTGTTAACTACCATGTGACTTGAAAAAGCCAATAAGCAATAGTCCAGAACCGAAAATAGTGTATGTTGAACAAACCTAGTAATTCTACGTTTTTTTTATACAAACTCAGAATTTTACTTTGTTGGCCAATTGATCTGTCAAACATACAAAATCAAATAAACAGCGCTCCTTAAAAAGTTATAAGAAAAATCTAATATTGCGATCTCTAATATTAATATATTATTAGTATTAAATAATAATTTAAAAGCAAAAATAATTGTGTAAAAATAATCAAAAATTTGACGTCTTACCAAAAACACCCAACAAAGTAAAATTCTGTAATAATTTCATAAAAATGTGTTTTTCTTCCTAATGCAAATAGATAGCTCAATTTTACAAACAGATTTGAAATCTAGGTGAAAAATGATATTAAAATCAATATTTAATTGTGGAGCATCACCGATTGGTTTAAGTCTGGTTCATCCTGAAGAAATTTTAAGCCATTATCTCCCAAATATGAACCTTTGAGATTTCACTGTGAGTGGTTCTATAATGTCCAGACCGTCCGCTACAAGGTCCGTTTCTTTCGTCAATTTTGTTCATCTAAATTTTCCTGGGGAACTATGTGACCAGCAGAGCAATTCACATATCATGTGGATGTGGTGTGATAGCATCACCGATGAACGCGATGTTGTCGTTCACTGGTGATTGGGTGCCGTGAAGATAAACTATTCTCTAAAAAAACTGAAGGGCGCAAAAACTAATAGTCGAGGGGTAAACATTTCTGGAAAGAATTATACAGATCTAAGGAATTCATACAGAAATCCTAAAGAAATTCCGAGATTTCTTGGAATTCCCGAATTAACTTTACAAATTGCTCCTACGAGATTTCTGGTTGCAGCAACCAGAATGATTGCTATTTTTCCAAATCTAGTTGATCTGTATTTAACTAATGACCTGGACAACCAGATCGTTTTTTCAGTGTATAATTTTGCATTAACCAACAAAGTTTGACATGGATAGATAAAGAAAGTGGAAATATACAGAAAAAACTGACGAGTCCATTATGGACATTATAATTACTCTAACTTGGAGCAAGAGTTATAAGAGGATTATAGATAAACGACAAAAATATATGTGAATATTTGGTATGTATTTCACACAGGTCTCTCCTCTGGAGTCAAAAACTGCAAAAATACAAATAAGACTATTTGGCCTGCTTGGGATATGATTTGACTATTTGCCCTGTAATAGAAAGAATAATAAGCGGGTCAAATATCAATTCATGACAGATACAACTCCAGAATCAGTGAGCAAAAAAACACTCCATTAATACTAATTCTATTTTAGACAAATGAGCCATAGGCACTGAGCCTGTCTCTTAAAGATCCAAACAAACTACACAGGTCAAATATTTTTATTTGTATTTTTGCAGTTTTTGACTCCATTGGAGAGACAAGTAGTAAATGAAATACCAAACAGTCACCCATATGTTAATTTTCATTTACGGATATTTAGAATGACACCCTCGACATGCTGTAATTGGTTAATTTATACCACATAATTATTATTATCAAGTCATTTAAATACATGATTAATTTTTAATTGAGAGTTTTTTACTTTTTTTATTTGATTGTACTCTGTACCCAAAGTATATATTTAGATACTCAATAGCCAATTTTTTGTGGTAACGCCGGTTAACCTGTACGTATCTCTTTCTCTGTTTAATTGATGAGTTAAAAAAAGATAGAAATACATATTCCCCTAACTTGGTTAGTAACCGCTGCTCCACAAAAAATCGGCTAATGGTTGCTAACTCAGGGACACGAATAAAGTTGAAATTTTTAGTCTTTTTGTGTATCGATGAGATTCTCAAGTGTACTTAAATCTCATTAAATATTCCCGAGGAAGTTCACAGATCTTTATTGTTGGCAGTTTAACAATTATGTCACCGAATGTTTGCTCCACCTATTGTCACCAATGGAATTGGAATGGATTTATATGAGTCGTCACTTACCTAGGTCGGTGACATAATTGTTAAAAGCCTCTTAAAAAACTACGCGATGGACAACAGTTTTTGAGACAAAACACGACTACGACTACGCACGACTACTACGTACGCATGACTTCATACTAAAAGAACACTTTCGGTTCATGTATTGGTACGCAACTTCGTGTACAATACAGTTTTATTAATGTCAATAACTTGACATCTAGTAACACAACGTCAAAAACAGAACTTTTTTTTATTCTCAATTTCAACGCATTATTTTTATTGTGGCCTTCTAAAATATTTTTGCAAGCCTCATCCAGCAAAACGGAAAAGGTCTTTCACACAAATAACTATTTTACAGTAAAAAACGTAATTTTATTACAATAAGGCTTATTAAATAAGCTGTAGATATGTTAAGATTTTTATTATTATGGATGATTTATTTTAGGAATGTTATTTTGCTCTTAATTCTTCGATATTGAGGTTAAAATATTTTTAAAAATACTCAAAATTCTTCAAATACAAGTATGTATAGATAAGTAAAAGGCTCGCAATGAAATACTATATTTTTGGCAACGATTTGGAATACCCAAAATGGTGGATATTTTAATAGTTTATTTTCTGACCGCTGGATCTGATCTTGATGCTAGAAGACTTATTAGTCCTTAAAGGACTATTACTTATAACTGCATAGTAATATTCACATTAGTTCAAAACACTCTTCTTAACTTCTGTTTTCAGAATATTTTCAAGGAATATCTTAAGATAAGAATTCTTAAACTTATAAATAAGTGCTATAAATAAGTGCTAAGTTTGGGATTTATCGAGGGATTTATGGCCTTTGATTTGTCCGAGATTGCTAAATATAAAAAAAGGCGTGAAGATATGTAATTCTTCGCATTCCATAGTATACTCTTCACAGTAGATAGTATATTGCGTATTTTCTTGACATACTTTCCAAAATATCATTTCTTTGAGCTAAGCGCGCTCTTAATTTTTTATACTGTAATAAAAAAGTCTCCCTTCCCCTATATAATATACAACAAAAAATTTATTATATTTTTTGTTTATGAATTGTTTTTGGCAATGTTTTCTGAAATTTTATCGGACTAATTTTTATAATTTTTTGAAAGATTTTGTATATCTCCTGAAAATTTCATATCGATCGGATATCCCCGAGTTGAAAAAATTGTGAGAATCAAAGGATTGTGGAAGATTGTCAAAAAGATTGTACAAAATTTTAATGACAATAAAAAAAAATTGCGACTAAAGAAAAAGGGTAATCACCTCTAAAAAAAAGCTTTACCCCTGACACTGAAAATTTGAATAAAAGCGAAAGGCCACCTCTAAATAGGCAAAAAAGCTTTATCCCTAGCGGCGAAAATAAAATATTTAAAAAAATTGTCGAAGATGTGAGAAGATTTTAAATGATTGTGGAAGACTGTAGATGAATTTGGAGGTTTGTAGATGTTTGTGAAAGACTGTTAAATACTGTCAAAGATTGTGGAAGATTGTCAGGAATTGTCAAGGATTGTGCAAGATTGTTGGATAGGTGTACAAGGATTGTCCAATAAGTTAACCCCTAGGAATTTTTGATCTAGAGTAGGGTAAATGGACCGGTTAGCCGCCCACGACCCCTTCTCGGCCAATTCGATAGTTACAAACAAAATATTTCGTTTTAATTTTATTTTTAATACTTTTCGCCAAAATTGAAGTTTTTATAGCCGGGTAAAAATGGCCGAATGGCTATATTAATTGGCTGAGAACCGGTCAATCCATCCAGTTCGTACTGTGAAGTATAATAATGCCATGCAAATTCAATAAATAACAAAATTTATGAATAGAATTCGCTGAAAATAGGAGTCAGAGCACGGCACGGTTCACCTGGGCGATTTTTAATTAAAATTTTCTTGGACCCCTACATTTTTTGGACTAAAACATAACTGATGAGATCAGAAATCAAGTCTCATTTGAAAGAAAATCGTAAAAGATACACTTTTTTAGACAGATAAAAAAAAGTATTTTTGAATAAAAAGGTGTGTCAAAAAATCGCGGATTTCAAAATCAAAAACGCTCTTTGGCTTAAAAGTTGCTCCTTAGTAAAAAACAGTGGCCACTCAAAAATGAGCCAAATCGATAAATATTTAGAGGTAGCTCAAAGCACTCAAACTTAAAAAAAATCGGTACCTGTTTTTCGGATAAAAACTGATACCGATAAAAATTGAGGAAATTTTGGAGGGTTTCTTTGGTAATATTTAGAAACAATACTAAATGTAAGAACTAAAACAATTATACCCCTCCCCTTAAGTTAGAACATGAAAAAATCGCCAATTATTTGAAGATTTCGCGAAAATGTAATTTTTGCAAGTTTTTAAAAGTTTTAAATAAAAAATCTGCAAAATTATATATTAGTATATAAGTATATATACAATGTATATTATACATGTTAACCTACATGACTATACAGAAAACATAATTTTTTTCTTCAAGTTGAGTAAAAAAAATTAATTTCGATTAGAAACCGGGTGGATTTTCTGTTTTTTGCCTAAAACTTTTTACGCTGTACTTTTTTTTTTTTGATTTTTTGGTTGGAATACTTTTTTATGTAAAAATACACAAAAAAGTTTTTTGTGATTTAACATCGCAGGTTTAACCGTTTTAAAGATAAATGCATTTAAAAGTAAATTTTTACGCATGAAGAACCAAAAATTAAAAAATTAAAAAATATAAAGCAAAAATCAAATATTTTAGTACTGAGTGGTTATTTAACATTAAAAACATAGAAAAAGTTTATATGCACCTTGGTCAAAAAATCATTACTAAGGAAGTTATGTCCTTTTAAATATGCCCATTTTCAATAAATTTTCGCAAAATCTTCAAATAATTGGCGATTTTTTTATATTCTAACTTAAGGGAAGGGGGAAATATTTTTTTTTTAGTTTTCTCACAATTAGTATTGTTTCTAAATATTACCAAAGAAACCCTCCAAAATTTCCTTAATTTTATATACAATCACTTTTTATCCGAAAAACAGGTACCGATATTTTTTAAAGTTTGAGTGCTTTGAGCTACCTTTAAACATTAATCGATTTGGCTTATTTTTGAGTGGCCACTGTTTTTTTACTAAGGAGCCACTTTTGAGCCACAGAGCGTTTTCGATTTCGCAAATCGGAATTTTTTGACACACGTTATTAATCAAAAAAACGTTTTTTTATCTTTCTAAAAAAGTGTATCTTTTACGATTTTCTTTCAAATGGAAATTGATTTCTTATGTCATCAGGTATGTTTTAGTCCAAAAAATGTAGGGGTCCACGAAATTTTTATTTAAAATCGCCCAGGTGAACCGTGACGGGTTAAGGCTACCCAAAACAAAGTTAAATGGAAAGTCTAAACCACCCCGGATATTTTGATTTTAGGTTGTTTTTGGGACATTTTCAAACAGTTTTTGACAAAAATTGAAATCGCTCACGAAGCCGTTTTTAAATAAAATCATTCTTATTCTTCTTCTTAAAGTTTTTCCTGACATCAAAATACGGTTTTTTCTATGAAACACCCTATAGCATAGGTACTACCCATGATACTCAATATAATCACGACCATTCACACGCCTACTTTGTTAATGTCCAAAATAAGACGACCGTAATTTTGGACATTAACAAAGTAGGCGTGTGAATGGTCGTGATTATATTGAGTATCATGGGTAGTACCTATGCTATAGGGTATTTCATAGAAAAAACTCCGTATTGTAATGTCAGGAAAAACTTGAAGAAGAAGAAGAATGATTTTATTTAAAAACGGCTTCGTCAGCGATTTCAATTTTTGCCAAAAACTGTTTGGGAATGTCCTAAAAACAACCTAAAATCAAAAAATCCGGGGTGGTTTTACTTTCCATTTAACTTTGTTTAAGGCTACCCGTGAGAGATTTGTTAATTACGTCTTGCCTCGCCCTTGCATACCAATGTATCAAACTTCTATCTACAGATATGCATCGTGTTAAAACTTTTTTTAGTAAATGGTTAAAAATAACAAAATCCTAAAATAGCATGTCATGGTATAAACCATTGAATACCCGTCATTAAATTATTTTGATCAAATTGGTTAATTTAATTCTTCTTTAACATTGTGGTCACGAAATGCCGAAATATAGCAACCAATTCATTAAATTAAGCACGGATTTGCTTATTGGTAAAACTCTCACAAAATTACAAAAAAATGGACATCACAAAAATTAGCACGATTTACTTTCTTGGTATCAATTGTCTAGAATAATCGGCATGAGGGCAATTTTAAAAGCTCAAAATACCTTTAGTAAATTAAGTGAAAATGGTGCGGTTCCATCGCACTTACTTTCTCTAAAAAATGTATCAACGAGTTTTAAGGTTTTAATTACATACAGGGTGTAACAAAAAAGGTGGGCTGGCTATACATAGCAATATTGTACTCATCGAAACAATGAAAAAAGTTCATATACACATATTTTCTAAAATGCTTCGTCTCTAAGATACGCCCCTTTTAAAGTGGCTAAAAAAATCGGTTTTTATTAATTAACTCAGGAATCCCTTGGAATGCAGGTTTTGCATGTAAACTAATCTTAATAAGGCACATCTTTGTATGTTATTTTCATGTACTTTAACCATTTTTTTGCCCCATACTTTTTTCTGTGTAACTTTTTTGTAATTTTATTATTGGCAAATGATTCCTCAGATCAAAATACATAAAAAGGTACCCTTGTTGTTATACTGTAGGATTAACCGTTTTCGAGAAATATTAATTTGAAGGTGAAATTTCACGTTTCGAGGACTAAAAACTAAATACTAAAATGTTGAAAACCGAAATTTTAATGATGCCGAGTAAATATTTATTAAAAACTAAGAAAAAAGCCTCACGTACAGTTACTTCCAAAACCAATCCTAAGGGAGCTATAGTATTCTAAAAATTAATAATTTTTAAAGGGCCATAGAAGCTTTAAGGGCGACTGTTCTACCTACATGTATAAAATCTTTTTTTTTTCTTAGTTTTTGGTGTAGAGTCACCCCGCATCATTAAAATTTCAGTTTTAAACATTTTAGTGTTTAATTTTTGGTCTTTGAAAGGTTAAATTACACCTTCAAATGAATTTTTCTCAAAAATGGTTAATCTTACAGTAATAAAACAAGAGTACCTTTTTTATGTATTGTGACCTGAGGAATCATTTGCCAATAATAAAATTACAAAAAAGTTAGACAGAAAAATGTTTGGGGCAAATGATTTCGCACGCCCCTGGTTAAAAATGTACATGAAAATAACATACAAAGATGGGCCTTATTAAGATTAGTTCACATGCCAAACCTTGTTGCTGTATCTCAAAGGGTTCCTGAGTTATTACATAAAAACCAAATTGTTTAGCCACTTTTCACGTTGTTTTGGTGAGTAGTTGTTTTGGTGAGTACAATATGGATATGTATAGTCAGTACACCTTTTTGGTTACACATCATGGAAGGTGATCAACGAGTGACCAATGTAATTAATAATTTGGGGTCGCTGAATCCGAATCCAAAATCAGTTTATCTCCATCACCCCTATAGGGCCTATTTCTTTCATTATGTTAAAATTTTAAGGTGAAAGAGGCAACCGGACTTCAGATTCGGACTCAGCAACCCCAAATTAGTAGAACACATCTGTCCTTGCTATCGATACTTTTGTTTGTTTGTAGCCTAGTGTTATTGATCCAACACCTTATTATAAACAAAGGGTTAACACTATTCTCCTATAACTTCCATTTAAACGTGAGAGAAAGTAATTCTCTCTTTCTCTCTCTCTCTCTCTCTCACACACACTCACACTCATTCAGTCTAAGGATTGAAAACCCATTAAAATACAGACACTTCAAACTAAATCAACAGGTGCTGGATTAAACATTAATTTGCATTTACTTTGGGCGGTTGTTCGTTACGATTACGAGTTTTGGGTAAAATGGGCCAAACCATTTAAAGGATTTTGCTAGTTTAAAAGTGAACCTTGCTGAAAAGCTGCTAAGAGTGTAATAAAATGCGACCTGGGGCATGGCAAGACATGAAATAAAACTTGATAAACCGAGTTCTAGTATTTCACGTAATGGCACTTTTTTTTATGTAGGTACATCTATAATATATAAGTACACATCATATATGATGATAAATAACAGCTGTCAAATATGCAATAAATTTAAGAGTTTATGGAAGTATTGTTTGCACTGCAGTGATATACGTTTTATAAAATTAGCACAAATATAAGCAAAATTAATTTTTAATTGACATATTGTAGAAAATGTGAAAACTTTTACGATAAAAGTGGGTTTCAAATACAGCTTAATTGGTATTTATGGAATTTACAGTCAAAGGAAAACCTATTCAGTTAAATTCCCTGATCTTTACCTGATTTTTCCGAGATTTCCCTGATCAAAAGTCTTTTTCCTGATTTTAGTAAACACAATAATTTTTTTGTCATTATGGACATATGCTAGGGGGTTAGGGGCTTACAATAATAAATACGCTGCTGGCAAAAAACTGATAGACCCCCCGTTTCGCAAGCCCCTGGTTAAAATAAGTACATAAAAAGAACATACGAAGATGGGCCTTATTAAGTTTAGTTCACACTGTATCTCAAAGAGTTCCTGAGTTATTAAATAAAAACCGAATTTTTTAGCCACCCATAAAATTTTTTAATTTTATTATTTTGTTATGTATATTTTTTAAAGTATATACAGGGTGTTCCGTATCGTTATACCGGGTGTCCCACCAGGTTCTTGACAAGCCATGTCTCCGTTATTTTAAAAGATAGATTTTTTTGCAAAAAACAGCGTTAAATGGGAGCCATTGAAGTTTTTATTGACGTGTTCAAAACCACCCCCTTGCTTAACGACCCCCTTAAAACCACCCCCAACTTCTGTTTTTCAAATAGCACCCCTCCATTTTTATCAAAGCACATGAAAGTACATTTCATTCTGAATTCAACCTATTTTTACTAAAGAATATGAAAGCACATTTTATTCTAAATTCAACCATGTATTATAAGTGGTATCTTATCATTTAAGGGGCTCCAAATAACAATTATTATTTATTAATAATAGGGTGGTATTTAGAACAAAGTTGCAGGTGGTTCCAGGAGAATGGGTTATTAAGGGTGGGTTTTGGATACATTAATCAGTTTTAGATATAATCTAACTTGTTTTTGGAAAAAAAAATTGATGAAAAATATTGCTTGTGATCTAATGGGGTTGTACTTTGGAGCCCCTTAAAAAATAAGATATCACTTATAATACATGGTTGAATTTAGAATAAAATGTGCTTTCATATTCTTTAGTAAAAATAGGGGGGTGCTATTTAAAAAACAAAAGTTGGGGGTGGTTCCAAGAGGGTGGGTAAGTAAGGGGTAGTTTTTTGCAAAAAATTATATCTTTTCAAATAACGGAGATACTTGTCAAGAACCTGGTGGGACACCCGGTATTTAAATTTTGTCAGTATATAGTAGACTTAGATCTAAGACAAAAAACACAAAAGTGGTAGGTGGATATTTATTCGTAAGGGAGCTACAACCCTCCTAAGGTGTTTGTTTTTGCTTTTTTGGACTTGGACTGGAGCTTTTTTCCAGGGCAAAAACAAAAGAAGTACAGTACTCTCAGTTTACCATAGACTTTCAATTTAAAATTTACTTCAGCTTTTTGATTTTTGGAGAATAGGGCTTTGGATCTGACTAAAATTGTTATCTAATTTTGCTGTGACGTTTCGACGATGGGTTTTCGTTGTTTTCGAACAGAGAATTAAAGCCAAAGACTAACAGTAAACACTCACATAAACAAAACATTATTTAAACAAATAAATAACAGTTAAAAAATAAAATTAAGACAGTGTACTTTTCTATACGCAGCAACTGAACCTGCGTATAGAAAAGTACACTGTCTTAATTTTATTTTTTATACAAATCGGGCAAAAATTTTTAACTTAAAGTTACTTCTGTATCTTGTAAAAAATATTTGGTATACAATAATTTATTATTTAAAACAAAAATTAAGATTATTTATTTAAAAACCAACTAATAATAAACAATAATAGTCATTCTTTTAAAAATATAGCCTAATGTTTTTTTTATCGAACAGTCTGATCAAAATTTCACCGTCTATGAAATTGCGGGCAATGACAGACTGACGGATGTATGTCATAATTCACACAAGTAAATAAATACCTTGTCTAGAAATTATACGTAATATAACAATAAAATTGCAAAAACATGCAATATCCCAACATTGTTAGATGTGACTAAAAAAAAAACATACATTTATCATACACAGGATGTATATCATTGGTATTAAACGGTTATTTTCAGGTGTAAATTATCCGCTTATTATCCTTTTAAATAGGCACATTCTTTTTACGATTCTTGCTTAAATAGTTGTTCTTGCTATACCAATATAGCCAAGACAAGTTGTCCTATCTGCAAATTTGATGTTTTGAGATATGGCCAGTTTTATTGTTTTTGTTTGCACTTTTTGAAAACATGTTTAAATAAATATGGCGTTGGGTTCTGCTCTATTTTAAATCAAAAATACGTGATATCCTTTGAAAAAAATATATATATATATATTCTTTTTGTCAGAAAAATAAATTGTCATACTAAATGCATTTGTTCTATCTGAGAAAGTTAGGAAAAAATATATCTATAAAGTTAGTCCTAGTCCTGACTTATTCGTCTAGTGAAGAATAGTAAGGACAATTTTATTTAGAAAACATTGAAAATTTTCCACATAGGACAAATATCTTAGGCTTATTTTTAGGATTTGGGTTTTAGATAGGATATTTATTTTTAGTAGGTACATGGGGCTAGTGTAAAGCAATACAATGGTGTGTTTATCTCAAAAAGTGAATTTTTGCAGATAGGAAAACTTGTCTTAGCAGGGGAATATGATTGAAAAAAGTTATATGTTAACATACATACGAAATGCTAAACTGTGTGTACGATTAGGCACTTTTTACACAGTTGAAATCAGCAACACAAGTAGGTATCACTACAAAAAGGGCCTTTGTATGATCTTTAAGGTGAAAAGTAAGTGAACTTAGGCAGTGAGGTGTTAATTTATGTCAATTACCTTTCGGTAAAACACCAAACTTTGAAAAAACCAACGTAAACCAACGATTAAAAAAAGTTATGTTATGTTAACATAAATACGACAATGCTTAACTGTTTGTACGATTAGTCACTTTGCACTTTATATATGTGCAGTTGAAATTAGCAACACAGGTATACCACTACAAAAAGACCCTTTGTATGACTTTTAATGGGAAAAGTGGACTCAGGCAAAGTGATATGACAGTCTCCTGCCCAATTACCTTTATTCTTCATGGCTTGTTATATTATAGCCATTGAATGTTTTCAATGGGCGACAAAAAAAAACGTGCTATATCTACTACATTCATCTTGTGATTAAAATACCAAACCTACTAGATTATAAAGGAGACATTTATCGAAAAACAATTAAATTTTATCACTCCTATGTAGTGAAAGTATAAGTGGATAGGCATTTTTTTATCCGACAATTTAATTGAGAAAATCCATATATAAAATACCGACCTTTATAAATAAAATATGAATTATATTTTCAATGAATTACACAGCAAAAAGTTATAATATACAGAGCCTTAACTTTGGGGGGGGGGAGCGTTCCCCCAAGCCATATTGAAAAGTGGTATATTTCATTGATCCAAAACAAAGGTTTTATATTTTATGGAGGTGAGGACCTTTTTTTTAGTCATTAACTTTTTTCTCGAAGACCATATGCAGACCAATCAGCGGGACTAACGACAAGTCCGCGGCGTGAAACACATGTTGCTTACACGATATATAATTTATTATACATAATTACAATGAATAATTAGTTCAATTAACACGAAATAGTGTAATAACCACAAATCCATCCTTCCAAGTGTTTGCAATAAACAGCCAGCAACAAAACAACCATAGGGCCCTATAGAACATCAATGGAGCACACAAAAGGTTAGTTGCACGCTTTCCTTTCAATCCTACCCTTAAATTCCCCTTTAAAAAAATAACACACACTATAAAAATGCACGGTATATGACATTACATAAAATAAGAACATGTATTTTTGCACTTAAATCATTTCACTACACGTTAAGCTATGTAAAATATTGCAAAGTTATGTGGATTTATGTAAATTTTTTAAAATTGTCCAAGCGATGCATTATATTAACCTACATTGTGAGATGACAGTAATTTGTTGAACTTTTTCCTTAGCATTTTATCTGTTAAACCTTTTAACCAAAACACAAAATTGGGCATTTGTTTCAAACAAGTATCATAACATGTAGAAGATTTGTAAATTTTAATTAAATTTGTTTAAAATATATTGAGTTAAATAATCAATAACCTACTGTCATTTCACAATGTGGGTTAACATATTATTACAAAACTCGGCTCATATAAGATAACAGGCACACAAAGAAGACCCAAGTAGTCTTCAGACAAATTTTGGCTCGCGAATCTGAAGTCAAATTTGTTCCATCCCAGTATCAGGCACAGGGGAGGGGGTCTGTTTAGTAAATAGACAATTTTTGCAAAATAAATTCAAAAATAATCAAATAAAACTTTTAAAGTTTAACTGCATAGAAAATTTACGGATTCTATTCAAGAGTATACAAATTATTTTTTCTTCAAGCGTACTAAAATGTTCATATTTTATAACTGAACACACTAGTTAGAAGTGATCTATTTTTTACAGTAAAAAAATGAGTTCATGGTTGTACGCCGTAAGAAAAAGTTAGCAAAACCACCACTGGCGGCAGCACTCTTTGACTTTGATGATAGCCATACTTCAAACTTGTTTGTTTATTATGTAAACAGGTGGTTGACTCGAGATTCTGTACAAAAACCTTGTGTGAAATTGATTAAAAATGATTGAAGAAGAATATATGGTTTACACACCTACAAATCTCTCCGAAATTGCAAATGCTACATTAGACAAGTTACCATCGAAATCGCGAACAGTACGATTTAGCCTACGAAAAAAAATTAAAATGAGCTAAGGAAGGTTTAAGTTAATTTTAAAGGGGTTTTATTGGCCTATTTTAATAAAAAAACATACTTTATTACTGAATAAATTAAATTCAAAAATTAATATTAAAAAAAATATATATATATATATATATATATATATATATATATATATATATATAAGATCGTATTGGATGCTTGAAGAAAAAATAGTATGTTTCACTCAGAGGAAAAGTGCTTTTTTTACTCGTCTGTAAATTCTAAAACTAGTAAAAAAAGCTTCACTTTTCCTCTTAGTAAAAAAATAAAATAAAATAAAAAAAGGGTATACGCGTAGTGTTTATTATTTTATTTACTTTTTTAATATACAGCCTGTATAAGAAAAATTCAATAAGTATTATATCATAATCAATTATTTTTCAATTAGTAAAATAATGAATAGGCAATATTTAATTATAAAACAAGCGTTAACTAAAACTAAAATTAATGAATTAATTTCCTTGCAAAAATGGACGGATATCCTGCCTGACTTTTGGCGTAAAAAACTGTGTGAAAATTATTTAAAGTCTATTCATCAATTAGATAAATTTAAAAAGCTTAGATTTTAATAAACGTTAACGAAAACTTCACTAACGTCGAAAAGATAGAATCTGTTTATTAATCATTTTAGTGCATTTTTGAGCATTTTAATTCAATAACAGCGTAACAACATCATGGTGCCCAGCAAAACCTTAAAATAACCTACGCTGACTTTTCCAGGATGAACAGAGAAAATTTCCATGATTTTACCAGGTCTTTTGAAGACTAAAAGTCCTAACTACAATGGTATTGTAATAATACAAATCAAAAATTATAACCGAGAATATAACGCTATTCTATTACCTATAAAGGGAAAATTTTGTTACGTCTTCTTACAATTTTTATACGTATTTCGAGAGATACCTTAAGTTTGTGGTATGAAAAAATATATAAAATTCCATAACACTTCCCTGAAAATTCCCCGGCTAAATTCTTCGACTTTTCCAGTTATTCCAGGTTTTCCAAGCGTGTCAAAAGACCACCCCCCACTTTTGAACGGCTTCAGATATCAACTCGAAATTTAAAAGTTTTAAATTTAAAAAACTCATGAATAAGATAACCCAAATATTTTTTGGTATATATTTGGTATGCTTAGAGGGCATGATGGAGACAGGGGGGCAAGGGGGGAAATTTTTTTAAATAAAAAGGGGGGTCGTGTGATACATCATTTTAAAGCTTACAAAAATTTAATTCTCTATTTGCCCACATATTTTTAATTTTTTCGGAGCAATTTTTGGGTTTATTTTAAAGCCCCAAAAATGGGAATTTTCGTCAAAATTTAAAAAAATAAACAATTTTTTAAAAATGGTTTATTTTATGGGAACGTTCAAGTATTACGTAACGCAAATTTTAATCATTTTGGACCCTCACCCCCCTGTAACGCTATTTTCCTATACTATTAACATGGGCGTAACACTCCAAAATGACCCCCCACCTATGAGCGTTACGTAATACTTGAACGTTCCCTATGATGTAAATACATCAATTACACTTTTAAACTAATTTTGAACGATAAAATCGCATTTTTTAGCAAACAAAAAATGAAAAATGAAAATAGTTAAAAAAATTACAAATTTTATAGACGAACAGAGAATTTTATAAGCTTTAAAATAATGTATCACACGACCCCCCTTTTCATTTAAAAAAATATCCCCTCTTGCCCCCCTGTCTCCAATGTGCCCCCCAAGCATATCAAGTATATACTAAAAAATTATTTGGGTCATATTATTTGAGTTTTTTAAATTTCAAGTTGATATCTTAAGCCGTTCAAAAGTTAAAGGGGGGGGGGCGGACTTTTGACAAGCTCTATATATAACTACATATTCGAAATATCCATCAGCATATTTGTAGAGGAAATGCGCCTAATTTCGGATGGTTTCCAAATTTCGGATAGTAGTGTATTTAAGATACTGTCTGCAAAGGTAAACAGAAACCTACTTTTATGTGAAGCCAAAAGTCAAACTAAATTCGTCCTGTAATATGATAACGGTAGAGCTTCTCCCCTTTAAATGGCAGCACAAATCGTTTATATTGCAAATGGCAGTTTTGTGCTCAGTTGCATTATTATGCTTGTTTATTTTATAAATAATCGTTATAAAAGTTCGTGATTCTGTCTTGGGTAAGTTATGATGTTAGTTAAGTTGATGCACTATTCATAATTAAGCAATTTGAAAACGTAAACATTCTACAAATTTCTAATCTAAAAAGCAGAAAGTTGCCTAATTTTGGATAGACCATTTTTGTGCATTTGATTCCCAATTTCGGATATCCGCAAGGTAATTATTATTCAGGATAACCAACCATTAATTATTATTTTTATAATGATACAACAAACTAAGATAAACAATTTTGAAAAAACGAAAATTACCTAAGATACTAAGATATTCGAAATTGGGAATCTAAAATTATAGTTCCTATAGTATTTCGTAGAAAATCGCTTAATGATTAAATTACGTCTTAAATGTGAAGGAATAACAAGAAACATAATCAATGGGATCCAGATCTACTCTTAAAAAATTTTTTTCGGATATGTCCGAAATTAGGAGCCCTTTTTCAAATGCACAAAAATGCGCTGATATTTTTTAACCGTGTTTTTTGGAAAAAATAAACTGTAATAAAATTGCTTTTATAATAAATCATGGTTCGCTATAATAAGTTGTATCTGGTTATATAAAAAAAATATCAAAAAGTAATACCGAGTATTAAATATTGAATACATTGTAAATGGTATCCGAAATTAAGCGACTTTCCTCTATATATTTGTATACATATATGTATATTGATTCACCTACGGTAAAACGTGAAAAAAAGCCTCATATCGGCAGCCTGGTCAATTAAAATTAAAAATATTGACTGACTTCGAATGTTTAACGCAACTGTCCATGCGTAACAAACAAATTTCATATGCCCTACCTTAGAAGCTATAGGTGGGCCATCTAAAACATAAATTTTAATTTAACTTTAGAGTTAGTTTACAATGTGCGATTTGTAAAATTGGCGAAAGCGCAGTTACAGATTTCACATCACCCAATATTTCATAATATAGGACAAAAAATTAAGCGCTCGGGGGAACAAGGACATAAGCCACATTTTTTTACAGGTTTGCTAATATTAAATAATTTTTTTTTCTAATATAAATTTTGTAGTACTAAAATATGATATGTACCTTGTTCCCCCGAACGCTTCAAATGTTAACGGTAAGCAAACTAATTTGTGAATGAGCTTAGACCGTAAGTTTCTCAGCATTTTTTCGAATTTTCTACTTTCAACGCCTAGTTATACTAAAAAAAAACAATCCTAGTTTGGGACAACCGGACAGTCAGTTAACCCATCAGAGACTACCGTCTAAATATTTATACTGATTTATAGGTTACTGTGAGGAGTATTTTAAAATGCATCTAGTTTACAGTTTACAGGTGGCTTAGCATATGCAGAAATGATGGTTTTTATTTTTTAGCGAGTGAATTGTTTACATTTTACTAATAATCTCGTCTAACAAGCGAAAACGTGATTTAACCAATAAGAGTAATCCGATGAATATTTTAATGTTATACAATAAATTTGTGGGTCGGTCTCTCATGGGTTAAGATGCCTTAAGGTACCTACGGTAACATTGTTAGGTTAAAAAAGACACTATTTAAATTATAAAATTATTTATGTATGACATCTAGATTAGTATCTCTTAAACTATCAGCGATTAATATCTAGAAAAATGCAAATTTTTCAACGTTTGACCAAGGACAAGATCAGTTTAGGATTTATGGAGGGTTCGATTCCATGAAAAAGTCCATAATATTATTTTTAAGTAAGGACAGAAATTTTCAATTTTAAACAAAATTATAAAAATATTAATTTAAAAAGTTAGAACACATACTAAGAGATGAATACACATACTAAGAGATGCACTGATGAAAAAAAATACACAGTCGCGTGTAGACCTGAATTGACACAAACGCGTGTTAAAATGTGTAAAATTGTGTAAATTTTACGAAAAACGATGTTAAAACTACACATTTTTACACGATTTAACACCATTCCGTGTCAATTCAGGTCTACACGGTTGACTGTGTAAAAATATTTTCATCGTTGTGGACCAATCGTCTTAAATGTTGAAAAATTATTTTTTTTTCTCGAGAAAATTTGCATAAAATGAAGGTGTTCTCGGAAGAGAGAACGCCTTGATTAAATCTATTATTAAGGGCTACTTGCTAGGTTTTAACGGGGATTATCTCGACTAAATTGAGTTTAACTTAAAAATGCTGTTTTTTGCTTAGTCGATTATCAATTTAATCCAAGTTTAAAGTTAAACCATCGTCGCGACGCGTCGGTGCAAGTGGTACTAAAAAACATAAAATCAGCAAAAAAAGTAAAAGACGTGGCTCAACGCATCGCTAGCTTAAAATGGCAATGGACTGAATACATAATCAGAACCACAGATTGACCAAAAAAGTGGCAGAATGGAAACCGTGACAAGGTAAACGAAATCGTGGAAGACCCGAACAAAAACTTATACTTAAACAAAGCTCGAGAACGATATAGACAAAACAACAAGAAAAATATGGTTTCGGCTAGCCGCGGGTCGGAAAAAATGGAGAAATCCTGAGGATGTCTATTACACATTGTGTAATATTGAAATAATTCGCTGAGAAATGATGATAAAAAAGCAATATCTCCAAGTTTTGTTAGGAGTAACTAAGTTCACTTTCGCAATGAGTCTTCCACATAGAAAAGAAATTTAATATAAAGATTGACAAATTACGTCTGTAGATATAAAACTGATTGGATTAAAAAAAGGATTTTAGTTTTTTTTTTATCAGGATTTAAGCGGCGTCACAATACACCCTTCAAAAGCAATCAGTTCGTCCAACCTTTACCTAACCCAGGGCTATTTTTATCCTTCTGTACGTCTTTTAATCCTGGATCGAAACGACACCCTCCTTAGTCACGATATTACGCATCAGACAATGATACGGTTCAACAATTTTTGCAGTGCAAAGTGTTCGAAAAACTTTTCCCGGAAAACATGAATTACTGACGTTATATTTTATATTTATAATTAATTTACAGGATAAAAAAAAACATTTAAACAGAAAATTAAAGAACTTTTTCGCTGTATTCGTACAAAAATTAATAAATAATCCCACTTTTTTATTATTTTAAAAAACCCAGAAAACGCCGAATATATCTATTAGGATTACCCACGAAAATTTCAAATTGAAAAATTTGGCGGTCTCACCCCTTAAATTTGATCACTGTTGTAAGCGTATCATACCTAAATTTCTTCAGAATTTTTGAAAAAATCTAGAGGTCGCTCACAGCCATTTTTTAAAAAGATATGTTTCCTTAGCTTTTTTATTTTTTTTTAGGTCCGAAGGAATGACAGGCAATTTTTCATTGTCTTAAGATATGGTGCGTGTAGCCCAATAGGTCACCACATAAAAACCACTGTATTTTTTTTATTGGATATTTGGTTTGGTTTCATAGGTGGTCGTAGGAAAAAGCACTCGTTTTTGAAGAAAAACTTGTTGCAACGCCATTGCAAAATGGCGCATATAGGTATAAATTATTTAATCCTACTTACCCGTGAATTTTTTAAGTAAATTTAAAAATCCCCATCGTTTGAGGGTAACAGATACAAATTTATCCATTTTAAAGCAGATGAAAACAATGATACACCTTTAAAGACAACTGGTGGCAAAAAAAAACAAACCTAACTTCTCTCCCGCGCATATCTTAAACTACTGCGCAAATTGTCTGCCAGCCAGCCGGCAAACTCTTTACCGTAAGACAACAGGGGCTTTGAGTCAAGATAATAACTCTTGATTCTCTGTTACTATTTTAAATGTCATGCATTTAAGGAAAAAATCCTTGACACAAGGATTTTTCTACCAAGAGAATAATTAAAGGAAACCAAAGTCACAGATAATCTTAAACCAAGGATACATGATCTTAAGATTATTACCTCGATTTAAGATAATATAAATCCAAGATAATTTATTATCTTCTGGCAAGATAACCTTTTTTTCTGTGTAATAATGTTTGACTAGTACCCTGAGGCGGGTATACTCTTTCTAGCCTGTAGTTTAACAATTTAAAAAATTTTCTTTCAATTGATTCAAGTATATTTTTTTGGTTTTAGTAAGTAGGGTACCATATTAGAGCACCATACTACAATTTGGACCTGATAAAACTAGAGTAGGGCGTTTTAAAACTATCGTATAATAAACCCCAAGAGTTTTGACGCTGAGTTACAAATGCTATCAATATGTGGTATAAATGTTAGCTTAGAGTCAAAGATAATTCCAAGGTCTTTGATTTCATGACATCTATCTAGTAGTATTATTTATTTTATAATTAAAAAGAATAGATTGCGATTTACGTGTATAAGTTACAACTTTACATTTACCTATATTTAGTTTAAGTCTATTCTTCTCGCACCATGAGTGAATTCTTTCAAGTTGTTGTTGTAACAAGTAGCAGTCATGTAAAGACAAAATAGCGTAGAAAATTTTTAAATCATCTGCAAACATAATTCAGGCTAGTAACTGAACATTAGGTAGAGTCAGAATCCGTTCACAAAACCCAGGCACCTTAAAATGTTTTTTATTTTGTAGAGCTGTAAAATTTACAAGCTGTAGAGTAATTGTTACTGTAAACCTGTAATTACTGAGTAATAGGGGTTCGAGTAGGGGCTCTTTTCACCCAGACGAACTCACATTATCATTTTTATTATCAGAACTTTAAATGTTAAATGAAAAAATGTAAATACATGTCATATTCAACTAAACATAATATAATAGACTACCAGTATCATATAAACGGTACTCCGCTTGAGAGATGCTATGAGTTGAAAGATCTAGGGGTTGTATTTGATACGACTTTATCTTTTTCATGTCACATATCCCAAGTCTGTTTCTCTGCTTGGGATTGGGGATGTTGGGATTTATAATTCGAAATTCAAAATCTTTTAATAATGTATTATGCCTTAAGTCATTATATTATGCATATGTGAGATCCAGACTAGAGTATGCCTCTCTTGTCTGGTATCCCACATATGTAGTTCATACTGATGCCTTGGAAGCAGTGAATAGAAGATTTGCAAAATTTCTTTATTTTAAACGTGAAGGAGTCTATCCTGCTCAAGGATACGACAATATTGAACTGTTAAACCGCTTTAATATGCTGTCACTTAAGACTAGACGAATAAATTTTTCCCTATGTTTTCTATATAAACTGCTTCACAATGGAATTGATTGCATGGACTTACTCAGGCAAATCAATTTCACAGTGCCGCGTTTGGGTTCGAGACGTGAGGATACTTTTATTTGTAATTTTAGCAGGACTAACGTTATGGTTAGATCGCCAATAAATATAATATGTAATAACTTTAATTCGTTAAACAGATCCATTGATATTAACGCGTGTTCTCTAAACTCACTTTTATACACTAACAACCTACAATAATAGGTTAAAATTGTGTATTTATGTATCCATATATATTATTTATTTTGTATATTTTTATATATAATTGTATATATGTATTTTTGCCCTAGAATTGGTGCAAACTGTTGGGCAAATAAAGATTATTATTATTATTATTATTATGTTGATTTTACTATGAATGGTTATAAAACACATGGTATTATCCCACGTACGAAGTATGTGAATATGTTTTGAGGAAAAATTTACATAAAATCGTGCATATAAACTTGACTAAACAACTGGAAACAATTTCGGACATAGTTTGCATACAAATATGCTTAAGTTTTAGTGGTTTTTTAACTTAAACACAATTATACAATAAAACTGAATAAAACAATCAACGCTGCACAGAAAAGTAAGGCCTTTTCCTTAAAAGTTTGTCAACTACTTAATGAGTAGTACATTAGAAAAAGTTATAGTAAATTATACTATTACATCGACTGCTACTAAGAGTGCCGATGTATTGAAATCTTGGCCGAAAAGTCAAAATCTTTGACCACGTTTTTTTTCAAATTTCTCGACGTATTAGACCAATCTGAGTCGAAATCAGTAAAAAAAAATTTTGCGTCCGTCTGTCTGTCCAAACTAACTCCATTTCTACATGAGATATCGACTTGCGGTTTTTTGCATATTGTTTCTTATCGTATTCCAAAGAGCTGATTAGATTTTGGGGGTAAACGATAGGGGGTAAGGGGGTAAAAATAGGGTAAAACTCCTATTTTTAGCGTTTTTTGTTTATAATTAAGGCAATTATTATTGTATTTGGTTAATTTAGCACTTATATAAAAGATAATTTTAAACTGGTCAAAAAATGTTATAAACAACTTTTTCCTAAAACGCATTGTTTTCGAGATATTGGCGTTTAAAGCAGTAAAAGTTTTTTTTAGCATATCTCACATATTTATAACCCGATTTCAAAAAATTATATTTTAAATAAAAGCTCTTTTTAGGCCCTATAAAAAATGTAATATACAGTTTTTTGCTAGAATATAATGTTTTAAAAATACAGAATTTAAAATCAAACAAAACACCTAGTTTGAAATTTGCAAACTAGATGGCTCTAGTGTACAATAGTGCCGATGTTTTGACTTTTTGCTTGCAACGTTTCACCTAGTTTATTTTAAATCTACAAAGAAATTATCGAAAAATCAGCATTTTCAAAGTTCTGATTGCACCCCCTAAGAGGCGGGGGGTAGTTTTCGTGAAAACTGGTATATATTATTAAGGTTGCTAAAAGTAAATCTAATCATAAAAAATCCATTTTACACGCGGAGGTGTAAAATGAGAAACCTCTCTTACTGGGCAGTGTATTTATAATTTCTTTACCTTTCAAACGAACTGTGCAGGTAATAGATTAATGTTAAATACATAGTATATTTGCCCAATTTTTCTTGGTGTAGGAGAATGAAAATTAAATAAATAAACAAGTAAAGGGCGAAACATGTTTGCCAGGAAAACCATCTCTTTGATATCATGGAAACTAACTTTCCACTTATACCACCTAACTTCGTTCTGATATTAGATTTTTCAATTTGCTCCCGTCTAGACAATCAATTGATATAAAACTTCTATACACTCGGGAGAGCTGTAATAAGTTTGTGAAGTAACTTTTTTTAACGAGACAGTGATAGAGTTTTGTTGAAATACCGACAAAAATATCGTCGGCTTACAAGTAAAAGGCACTAAGTCACTTTTTTGCAAAAATGCGATTTTAATGGCATTGTAATTAATTTTTGATGATCTATATATAGGTAAACAGAACTAACTTCTAGGTGGACTACCAAGGGACTTACCCACTATACAAAACGCTCCAATTTGATTTTGATTAAAATTTTATCTGGCAATAGGCACTAAGTCACTTAGTGCACTTAGTGCGTTACTTGTAGACTATTTCAAATGTTTCTGCACTAAGCGAATTTCTAAAAAGAGTTAATTTATAAAAAATATGATTGCTTGAATCATTTATATGATACAATATCGCGTTATTTATTGTACTGACAAACGCATTCAAATTTTGCTATGTTAAAGTTGATGGAATAGAGACAGAACAGAGAAACACAACTTTTCCTGTAAAATGACAATGCTTTTTACGTGTACTTTCGATGTGTAGGTAATAATTTAATTTTCATTTGCATTTGTTATTTATTATCAGATAATATTTCAAAACTAAATTTGAAGTCCTCACACTAACGTCAAAGTGCATTTCTGAGGGGGTGTTGCACCGTGAAGTGTTTTATCATTAATAATGATTCATTATAATTATTCACTTTAGGAGATGCTTCTTTGCCGGCACAGCCGATGGCCTCTGAAAACTGTCTTAGTTCTGGCATAGTAAGCAGTTTCATATAATTAATACTAATTAATTATTATTATTAGTTTTGGAAACGTTCTTTAAACAATCAAAAAGTCCAAATCCTTCTTTTAAAAATCTAGTTTTTGAAAATTTATGTAATCATCTTGTTTTCTACTTTATAGTTATACATTACGTTTAATTAATAGAAGGGTTTTTTTAAATAGTTGTTTTTTATATTATTTTATTGACTTAGTGCTCTTTACTTGTAAGCCGACGTCGTGGGCCTACAAGTAAAAGGCACTAAGTCCATGTCTTTTTTCAAATTTAGTTGAATTAAACTACTTCAATTTTTCTTTATTTAACTGCAAATGAGACATTATAATGTCCAAACATGTCATTGCAATTTGCGGTAGTTTTTTTCCAAAAACAATTATTACAAAAATTAAATAACAACAATGAAAGTTAAATTTGTCAATATCTCAAACCCATGTTTTTGGACTTAGTGCTCTTTACTTGTAAGCCGACGATATACAGTGCAGCCTCGATAATCCGGACTAATAAATACCGCGGTGATCCGGATTAGTATATAATTTGGATCACTGAAGTGGGATAGTTTTTGTATTGAAAAGTGAAACAATTAATACAAAATAGTACATAAACAAAAAATTACGTAAAAAGGAAGCATACTTATTAAATTTCATATTATTTTGAAAACGAATTTGTAATTTTTGATTCTTTTCTAGTAAAAGGATTCTTCGATAATCCAGTTTACTGCATGTCCGGATTATCGAGGTTGCACTGTATATCAGATGGGCACTAAGAGTGCCTACATACGTGCGGTCCAAAAGTCACCCCCCCCCTTTTAACTTTTGAACGAGTTGAGATATCGACTTCAAATTAAGAACTCTTAAATAAGACAACTTAAACTATCTTTTAGCATATATTTGATATTTTCAGCTCTTAAAATGTGGGCAGGGGGGCATGGGGGCACATTTTTTTAAATGGAAAGGGGAGTCGTGTGATACATCATTTTAAGGCTTATAAAATTCTCTATTTAAACTAACATTTTTAATTTTTTTTTAAATGTTTTTTAAGGTTTAGATGTTTCAATTTTTTGTGCTAAAACATTCGATTTTTTAAGTTTTTTTTATAAATTTTTATTTATGTCAACTAAAACTAGTTTAAAAGTATAATTAAGATTTTTTTATGATGAAATTAGGCATTTAAAAAAAATTATTTGTTTGTTTTTAGAGGAATTTTGACATTAATACCCATTTTCAACCCCATTTTAAACCCAATTTTTTTTTATATACAAAAATATGGAGTTCAATGGAGAATTTTATAAGCTTTAAAATGATGTATTACACAACCCCCCTTTCCATTTAAAAAAATGTGCACCCATGCCCACATTTTAAGAGCTGAAAGCATTAAATATATGCTAAAAGATAGTTTAAGTTGTCTTATTTAAAAATTTTAAGTCTATATCTCAACTGGTTAAAAAGTGAAGAGGGGGGGGGGGTGTCTTTTGGACCGCTCTGCTCTGTATGTATTGAAATCATCGCAAGTCAACATTTTGCATGTTGTTTATCAAGTTTATCATCTTTCAAAGGCGAGGGGCAGGCCACAAGGGCGGTATTTCGTCCCTTCGAGAGGCGATATCGGGCGATCTTGAGGCGATATGGACGCGATATTAATTAAGTGAAAGGCGATATTTCGTCCCGTAAATGATGTGACATGCCCCTCGTTCAAAGGGCTAATAAAATTTTGGGGGTAAACGATTGGGGGTAAGAATGAGGTAGAAGTACAAATTTTAACGTGTTTTTGTTATATGTATTTAAGTTAATTATTATTGGATTTTATTAATTTAGCCTTTAAATAAAATATTTTTTGAACTGCTCAATATCCTAAAATACATGCTTTTCGAGATAATGGAGTTTAAAAACGCCATGGATCTTATCGCGGTTAATATTGTCGTAGCTGGTTATTTATACATAATTACTTCAATACACCTAATTGTGATTTAGAAAATCTATTTCAATTTTTGTGGTCTGGATGACACTTCTGATATTTTTTTAAGTACCTAAACCACAACAATTAAATAGCTTTACAGCATTAAATAGCTTTACAGCATTATAGCATATTGTAAAGTAATCGTTTCTAAATAAATGTGTGAAAACATTTTTGATTAAGGTTTTTCATTTCTTAAGATTTCTAAAATAACAAAGCCAATTAACCATACTTAATGCTTCTTTTAGATCAACGACAACAATAATAAATTATTAGTAAAAAAAAAACATTTTTAAGAACAAGCTTTAAGTGCACTAAAATAAAATAAAATACACTTTCAATAAAATCAAACCCATCATTTTGTTACATTACACAATTTTATATGATATAAAAGCTTATTTTATTTTTTTTTAGTGCACTTAAATAAAAGCTTGTCTTAAAAATGTTTCTTTACTATTAATTTATTTTCTTCTTTTTAGAGCACTTAAATAAAAGCTTGTTCTTAAAAATGTCTTTTTACTATTAATTTATTTTTTCTTTTTTTAGTCTTCAAAATTTTTTAGGATACAAACCTTTTTTTCAAATAGGGACACCGAACCAGAAGCTTGCTTCAGGGCGCCGAAATGCAAAGGCCGGCCCTGTGTATTATTCAATGCATAGTAATCCTTACATGTAGGTATATTTGTTTATGATTGACTGACAGACATTTTGATGACTAAAGAAAAGTCTCACTTCTAAAAATATGTGGGTAAAAAAAGGGATTTTTTAAATTTTAGGGATGATTGGGGATAAATTTTATATAAAATTGTATTGTCATCAGAGATAAGCATGCATACAGAATTTCAGCTCTCTACGTTTATTCTAAGTGGGTGAAACAGAGAGGGGGTGAACTTAGCCTTATACGCGTATGGGGGGTGATGGGGAGATAAGGGGGGATGTAAAATTAATTTTATCATCACTGAATGAGTATGTAACCTAATTTTAGTTTTAAATTATCTTGTGTGGGTAAAAAATTTCTTTTTTAAATTTTAGGGGTGAGTTAAGCCGACTTAAGCATGTGTACCAAATATTTGCAAGTTAAATAAAAGCTTGTAAAAACAGCATTTAATTCAAGGGAGTAGTAGTAGTAAAGGTGGGTAGGTTCCAACGCCTGAACTGCTCCGATAACATTTTGAAAAAAAAAATCTAATAACTCGAAAACCCTGATTCAATTTGCAAAACCAAAACTCTGTTGAAACCAGAATTAAAATACCTTTCAAATGAGGTATTACTTGGCTATTGGTCCTATTTAAACTTTTAAAGATGGCGCCCCTTGGCGACAGAAGGTTATGACGTCACTGTTGTGAGTAAAATCAAAACAAAAATCGACCTGTTTTTCTAAATGTTATTTTTAAAGTTGTCGAATTTATTTATTTTGAAAATTTTGCACTGGATAATAGCTATTTCTTAAAATATATTTTTTTCTTTTAGCACCTATAAGTAATATCGAGGGTAATATTGGTGCTCAAATTTACAAAATTACAAAGTTGTTTGTCAAAAATTAGAGTTACAGTTACAGTATGCCATTTCTGAATATTTATCTTTTGAAACAGCCCTGTTGGAAATGACGGGTCTGGGCGGGTATAAATGGTGCATAAACCGGACTTGAGCGGATGAAATTCACCCGCTCAAGTCCGGTCTATGCAACATTTATACCCGCGCAGACCCGTCATTTTCAATAGGGAGTACTTACCTATTTTAAGATTTTTCGATACGAACATAAGATTTACCTAAGAAAGCTTAGGGGCCGTCCATAAAAGACGTCCGCGAAAACTCCCGAATTTCAGACACCCCCCTGCTTGTCCGATTTCCAGACCCCCTCTAAAGTACGTCCAAAACGCAGTGGACCCCCTTTTTATCAGATTTTAACTTTTTTTATCATTATGAAATAACAAGAGATCAAAGCCCTCGTCAATCGGATAAAAATTTATTCTTATAATCAAACATAGAATTTTGTCATATACTACAGAAAAATCGTCTTTTTTATCTTTATCCCTGAATAGTTGCGGTAGAATTCGAAATCGCTTACATATCGTCGGATAGTGGAATTATGAAAAATGTACTTCATTGTGTACTTCATGTACATGAAAATTATTGAATTTGGAAAAGTAGACGCCCGAAAATGGCTTGACCCCCCCTCCTTGTCCGCTTCTGTCCGATTTTGGTAACCCCTCCCCGGCACCACAACTGCGGATGTCTTTTATGGACGGCCCCTTATATAAAAAGGTAAAAATATATTCATTTTGCGTAAGAAAAGTTGAAAGCTTACTTTTCTTTTTCGATTTACTCAAAATGTGTTTTTTACAACTTTGTAACTCTAACCTGACGATCTGCTCATGCTAGGAGGCTCAACTCTTTCTTTGCGAAAAAAAGTCCAAAGATATCTTTTCTGAGACCGCCTAGAGATTTCTCGACAATTCTGAAACCCTAGTCACAATGGACCTACGCTACCATAAAAGTATTTATGGTAGCGTAGAGTAAGAACGATTTTATCTGGTAGGAAGAAAATTTGTTCTTCATTTATTAAATGAAGCTTAGAAACGAAATTCCAACACGTCACTTGTCACTGTACTTAACCTAGTGATAAATATTAATAATGATTTATTGCACATGTGAAAGTAGATAATACTAGTCATAAAAACTCCTAATGTTATTATTATATCATACTTGGACAATATAAATAAAGAAATAAGAATAATTTATTATTGTTTTAGAACAACCTTGTAACATCATTAGAATAAGGTAAAGTTCTTGACTTGCCAGTTTGCAAAAAAAATCCTAGACAAGGTTGATGCTACTGTTATGGTGTACTACTACTTTACTTATTACAACCTAGAGCGCTAATTTTTATTTTGAATTAACTTAAACAAGGTAAATTTAACTTAAGAACAAGCTACATCGTTAAGCTTCGAAAAAATTGTTTGTAGTTACATAGTAGGATGGTTTTTAGGGAGGAATGGTGTATTCTTGTTATATTATTCACAGCGCCAGCGCTAGAATAATATTATACGGTAGTTTTGAAATTTCAAAAAAAAAAACAAAAATCGTCCTAGACAAAAAATTCTTGGATATAAATTTATTCATGAAAAAAAAAGCATTTTTTTTTCAAATGTCTGTCTGTCTGTCCGATGTCACGATTTTTGTAGACACGATAATTCAAGAACGAATAATCCGATCGTATTGAAATTTTCAGGAAAAATCAAGTTCTACACGGAAAAAAAAATTATAGCTAGGAGCGCTATAACACACATACCAAGCAAATTATAATCGCTTATTATATAAATACAAGGCTTTCTCTTACAATTATGGCAGTCAGTGTAAAAATTTATATGAAATACTTTAATTGTTTAGTGAATAATAAAATATAACAAATAGTATGGCATTTATAGCTTAAATAGATTTAATTATTGTCCGTGCTAATAATTTTTATAATATAATAAAATTTCTGTAAATTTATTATAGTGCCTGTAATAAATATAATCGTGTCTGTAATATATATAATCGTTTCCAATTTATTTTTAACATTATTAGTTATTGTGTCCCTTATAATCTATAGCTTAAATCACTATAATTTGCCACTGTTACCAAATATCTTATAATGTATAGCGCAGAGCCCACTAATTTCTTTCCGTGTATGAGGGGACGATCCCTACTGTTTTTGAAAGTAATCCCCACAAAAACAAAAAAGTTATGGGCGGTTAAACTTTTAAAAAAATCAAAAAATGCTGAATGAAAATTCCGATTAACGTAATTTTTTTAGGAAAAATTACTTTTATTATTCTTAAAAAAAAAAATTAAAAAAATTGAAAAATTTTGAAAATTCTTTTCAAGTTTGTTTAGAAAATGTTTTCATTTGGGAAATGCAATACACTATTTACTGTGAATAATATATAATGAAATGCGTAGCATTACATATCTTCACGGCTTGTTTAATTTAGCCTTGTACTGCTTTCTTTAAATTCCATACAAGGGTGACTTTAAGCCGTTAGTTAAATCCTACGCCCTGTGTTTATCTGGAGGACAAAAGTATTTTGAGGTTTCTCTGAGGTGCCTGCGACGACCACGTGTAGTGCATAGCGACAGCAGCACAGCTTTTTGTAAATAATGTAATTTTAACCATTTAAGAACGGATATATAACATAGTGCATAACATGGTTTACAGACGACTGTCGGATATATCCGACATGAGGTCTAACATTGTCCTTGGACTCTTTGTGTGTATTCGTCTAAAAATTATGTTTGGATCCACAGACGGCCGTCGAATAAAGCAGACCCCAGAAAAAAAAATGTGCATGCACATAACATTCACTGCAGTAAATGTTATGCGAGTTTATGCATCGTTTCTTATTTCAATGATTATAATCATATGATAATTATCATACCATATAAAATTTTTAGATTAGGTTGTGGTATGCTTCTTGATAAAATTAAACGATTTAAACGATTTCTTATGTTTTATTTGCAAATTTAAAGTGCCAAATATATCCGTCAACTGTCCGTCCAGTACTGCAATTTTTGTCGTCTGGGTGGCAAAAAGTCGTAAACAAAAATCCGTCCTTAAAGGTTTAATGTCTCATTTCGACAAAATGTTGGCGTCGCTCACAGGACTTTCCTATTTTTTTTTCCAATACAGGGCCTGGTTATCTACGAGTTATACATAAATACGTAGATCTACGTTACTAAAACAAAAAAGCGAGCAAAAAAGTTAGAAAAATAGTAAAATCTACTGCAAAACTTAGAAAAATAAGTAAAACCGGATTTAACAAAGCTGGCTTGTTCTTAGGTTGAAGACACTATAGGTACGGTTCAAGAGCACGGACATAGTTTTTGAATAAGATTAAGGTTAAACTGAAATTTAATATGTGAAACAGAACCCATTTTGTTTCATGTTGTTGACTTTTGGATTAACCCGATCACTTTAGTATTCTTTTTTAGTAAAAACCCTTGGGCCCCATGATAAAAAAAACCTACGTACCTAGTTAGTAGTTAGTACCTAGTTCACACCCGTTGCCTATGGCAACGGTTGACAATCAGCTGATTTTACATATCTGCTGTCAGAAAATTAGTAAACGTCAAACACATAACCTCAAATTGACAAACTAATTTTAAGATCATTTTTGCGTTTTTGTTTTATGTTTAGTATAGTATAGCACCTCGACGCAAATCCTTTCAGTGCACATCGGGTACTTTTTTTACTCGGCTGCGCCTCGTAAAAAAAACGCACTCGGTGCGTAATATACTATTAAAAACGTATTTATTAAAACTTAAATGACCCATTAAAAATGAGCTAGATATTTCAAGTAACTTATTTGCGTAAAAAGGGTCTGGAAATTGCTTGCTTTTTTTTAACAATTTAACAAATATTAAAAAAAAATAATTATCTAAATATGAAAAAATGTTATTTGAGTTCGTTGTTCTTAGCAAAACGTACAAAGTTTTATTTGTCTAAAAAGTACCAGATTTTCTCAATCTGATTTAATTATTAAGACTTAAAATCAACAGCAAATTATTTTTTCTAGTGGATCCTAGAAAAAAAATTATTTTAAATTTCTGTATATACGTATTTATAGCCACTTTGCGTAATATAATTTAAAACGGCCGGTCCAAGGGTTCCTGAGATATTCAAGAAAAAGTATTACAAATAGTACTTGCTATTGTATTCATCGAGTTCTGATTGTAACGCATGGACTTTTTGGACATGGACAGAAAACTACCTATTTTCCGCCTCTTGGTGATAAAATATTCAACAGGGTCGAATTTAGCAAGCAGTAACTACACTGGAAATGTATTGCTAAAAACAATAAACTCCCAGATTTAGTGTAAAATTCCTTAACTGTGGAATCATGATGAATTACTTCCAAAATCACCATAAAATATTGAAATAAATAATTGTGCCACGTAAGAACTTAAAAATACGAAACTGAAATAAAAGCTCATTAAAAATAAACATATCTATTAAGTAATTAAATTTCATTATATTAATCATTATTTTAAAAAGTACGTAATTGACGACATATGGTGCAGTTGATTTTGGAAACCGTTCACCATTTTTTTATCGGTACCATCGGGTGAAAGTATCAAAAAATTATTAAAACGGGCTTCACTCTTCCTTAAAGTATATAGACCGTGTATTAGAGAACATATTTGAAACAGAAATATAAAATAATAGAAATATAATAGTTATTTATGGTACTAGTGGGTAAAGTAAGATATTGCCCATAAGAAACTTAACCTGCGAGGCGTCAGCCCAGCAGGTTAATTTTCGACATGGGCAATATCGGTTTACCCATGAGTGCCATACAAGGTTTTATCCAATAAATAGCTTAGGAATTCATATTTTTATTAAAAATTTTAATTACATTTACAACAGAATATATCTACTATTGTTAAATATATTCTGATTTACAAGAAAATAATTTGACAAGTGACAGTTGAGTGGGTAAAATAAATAATTATCCACTCAATAAAGTAAAAGCCACGCGGGGGTTATTATTGAGTTTATCTATTTAAAATAAAGCTGGTAATTGTCTTATTATCTGTATGTATTGGATAAAACAATATTCCTTTCCCTTTTAATAGGGTGAATAGAGTCAAACGGCAACATCTTTTTAAAATGATTGTGGTTAAAATTTGGCAAGCAAATGTTTGTAAAATTTAAATTAAATAATGAAATTATGTTTTTTTTGAGTATCAAGAAATTAAGGTTTGTCTCGATTACGAGAAAAATTGAGCTGTAACAATATTGTATAGAATTTGTACAACAGAAGCTACATTTTTATGTATAGAGAATTTGTCGCAAGTCTTAAAAACCAAGACTCTGAGACGAGACAAAAGTAAATAGTCAAGACTTTCGCTAAACGAGACATGAGCTCATCTCTGTAACCTAGGTAATGGTCAAGACAAGAACAATCCACTTCTTGTCTCGAAAATCAAGACTCTCGACAATTGAGACGAGAAGTTCCGTTTCTCAACCAAACCCTAATTAAAAAATAGTTCAAATTTGGGATTTTTGACAGTACACTGTGTTGAATTAATGAAACAACTTGAATTCGTAGACAGTGTATAATATTAAAATCTTCGCCTAGCGCTTTCGTTTTACAACATCATCGGGGCAAGGCCTCGTCAGGGCATCCTACATCAAAACAAACGATAAACATTTATGTATAAACACACAACATAACCTCACTTCTTGTAAAAAATGTCATGCCATTTCGAACATTTATTTGTTAGTTTTTAGTCTTTATTTAATGTAATTTTAGTTTTATACATAAATGTTTATCGTTTGTTTTGATGTAGGATGCCCTGACGAGGCCTTGCCCCGATGATGTTGTAAAACGAAAGCGCTAGGCGAAGATTTTAATATTATACACTGTCTACGAATTCAAGTTGTTTCATTAAAAAATAGTTCATTATTAACAGTATTATACTGATTGGTAAAAAAACAAGCACATTTGTGGCTTAATGTACAAGTAAGCAATGGTTTTATTTAAAGCAGAAAAAACACTTCAATACTTAATTCTGTGTGAAATTATACTGAACTAACTACCTACATATTAAACATTTGTACACTGAAATGTATTATTAGGTAGTTAGTTAAATTCTTAGTTAATTCAGTTCTTTACTACTTTTCGAAACGCGAATTTAAATACTGTCATTTTACTTTAAAATAAACATATTTGGACAGGTAGAAAGAAACCATTCAAAAACGTGTTATTCTCATAGACTTGTTTATTCAATGCAACTAGAATAATACACATTATTCTAATTTTATTATTATACTCCTCGCAGCTTCACAATAGAGGAGTATTATACGCTCACTTGGGTGATACACCTCTACTTACGCACATCTATAATTACACACATCTCTACTCACACACAACTCTACTCAAACACATCTCTACTCACACATATCTCTACTCACACACATCTCTACTCATTGTCATATACTTTTACATTTATTTCATTAAAACTAGGATACCATGGCATAACAAAGCACTAATAAAACTTTATTTAATATTTTTTTTTTCGTAGATTAGCTTATAAGTTTATTTATTGGAAACAAATTTTACCTAATTTGGTTGCAATAAACAAACTTATAAGCTGAATGGAATTTTGTGTGAGTAGAGATGTGTGTGAGTAGAGATGTGTGTGAGTAGATGTGTGTGAGAAGATATGTGCGTGAGTAGAGATGTGATGAGTAGAGATGTGTGTCACCCGTTCACTTCGGAAGTTGAAAAAAAATTGAAGCGTCAAGTGGATGAAGGTGTTATGTAACATTTTTTTAAATGTTGAAATTTCTTCTAAATTCCTTGAAAATTTCAAATGTTTAAAAAAATGTTACATGAAATCTTCATCCACTTGACGCTTCAACTGTCCTAAATAAAAAAAAGTACCAATGTACGTATTATACCTATAATAGGCATAATTCTAAACAACTTTCTAAAAAGTTCGTTCGTGTGTCTGTCCGTATAAACCGTATAACTCAAGAAAGGGCCCGAAGCGTATTGAAATAGAAAAGAATCCCTACAAAAATAAAAAAGTTATGTATTACGTTTAAAAAAAATTAAATATACTAGAATAAAAACGTTTATAAACAAATATCTTATTTGAATTAAGTCATAGGTAGCGCCACCTTAAAAAATAACAAGCCGTGAAGTTATGTAATGCTACGCATTCCATTATACAGGGTGATCCATAACTGGCATGCCAAAATTTAAGAGGTGAAAAAGATCCAAAAATATAAAAAAAGTTCCTATAAAGGTTGGTCCGGAAATGAGCCCTAAGGGATCTAGGGCCCTTTAAAATTGTAATAAAAATAAGGTTTTTAATTAATAACTCGGGTACCGTTTAAGCTAGAGCGGCGAGCTTTTGCATGTATACTAGTATTAATAAGGGCAATAAGTTTATGTTAATTTAGTTTTTTAATTTATCCAGAGGCGTGCCCAGACGGACAAAATATATGAGGCTTAAAACATTTTTGCCCCAAACTTTTCTATGTGTATGTTTTTTGGATTTGTTGTAAAAAATATAGATTTCTAGAGTAAAAATACATATAAAATATCATATAGTGTAACACTGTAGGAGCAACCGTTATCAAAAAAAAATGCAATTAAGAGGAAGTAACATTTTGTGCCACCAAAAACGTTACTTTTTAAAAGGCTATTACTCCTTTAATATTAAATTTAGGTGTTTTGGTGTATAATACTTTTTTGCTCAGTTTTAAATGAAGAATCACCCTGCAGCATTCAAATTTTATTGGTGCTTTTTTTTGTTCCCCATTCAATACGTCATCTTCGAAGGGCCGTAGCTCCCTTAGGGCTCATTTCAGGACCAACCTTTATAGAAACTTTTTTTCATATTTTTGGATGTAGAATCACCTCTTAAATTTCGGTACGCGAGTTCTGGAACAGGCTGTATATTATTCACAGTAAATTGTATATTGCATTTTCCCAAATATTAAAAAAATATATAAAAAAAATTTAAAAAAGATCTTTTTTTGAAAAACGAAACACTTAAAAAAATTAAAAAAAAATTGAAAAAAACTTTTCAAAAATGTTTTTTTTTGCAAAAAATTAATTTTTTTTTTTTTTTGAAAATTATAGTTTTTATTTTTTTAAAAAGTTTAACCCCCCATAACTTTTTTGTTTTTGGGGGGATTACTTTGAAACAATAAGGATCTTCCCTTCATAGAACTTGATTTTACCTAAAAATTTCGAGTCGATCGGATAATTCGTTCTGCAGTTATCGTGTCTACAAAAATCGTGACATCGGACAGACGGACGGACGGACAGACGGACATTTTCAAAGTTTCTTATTTTTTCATGAAACACATTTTTATTCAAGAATTTTTTTGTCTCGGACGTTTTTTGACGATTTTGGGAAATTTGAAACTACCGTATAATATTATTCTAGCGCAGGCGCTGTGAATAATATAATATTAAATTAGAAACATCCAAACAATTAGATAAGATTAACTTAAAAATTGACTAGGAAAAATACTACTTCAACTGCGTGGAGAATAGTATAGATTACGAAGCATTGCATATCTTCACGGCTTGTTTTAAATAGGCATTTTTTTATTATGTAGGTATCTTTAATGACTTAAGCCCAAAAGGAGACAGATCAATCGCCTTGTATGTATATATTTTTATGTAAATATGACATATATACATAAATGTATGATTTGTTGGATAATAAAGGTCGGTTCTTTTTATTTGCACAGATTAAAAATTTAACTATTTAGATCATGGGTTTCAAGAAATACTGGATGTTCATTTTAAGAAACACCCTCTACTGTCCATTTAAGAGAATAAACATATTGCCATCAAGAAAGAATTTGCATTAAATGTTTCATCAATCTATTCAAATAATCGTAAACTTTACGACGTAAAGAGTGATAAAAATGTCCATCTGGGGGGCTTGAGGGCTTAGCCCCCCCCAAATTTTGTTGCTTAACGTTAATTAAGTTATACAATTTACAACAAATAAATGACTGTTTAACTCAAACGATGAAATTGGACTACCTAGATTGTTTAAAATTTTATTTCATTTTTAATTGTGTATGTAAAACACCGTAAAAAAATGGTGGTAAATTAGAGAGTAATAGGTATTTAGATTAAATTATTATACAGATTTTTTTATGTTTTATAGGAAATTAAACTATATCTTTAAATTTACCTTTTTTACAATTAGGGAACGTTCAAGTATTACGTAACGCAAAATGTACAAAAATTCATACACTTCATACCTCGGTTCTCGCGTTATTCAAAACTGTAGAGATTTCATATTTTGGCTACACCCCCTATTAGGGGGGGGGGGGGTAGAAAAATATGAAATCTCTTTAATCTATAATAACGCGAGAACCGAGGTGTGAAGTGTATGAATTTTGGTACAATTTGCTTTACGTAATACTTGAACGTTCCCTTACGGCGTATTATCCTAAAATCATTTTTAAAATAACAATTTTGTTTTAAAATGACGTATGAAATTTAAAATTCTGGTACGGCACCTCAGATATCATCATATCGGCCGATATATCGTATTGGCACCTCTGATATCGTATCGGCAAAAAAAGTCATATCGGTCGATCTCTATTAGATATTATATTTCTAAAGATTATCTAGGATTCCTGAATTATAATGCCATTAACACGTTGACTGCAGTCTCGGTCAAATGACCGAGAAATTACACTGATATTTGGGTCAAATAAATATTTAGTTCATGCAAATAAATATTTTAATCTCAAAATCATTTATTAATGGGAACAAAATAGTTTATTTGACAGAAATAAAATTTATTTGTCACAACCAAATAATTCAATTGGCCATTTCCAACCAAATATTTTGTACACACAAATAAACTGTTTTATCAGTGTAGCTTTCCCCCAAACCGACGCGGTCTATATCACCAATGATTTAAGACCTCCAGTCAATATGACCGAGCCATGGCTCAAAGAATGAAAATTTTGACCCATATGGAATATGCTCCCTGTACCGAACGTAAAATACAATAAAAATCTCTTCGGCAGTCAAGGTGTTAACACGTTAAGCGCCCATGTCAGAAATGAATAGGGGTCCAGTGGACGACCTGATTTTTTTTATGTAATTTATTGAAAATAGGCCACAGATTTGTACTGGAAATATTTTATCAAATAAAAAAAAAACCATTTTTAAGGGATAAAATGGGTGAGCATCCTATATGATGCAACTGAGACAAGTCTATTAACACGTTAAGCGCATCTTTATTTGCTAAAATGGCTTTGAGAATCCTTTGTAAAGGATGCTGTCAAAAAATTATTTAAATACTAACATAATATAGCAAAATACTTAGCGACAGTTCTTTAGAATTACAAAACAGGTTTAAAAAAAACTGCCAACTTGACAATGCCATGGTACTTAATAACAACTTACAACTCTTATGAGTTTGAAAGAAGCATGTATTTACTTCAGTTTAGATATTAATATTGTTTCTTTTTTTAATAATAATTATAATATTTATTGTAAATCCAACAGGCTAACGACTGAGGTAGTTCTGCCTTATTTTTTTTTTAATTTTGAGGTAAAATTTACTAACTAACTTCAACCCTCAAAATCCTCAAAAATTTTATTATAAGACTCCGTTTCGGCGACTTTTAAAACCCCTGTATACCAGTTTTCAAGAAAATTTGTAAACATTTAAAAATAAGTACCCTTCACCCCGGGAGGTGTAAAAAAAATTATCGATTTCCATTTCAGCGAACTCAAAAATCCCTATGTACCAATTTTCACAAAAATATAAACAATTAAAATAATTTTTGTAAAAAAATGAATGCAATTTTTCCCAAACCCCCCAAAGCAAACCAAAAACAATGTGGAACGAGAACTATTGGTAACATACCTGTATGCCAAGTCTCTAGCTTAAAGCGTTCTTAAATTATTGTGCTTACAATATTTTCCGGAAAGGAACGACGGACAACTTTTTTTTCGCTCAAAATTGATTTTAATTGACATAAAACGCCATAAAACGCAAAATACGTAAAACATTTATTGTACGAATACAAGACTTTTCCAAAATTTTGATTTTTTTTTTAAATGGGAAAGCAAAAACTACTGGCTAACAAACTTTTCTTAATCCTTTAAGTTTCATATTGCTAAAGAAATTATTCTTTTACCGCTATCCAAGGATTTCGATTTATTATGCTAATATTTAAACTGTTTTGTCTGAGCATCACATATGATGCTCAGAGAAATTTTGGAAAATTAAATGAGCATCACATATGATGCTCATGGCACTTATCGTGTTAAAGTTGATCTGGCATTTAATGGCTACTAAGCCTTATGTCCTAGGAAACTCTAATACGCGCCTTCGCCAATTTTTTAAAATTTAACGGCCTCTAAAAATAAAAGCGATAAATGAATAACCAAATTGTATTTATTTTTGTACATAAATTTTTTGTTGTATCAGTATTTATTCGGTTTGGAGACAGTATCATAACAGAAACCCACATACAAATGTAAAAATGTTAAATTTCACCTAAATTAAACGTCGCAACCCACGTACCTACTTTCGAAATAGATTTGTTTGTCAATACAAAGAACAGCAATAGATTCTCATAATGTCTTAGGTATAGTAAAACTCAAAAAAGTACTTATGTCCAACATAGATACATTACTTACGATAAAATTGTGTACATAGATTGGCAACAAAATGGATGCAATTGCGTCTTTGCTGGCAAGGAGTCTATATGAGTAGAAGATTTCTGAGACAAAGGCATATATCTAATATACAGTACTCGGCGAATTTCCAGTGCTCACATAGGCGCCGCGTCAACGTTGACGCGAGGTTTTAAATATTTACATTTTTATTTCTCATTATCTTGATTTTTTTTAATGATTCCATTTAAACGAGTAAGGTGGGAAAACAGTTATCGATAAATAAAAATTAAAAATTTTCTTGTTCTTAAAAGATAAGAATCGAATGTCGGTTTTTTCTTTAAAAAACACCGATATATATACATATGTATAGGTAATATGTATAGTCAGTATTGTGTAACAAATTAGTCGTCAAATGTTTTGATTTAGTGACCTTTGTAAAAATTTCCCTCAGAATTCGGCAAAATTATCTCATAAGCCTATGTTTCTGTGTTTATTTTAATCGTTGATGAGTCATAACTGAGTTTACGCCGACTACTGCTAATATAATATAATGGAGCTTTTACCCGTGAGTATTATAGCAGGAAGAAATGTTGGGTTATCGGGTCAATTTTATCAAATCAAATTTCGTTTTTTTAATTTTTAATGGACGGGGTTGAAACCCGGATTTGGGCCGTTTTTTAGTAATATAAAGATAAATAAATTTTCTTAATAACAATAAATGTTGAAAACCCCCCAAAAACAAAAAAGTTAAAAACTTTTAAAACTTAACAACTTAAAACTTAAAAAAAAAATCGAAAAAAATCCAATTAACGTAACTGAACGAAAAATGAACGAAAAAAGCTAAAAGAAAATTCCGATTAACATAACTTTTTTAGGAAAAATAACTTTTATTGTAAGGATAAATTTTACCAATTTTGAAAGTAATCCCCCCAACAACAAAAAAGTTATTGGGGCTTAAACTTTTTTAAAAAATAAAAAAACTGTTATTAAAAAAAAGTCCAAACCAAAAAGTCCAAACGTTTTTTTTCAAAAAAAAAGAAAAAAAAAATTATTTTTGAAAAAATTTTTGTTTGAAATTTTTTTTTTCAACATATTTTTTTTTTAAGTATTTGGAAAATGCAATATACCATTTACTGTGAATAATATATAATAAATCAACGTACAGAGTAGACTCTTGGTGCAGACGATGGCCAGCAGCCCGAAACTGTGCAGTCTACCAATATCACTTCGTACAATAATTGAAAAACAGATTGATGAAATATATAATGATGGCAGTTTCTCCTGAGAAAAAGCTTCTCGAAATTGTAGGACACCCAGTATAGAATATTGATCTGCTATCTAAATCCCAGTTCCGCTATTTTAATAATAGCAAATAGACTTCCTAGTTTACCATAAGTCAACTAATAATACAGCCTCATCATCAGTAAAAGTATTTTTTTATCGGTCGCTTAAACCAACTAGGTACTTTGTTGTTTAAGTATTTGTAGAAAACTTCCTGTAACAGATGTCTCGGTTAAAATTCTTTATTCTGGTCAACAAATTATCGTTTTTCTATCAATTAAATTTTACAGTATCGTATTCTTAACTTATGCCTTTTCCTATATCTTAATTGGGCTGGAATAGCGTTGATTTTATCAGTACCACGTTTAAAAAAAGGCTAATAACAAAATTTATATTTTATTTATTGGATCCTTCTTGTTATAAGAATTTATTCATTAGAAAAAGTTATGTTATGTAATTGGATGTTAATATAATATTTTTTTAATTTAAAAAACCTACTTGTATGTGGGAAGAAGTGCCAAAAATCCGACTACAAAAAACTGAACGTGCTCCTATATTAACGAATTCATAATAAACATTTATAGGTTACTCTAATATTCCCTTAATTCCTGATGATGATAAAAAGCCGAAACGTAAACGAATTAAATGTAATTTTTAAATTTAATATGAACCGTATGACACCAAATTCACAATAACAATTCCATGTATTTCTTTGATTTTGTGTTAAATTCTATTCTAATCCCAGGGGCATGTCACTCTTTATTTGCGGGACGAAATATCGCTTTTTACATTAATAAATATCGCCCACATTGCTTTAAGATCGCCCATATCGCCTCGACATCGCTTCTCGAAGTGACAAAATACCGCCCCTGTGACTTGCCCCTTGATCTAATCTATCAATATTATCAAAACATCGAATTTTATATGCCCTTGTATTTGAAATAGGGTCCGAAATTTTAAGGAGTGATTCTACATCAGAAAATATGACAAAAAGTTCCTATAAACATATGTCTAAAAATTCCTCGTAAGGGAGCTACGCCCCTTTGAAAGTGGCTAAAAAATTCGGTTTTTATTTAATAACTCAGAAACCCTTTAAGATATAACAACGAGGTTTTGCATGTAAACTAATCTTAATGAGGTCCATCTTCGTATGTAATTTTCATGTACTTATTTTAACCAGAGGCGTGCGAAACGGGTGGGCCTTGTCAGTTTTTTGTCCCAAAATTTTTTCTGTGTAACTTTTTTGTGATTTTATTTTTGGTATATGATTCCTCAGGTCAAAATACATAAAAAGGTACTCCTATTGTAACACTGTAGGACTAACGTTTTCGAGAAAAATTAATTTGATTGATTCCAACCTTTGTCGTAGGCAACGGGTGGAAAATAGGCACTCACTAATTAGGTCGTAGAAAAATAGTATATTACATACTGAAAAATGTTTCATTTCCTGAGGGAAAGTTAGCTGATTAATGGGGCGTTAGCCCCTCGGTCTGTTAATTCCAGAAGGAAAAATTAAATTTTCTGCCGAGGTTTGTATACTATTTTATTCATAATTTTCTCTATTTTATTAACAATTGTATATTTTATGTTCCACGACAAAACAGACACCATCTTTAAATTTATAAACACTGGTCAAGTTAGTTACAAATTTTTGCTTTATCAATGTATAGATGGCGATCTCCACGAAAATAAAATAAAAAATTAATTTAATATTAACATTTTTAAAACATATAAGTATATTGAATATAAATATTCATTCGACATAAATAATAAATATTTGTCTAAAAAAGTATAAAAATAACGTTATGTATTTACTGAATTAAATTACCGGCGGTGGCAGCACTTATCAGTGATCTTTCAGAAATTACAGCTAATTTGGTTGTAAATTTAATATATTTTAGAAATACGAAAATATTGCAATTTAAATGTGTATCTGATGTTAATTTAAAAAAATAAATACTCAAAACTATTTTTGCCATAATACATATTTTAATACATTTAAGTTTTTAACATATCTGAAGTAAAGTAAATTTAGTCACAAGACAGTTCCCGACCAAGGGATGAAAATGTGGTGTTTCAAACTTTTTAGTTAGTAGAAGTTAACAATAATTGATTTTCCAACTTTTACATATGTATGTAATGAGCTTATTTCTAAATGATTCTGAATAAAATACAGAAACATTGGTTAAAATTCAGAAGTAAAGTCAGAGTCGCAAAACTCCCCCAAAACCACATTGAAAAAGTTGGTAAATTAAAGGAAAATTTGATTAATTGGTAATTTCTTCATCAAAGGGCGGACAAAAAATTAAGCAGATAAGCTTTATTTCTTCATCATAGGTCTTGTTTTTCTGGAAAAAATGTTAAAGAATAAATATTAAAAAAAAAGAACGGATGGAAAAGTTAACAAAATTTAGCTTTTCGCTATTTATCCTAAGTAGCTAATGTTGGGAAACTGATTATATTTGTTACAAATATTTAGGTTTTCTGCTATAAATGGAAATAAAATTACAGGTTATCGTGTTATGATGTTAAAAACCGAGAGGTTTATTTATTGAAAAAAAGTGTATAAGGATTGTGAAAATCAAAGGATTTTGGAACATTGTCAAAAAGATTGTGAAAGATTGTACAACATATTAATGAAGATTGTGGGAAGATTTCAGATGATTGTGGAAGATTGTAGATGTATGTGTAAGAAGGAATGCCAAGGATTGTAGAAGATTGTTGGATAGTTGTACAAGGATTGTCCAATTAATAAACCCCTCGTTATTATTATTTATCGTATGGCACAATTAATATTAAAAATAATAATAAAAATTATAAGATAACGGTAAATATGTAAAAATAGTGTAAATCATAAACAAATGTCTAAGTTTCTTATCCATTCCAAAACATTTTCATTAAGGTGAAGTAGATCTTCAGAGTTTCCTTGATAAGCTCTTAGGGGGCAATTATTTATAATATGGGTAACGCTTTGTGAATCTGCATGGTATTTCCAATTTATATGATGGCTATTAAAATCCCCGCTATATATTGCAGGATGAGGTTGTATTTCAAGAATAGGATCAGGCCATAAAATTAGAGGTGGTTTATATATATTTACTACAGTTATATCTTCAATTATAATTACGATGCTATGAATATCATTGTTACTGGATGATTGAACAAGTTGGACATTTTCAATATCTTTTCTTGCGTAGGTAATATTTCCATAATGTCGGTGATAAGTTATTCCTATAATGTTATAGTCGGAAATAGAAGCTCTTGACCTTGCTTGTTCTTCGTTTTCTACATGAGACTCTTGAATAAGAAGAAGATCTACATCATTTTCTTTTAAAATTTTTGACAAATATTGACACTTAGCTTTACATATACCCTCAACATTTAATTGAATAATTCGAATTGTTTTACCAATATTTCTCGTAGGAAAAGGATTATCTTGATTTCTATCCATAGAGTTTACCATTAATCAAAAAGCCAGGAGTTCCAGGAGGATAGTCTGGCTGCCAAATGTTTCCAGCTCTTTAGAATTACCCCGGGTGCACGTGTAACAAATGTTACGGACGCGAGCTGGAATTGCACCCACAAACAACAGAATAAATTAAATTACGTAGTTTTAGGTAAAAAATTGTAAAAAATTGTAAAAGTATTCACGAAACATGTTACATTGACATTGACATTATATGTTAAAAACATAGTATATTAATCCTATTTTTCTCGGTGTATAGGGTCGAATCCAAACGATTGGTTGACCATTTTACTGAAAAGTTATGCGAATCACCGTGTACATTTAACTCTTTTAGCTACAAACTTGTTCAGACTAATAACGTTAATTAACGTTATTAAATTTAACTGAGCCAGTTTTCGCTGGAATCCTGAAATCAAATTAAAAAGTTAGACGTCGCGTTTCATTCGACTATCGGAAATATCAATTAGGCTCTGGAGGGAATGAGAAAAAACAAAAGGGAAACGCTAATTAGTAGTAAAAATTGTACGTATAACCAGGGACTAAGAACGAAATCAAACTATAGTTCATGTAAAGATGCAAGTCGCTTGCAAAACGCCTTTACACTATGATATTTAAAGAACGCTTTGACATGAAGATTTGAAATTTGAAACAACTTTTTTCTACTATTTAGAAAATCTTTGTTCCAAAATTCAAGTCTCTGGGTCAAAGCGTTTTTGAAATATCGTAGTGTAAAGTTATTTTGCCAGGGACTTGCATCTTTACACGAACTATATGTTTACACGAGACACTACCGTGGTCATTACTAACGTATTTATGAATATACCTAGTTAATATGTATTTAACTCTCGTGTAAACGCCCTTTTTTGAGGTTATTAACAAAAATCGTACAAAAAATGTGTTTTTTAAATATTTTTCTATAATATAAGACATACAAAAATACCTAAAGGGGTATCACCCTTGGATTTTATAAAAATCCACCCCCACAAATAAGGTTAAACTACCCCCTAAGCACCAAAAAAAGTAGTAAATCATAAAGTATCTCAAGAAAACTCGAGTTCAAGGGATCCAGTCAGTTATGTTTGATAAAAAGTTTGGTATAAAATTCAATTCAAGTACCCCTAGTTAACCCTTTGTTTAAGGGGATGTTTAGCCTCTAGAACAATAAATCTTGCTTTTTGTACAAGTTTATGTCCAGACCTTAATTTTGAGCACTTATACGTTGCATTTTATCAATTCCAATCGAAGTTACAGATGTTTGAAAAAGAGAGTAAAAATCCTCATCTTTTGCGGTCGCTCTTTAAAAATTTGTATGGTTCCTTCCTGCAAAAAGCCGTCCATTTAAGGCTTGAAAAGGCCTCTAATCATTTGATCTGGTTGGTCGATTTGAGCGAACCGCCTGGAGAAATTTGTGGTTGTTTTAATTGGCATTAACAGTGAATTAATATTTAAAATAATTTTTCAACTAAAGTTTCGAGAAAACTTTTTAGTTAGTATGTAACATCAATAAAGCCTAGGGTCCCTGAATAGTGTGACATTAAATTTCACAAGCTTAATGAAGCCTAGCTTTAATTTTCTCTAGGTTTTATAAGCCAATACTTTCTGAGATAAAAGGACAAGAAGAATTCAATCTGCATCATTTTTAAGTTTAAAAAATATAATAAAAAATATATAATATTAGGACAAGAGCCTCTGGGCTCTCACATTTATTCTGTGTTCGAAATATTCCGAGCCCTCGATTTTGTCTATTTTTTTTTTTTTCGTTTTTGGGCCGTTTTAAAGTCCCATTTTTTTTCGTTTTGACTCCACCCTTAAGAAGCCAGTCCGCGTGCTCAAATGCCTTAACCCTATTTTCTATTTTGCGACTCTTATGAGCTTTCACACGCATTTTGCGTGTTCTTATAGGCCCATTTGTTTTCTTTTGGGTTTTATTAGCCAATATATTCTGAGATAAAAGGACAAGAAAAATTCACTCTGCATCATTTTTAAGTTTAAAAAATATAATAAAAAATATATAATATTAGGAGGACAAGAGCCTCTGGGCTCTCACATTTATTCTGTGTTCGAAATATTCCGAGCCCTCGATTTTGTCTATTTTTTTTTTTTCGTTTTTGGGCCGTTTTAAAGTCCCATTTTTTTTTCGTTTTGACTCCACCCTTAAGAAGCCAGTCCGCGTGCTCAAATGCCTTAACCCTATTTTCTATTTTGCGACTCTTATGAGCTTTTGCGTGTTCTATCGCATGAAGTTTTCCGTGCAAATGTCAATGTCGCTTTAAAGTTTAATTTTCTACAAAATTTTATTTTTAGGTTATTTTTTATCGTGTTGAAATTGTGGCTTGGTTACTTGCACACAAAAGACATGACTATAAAATATATCAAAATATCATTTGTTCTTAAAATTTTAAACATGGCGAAAACTGTAATGCCAAACCGAAACAAAAATCCCCAAACCAGTCATCAATTTAAATGTAAGTTTTTTCATATTTTAGAGCAAAATAGAAAAAAATTGTATAAAGAACTCGTTTCATAACATATTTTTAGCTCACTAGTACTTTAGAAAACGTATGTTATGAAACTAGTACTTTAATATACTATTATTTTTCGTTTTTTTTTCTTTCTGTAGGTAATTATTTTTATAGATATTATTTATATTCTGTTCTTATTCCCTCAATATGTGACGTACAAACCAATCTGGCACACTACTGACGAATGTGTTCGCTCAATAATAAACTGAAAAACATGTTTGTTAAAAAATGCTAACAAGGTATTCGTGATGACAGCTAACTAGATGAAAATTGACTCTTCCTTTGTTTTTATCACTGTGTTTGTTTTTCGTCCTTTTAATTTTTTTATTTTGAGCAAAATTTCATAAAAATGTTTGGTGCAATGAAATTTTATCTATTAAAATATTAACGATTTACCTTGTATCATTTAAGTAACTCCAAAAATTAAAAAAAAGAAAATGATTTGAAAAACGTAATTTTGGATTTACAATATTCTAGGTCAATCTTTTAATCTTTTTATTTGCACATTATTAGTAAAATGATTATCTTCGCCAATTTTTTTTTTCTGTGACCGGCCTATTTCACGGTTTTAATAATAATGAATTTATCAATAGCTGATTCATTTTCTTTTATATTTGTTTATAATATTTCCTTTAAAAAATTAAAGAAAAATTACTTTTAACGTGAAAAGTAACAAGGTGAAATTAAGTACTGTTTTAATAGGAATATTTTGTTAACCTTTTCAAAATTTAAACATTAAAAAATGGCTAGAAAACTAAAATTACGATACCTTGATGAGGTCACATAAAGTAATAAAATCGGAATACATGCAAAACAACAGTTGGCTGTGACACTGATCTGAATCAGATCGAATATAAAAATTGCAATTAAAAATACATTGATTACAATTTTAATACACGTACATACTGCCATACTAGAAAATAAAGTCCTATTTGTAACAAAAATACTAATTTTAAATAAGTGTAATATTTCTTTACACAATCTGGCATAACTACCGAGTCCGTTTTTACTTGCCTATTCGTTTTCCAGAATGTAATAATTTCAGACTTTTTATCTTTTTTTTTGACGTCATCTCACTTCGTCTGAGATCTCCTACTTTTCCACTTCAATGTCATTTCAATACTGTTTTTGTAGTGGTATACCTGTATTGCTACCAATACAAAAATGAATTTTTAATAAATCTTAGAGTTAGTGCTAAGAAAGAAAAAAACAAAATTGGCACTTAAACACTGTTAACAACATGTTGTTTATGTCCCATATCCTAAGCATAACATTAAGGCGTCCATTTCAAGTGTAGGACGCTTTTACTACCAATATCATCAATATTACAATTTTTTAGGAATATTACATGTTACATGTACATGTAATATTCCTAAAAAATTGTAAAATTACAAGTAAAATCTCGTAAATTTTAAGTGCACCTGCTTGGCAACATATTACCTCTGATTTAGCATGTAAATTTACACATTTTTTTATAGTGTTGATAATAATATTATGTTTTATTATTATGTATGCTTATGGTATGGGACATATTCAGTGGACGCCAAAAAAATTGCTTGTACGTATTTTGTAAGTAGGAATATTATTTAAATGTCAAAAAATGTTTTCAGTGTAATTTACTCATTCATTTTTACAAGTTAATTTAAAAAGCCATTATTAAAACGTAAAAAATTAGGTTAAAATTTTTGACAGCAAGAATTTTTTTTGGCTGCCACTGTACAACAATGAGTGCCATTATTATTATCATCCTTGTTTGGACTTATTTCAAGAAAAATAAATGAATTTAGAAATATTTGGTTATGTGAAGCCCTGGGATTTTCTGCGGATCATTTACAAATTGGAATCTTTAATTAGCTAGGCAATTTATGGCAAAATATATTTTCTTGATAAGAAAAAGTAATAAGCGACAGATGTTTACGGAAAAAAGAATGCCGGTAAAGTAGAGCGCGTCAGATGATACGCATAAAGAAAGGTTAATACATCAACGTCGAACCCGTTAGGCCCAAGTGTTAACGTACTTTCTCACTTTATTTAAATTATTTTTAAAGGAAAAATCAAATACGGTTAAATTCCGCAATTTTCGTTAGGTAAATTAAGCAAAATTTTCGGAACCAAAAACGCCTCTGTAACCAACATAATATATTATATTATTTTACTGACAAGGACAGAAATTTTTAATTTTAATCAAAATTATAAAAATATTAATTTATTATTCTATTAATCAGCGTACAGAGTTGACTCTTGGTACTGCCAGTCTACCAATATCACTCTTATCTTATCTCTTATCTTATCTTATCTGTACGATGATTAGGACACAGATTGATGGAATAATAAATCAATATATTTTACTTATTTGCTGGACTAGCTTTTTTGCGATCCTCGTACGTCTGGCAAACCATACTTTCCCAAAGAAAACGATTATCGCACAAATAACTATTGAAACTAAAGTATTTCCAAATATGCTATTTTTTTTTATTTGGCGCTAAGTACGTTACAAACGCCGATTTACAGTGAAGCATTTGAGTTGTTTTGTATTTCACGTCAACAAAACCAAGGCAAAATTTTATATTCTGTACCTTATATGATATATCAATGATTCTGTATAAACCAAACCAATAAAACCTTTCATTTCACATAAGTATTTAAATTTTTAATGAGAATTTGTATTAATTCGTAGGTTTTTATAACAAAAAGCATGATAAGATAATTTATTGTGTTCAATAACCTTGAAAATAGTTAAAACAATTTTAGGCCTATCTGATGATTTTTTTGGTTCACTTAATTAATTAGATTTTTTGGTATTTTTTGGCCCTTAATAACTAAAGCTCTGGAAACACCTGTATACGTAGCAGTTTTGAATGCAAAACCGGTACCCCCATTGAGGGTCCCCCAAATACGGAAATTTCAATATAATGTACACTCACAAAATAATTTATAATACCTAAAATTAGGTCCGAGAACGACTATAAACTAAATAAATAAATAAATAAATAAATAGATATCTCATAAACTAAGAAGTTATTTCACTGGATACCTAAACACACTTTAATTTACACACTATTTCGTATTTATAAACAAACTCGCCTTATCTTTCCACCTGTCACATGTCAACGTTTTTACGGTTGCGTAAACTGGAGCTTGTAAATTGGCTTACGACGCGCATCTTGCGTTTTCATAGTAACTTAAAGATTGTTTACAAGCGGGAAGGTTTAAAAAAAATATACCTTTAATAGAAAAACTATAGTATTACTACGCTCTTCTTAATAAAACATTTGGTTCCTTCTGTTGCAGAGGTGTGATGAAGGCTCTGTCTAATTCGAAAGAGAATTTGCCATGTTATTTCTCTTTTCAAATTTTCTGTGTAGTTTTAAATTACTAACTGGTTTATCATAATTTTTTGTCTAAGACAAGTTAGAAGCAGCAGATAAATGATCCCAGAACGACTTTAAACTAATAATTAAAAATAAGTACATAATATTTCTGCCATTTATCCAAAAATATGGTGTTATTATATCACCCACAAATAAGTTGTTTTCTCAATATAAATAGAATGATATTAATTTCACGGTTTTTGTGGTAAACATGTTGACAATTTGTTTGTTCTCTTCAACAGTCTAGAACAATCCGCAAAGGTAAATTGAATCAGGGTGAAATGGCGACCTTAAAGATAACGAAAACTGCAAACGAATTATAAATAAAACATTTTTGATGATATATACACTGAAGTCCTAGAGCCAATTTAAGTTTCAAAGACTGGTCAAACCAGTGAATTGGTAGAAAAGAGTCTAGCCTAGACCATCTATAATATGTGGCTGAAATACAACGGAGTGACTAATATCTAAAACGAACTATGATGCTCTCATATAAGAAATTCCCCTCAGACGAAGTTATGCGATTTGCACCCGAATCAATATGATCTTCGCCTTTTACTACACTTTCGCAAATGAGTTACTGCGTTGTATTTCAGATACAGAGTATTGGCTATTCATAACTATACCACGTGTACATCACAGTTGGAGACCTAAAATTGTAAAGAAACAGGGCCATCACCAAGAACTTTTAAGAATTTCTTTCGAAAAGATTCTGCTATGATTTTGCCCTTAATAACGGTCTAGGGCGAGGGGTTTGTTTATTGAAAAAAAGTGTACAAGGATTTTTACTGAGAATCGAAGGATTGTGGAAGATTGTCAAAGATTGTCAAAAAGATTGTACAAAATTTTAAAGATGATTGTTAAAGATTGTAGAAAGAGTTCAGATGATTGTGGAGGATTGCAGATGATTGTGGAAGAAGAAATTGTCAAGGATTGTAGAAGATTGTTAGACAGGTGTACAAGGATTGTCCAATAAATAAACCCCTCGGTCTAGGGTAGTGCTGGTTGTTTGCTTTGACATTTTTTTGAATCGGCTTCAGGACTACCGTGTATCATGTGAACATGAATTTTACATTTATATTCTTTGAGTGTGTAAGCAAGGTCATCTGCAGGCCTGTATTTGTCATTTGGAAGATTAATCTACCTTCAATTGATGCAAAGTGTCGAACATGTGCTCAGATTTTTTTTAACTTAAATAGTACTTATTTTTAACTATTGGTAACTCACAAGTTAGACCTGATTATAGGGTGACCACAGGTTTTACAAATTAAGATGTTTTTCCCCGACTTTTCTCTAATCAAAATTTAGAAATTTTCCCGAGTTTAGTACACAAAAGAGATTTTTTTAAATCCAATTGAAACTTGGTTTTTTGTTTTAGAGTTATATACATATATTTTTATTTTTTATTTCTTTTTTCTGCAAAATTAGTCAATTGGCAGAACTTCATGAATGTATACTTGTTTTAGTAGTAACTTATTATGTGGACCAGAGTTTTTTTTTAATTTTCCTTATTTTTCCCTGATTGAGTTGAATTTGGACCCTTTGATTAAGGCATTCTTATATACTCTTTACAGTGGGTGGCGCACAGAAAAAAAGGATTCCTTGAACCAAGGACACTTGAATGTCCTTGAATGAAGAGCACGGGTTTACGAATAAAGATCCGCGCTCTTTATTCAAGAACATTGGGGATCTTCCTCTCAGCCAAAAGCCAGGGTACTGGCAATAATAGCAAATAACGAACTTTCAAAAAATTAACAAATCAATAAGAAAATATTGTGGTTCAACAATTTCAGTTGTTTTTAGCTACAATTTGGGCAAATAACAATTTGTCGTTTTTAGTAAGCTTCACGTACTATTGATTACAATCTCATATCAGCCTAGCGATTCTCTTCGAATAAAATTCTAGCGAGTTTTATACAATATTGGAAAAACGGTAGCCATTGAAAATGTCTTATGGAAAATTTATTGACGATTGCGTTATCAACAAGGATTTTTTTATTTTATTCTTACATAATGGTAACGCCTATGGCCCACGGCCTATGGCCTACGTGAGAAATATCCCAACAAAAATCGGGACAATATCGTCTGGTTTTAAAGAAATTAATTAAAAAATAATTTAATATTAATATGATTTGTTTAGCAAATGTAAATAAATTAAAGAATAATTTAATATTACAGTAGACTCGCGCTAGTGTGAACACACGCTTATGTGAACCTTCCAATTGTATGAACAGCCAAAATGAATACATTATATATTCAGCAGCAACATTGGAAAGCCTCAATGAGGTTCTGGCAGCACTAAAAGTGGTTTCACAATGGGCAGAGAAAAACAATGTTGGCGTTAATGACATAGAAAGCTTAAGAAACATTTAAGACAGAGCGGTAGCCATCCACTGGTCAGCTAGATTCAGACAAAAATTACATCTTATTTTAATCAATAACTGGAAAATTTAACTTAATAAATATGTTTTTAAGTACCTACAATTTTTTTTTGAGTAAATTTTAAGTTTAGAGGGCATTTCTGTTAGTATTCTGCATTTATAAATATACCTTCGATGGTGTGAACATCTCGATAAGATGAACACGTCCGGTTTTTTTGTGTTCACACTAGCGCGAGTCCACTGTATAATCATTTTAAAAGAATATTATTTAAAGCAACAGTTAAAAAAATATATCTCAGAAATAAAAGCCAGTAGAAAACTTAGGTTTATGCACAAATATTGCTTTTTGGGTGTGACTGACAAATTTTATTCCGATAGCTTTAATAATAATGCCAAAAAACGATTGATCTGTCTTAGCTGGGACACCCTGTATACCAACCCATTTTGACATGACTTGGCGATATGACCAGCGTATGAATTTTAATTTTTATGCAGTATATTCTAAATAGAAATACTATGGAATGTATAACATTACATATCTTCACGTATTGTTTATTAAATTAGCGTGTGATTTTTGAACGCACTCGTGCGAGCTATTGACGCTATTTTTTTTTATTTGATAAATTAATAAAATAGGTTTTTTTATTTTATTTTTTGTTACATTTGTTTTATGTTGTTTGTCTTGATTTATGGTTTAATTGAATTAAATTGCAGTGGGTTGTGGTCATCCATTGTTTTGTTTTGTAACACGTGGTACTATTGTTTTGATCGAACAACCAATTTCTATTTTAGATTTTTCTATATTTCGTAAAATTTCGAATTAGAGGTTGCCCGGCAGAAATAACAATACTTAACACATTAACACAAAATTAAAACAATTTTTTTTCACAGCTAGCTTTAGAAGTAATTATTACTTATCTTGTTTTTTATTACGAAAAATTAATTTTCCCAATGGACAGCAATCCAATACGTTAGGCAACATAAATTTAGGTCTTCAATACCAACCCAAGAAAATTTCCTAAAAATATTATATTTGGATGTTATCACAGAGCAACAAAAAGTGTGCATTATATGCAAAATTATTAAAGAATACATAAAACAGCTTATTAAACACAAAAACAAGTACAAAATCTTCACACGTGGTATTATCAATGACTGTCAAATTAAGGAGTAGGTCATAAGTTCCCTAGGAAACTTTAGGCTTACTGCACACATAGCTGTGTTATAAAAATGAAAAAAAAAATAGTTTCTTACTTTAAAAAAAACAAATATCGTACCCTCATGTAATTTAAAATATAACCTAAAATGTTATTTTTACCTAAAATATGCATAATTTTATTTCAAAACAATAATAACTTCTCTCTTTATCTAATCTAAATAGGCGACAGTCCATTATAATAATAAATTTTTATATGCTACTAGTAAGGTGGGTGAGCCAATTATTGTCATGTTCCTAATATTGCCACCCCCTCTTAAACTTGTTAGTTTGTCCGTGTCAAAGATGGCACTGCCAGTATAACTGTTATATCGAAATTATGCTTTTAAATATGATGTATCTGTATCCAGTTGGTAAAGGTGTAAACAAAAACCCAGTTCGTATCTCGTGCTCTTCCACTATAAAATTGTTTTGACTATCTCAAGCTGGGTAGCATCGATTATTGCAGGGCAAAAACGTAATAAGGTAGGCACAAACATGCACTTTCTTAGTCCATAATGTGTTTCACTCAAAAAAGGAAAAAGGTAATTTTTTGAGATTGTTGTCTAAGTAGGTGTGTTCCTAATATTTCCATGCGAAGTAGTTGACAACAAAAAAATGACAAAAACAAAAAACAACAAGAAAAGAAAGTAACAAAGAATGCAGAGAGTTCTAAATCTTGGTTCTGCTTTTTGACATTGAAAATTTCTTATGGCTCGAAACCCATGAATTTTTGTCACAATTGTCACGATTTTTTTTGTTGGGATTTTCCTCTTGATTTATCACAATTGTCACATTTTTTGTTGGGATTTTCCTCAGGATTTCTTACGATTTTGTCACAATTGTCACTATTTTTGTTGGAATTTTCCTCACGATTTATCACGATTTAGTCACAATTGTCGCGATTGGCGGTCGCCATAAATTTTTTACATATATATATACATATATATATATATATATATATATATATATATATATATATATATAATATATATATACAATTATTTTATCAAGCACTCCATGAATTTAACTTTTTTTAATGCAGTTAATGGTTTCGTAAATAGAACATCAAAATTATAAATGTCTGCATAAATTTCATATAAATTGTCAAAATTTAATAAACTTTAACTTGGGTAAAATGCGTTTAGGATTTAAACATTAAATAATTATAACGTACTGTAGGTTGGGCTAATTGTGACATCAGGGTAATTGTGACATGTCGTGTGATAATTCTTCTAGTATGACATTTCTAATAATGTGTTCTCAAGTTGTTTATATATTTAAAAACTTGAAAATGACTTTAGGTTAGAAAAGTCGAAACAATTGTCGCTGTAATGTTTGTTTAATAGACAATAAATTTATATTTTGGAGAGATAATTTTTTCTCTATAGTTTATTCTTCTAAACTAGTTAAGATTCAATCCAACCCAGACATTAGTTATTTAATACTGTCAAAAACCTAATGACAGGGTTGGATTGAACCTTAACTACATTTCACAATTACCCTGATGTCACAATCAGTCCAACCTACAGAGCGGTTAACGTAAAAGTACCATAGTAACGAAAGAGGCTAAAATTAACTTTATTTAGATTTAGTTAAAATAGTTTGGTTATTAGAAAACCTTAATCACAGACGCTAACAAATTATTGTGATTTTAAAAAAATAATACAATTTTTTTTCACAAAATTGCAAAAAAAATATTGGACCAGCTAGCTAGAGATATAGATCTAGAACTATAGAGATATCTCTAGTTCTCTAGCACTTGAACTATTGACTTTTGGCACTTTCAAATCGAGAATTTGTTCTAAGCAAGAGTGTAAGGCGTGTGGCAACATCTAACTATTTATTTATTTTTTACAATCAATACAGCCGTTCTATTCCTTCTATATTTGCCAATATTTTCATTTGCAGCTTTTTTAAACGCTACAGTACCAGGTCGTTTAACAACAATAACAATTAATGAATCAATTAAAAGTTAATCAAACATTTAATTAATAATAATTTTATAATAATTAAATCGGTAATTTTCTTTCTTTCTCCACAATTAATATTTTCAATATGATGTCAATATAAAGCATGTTTTATGTTGTGGAAATTAAATATATAAAAGGATTTATAATAAATTAGTAATGGATATAAACTTTTACTATCGATTAATAATTAAAAAAAGCATATATTTGCGGGATTGTCACAGATCTCTAAAAACAAACTGGATTGACGCTTCGTCTTAAATTTTGTGACCTAAATGTGATTCATCCGGAGCCGCAGCGAAGTCAATTTATTTGGGGTGGGGGAAAAAGTAATAAATTATTTCGTAAGAAAAATATGTAAAAATTACTTTCCGTCTGGTCAGTCTGTCTGTTTGTTAAACATTGCCGATAAAACATATCTCATGCATGACGTTTTTAACCCCTTCACAGTGCAGTGATAATAAAGTTTTCGTACCTAAAATGTGCTGAATATATTTTTTTTTTTGAAAAAACATGATATCATGTATGTTTTTGGGTCACTGAATTTGAATCCGAGGTCAGAATTTAAAAGTTAGCGTTCAAAATTGCGGATCCAATATGGCGGATTAGATTTTTTAAAGTTGCTCAGATTTGCTTGAAACTTGTTACTCGGCGGTTTTTGGGGCCGCTGATTAAGAATCTAGTGCCAGTTTTCCAAAATTCAAAATGGCGGATCCAATATGGCGGATTAGATTTTTATCATTTGAAACTGGCACCAGATTCGTAATCAGCGACCTCAAAAAACCCCGAGTACCAAGTTTTAAGCAAATCCGAGCAACTATAAAAAATCTAATCCGCCATATTGGATCCGACATTTTGAATATTGGCAAACTGGCTTCAGATTCGTAATCAGCGACCCCAAAAACTCCGTGGTGTTACAAAATCATGAAAAATAAACTAATGGTAAACTGATAATTTTAGATGCTGCTATAGCGGTCATACACATTAATCGCACGAACTTTTTTTTTCTCTATAGAGGTCAATCACTGTGAAGGGGTTAAGGAAACGGCCTTATTTTTTTAGTAAATGTCACATTCCAAAAACGTCTCAAGCAAGTCATTAAAATTGTAAGTGAATTTTAGTTTCCGGATGAATTAAAACGTGTAAGTAAAATTTGCACTGTAAATATGCCAGGTATCTACTATGTACCACATATTTAGCAAATTTGACATTTGGCCAAGAATTATAAGATTATTTTTTGTTTCGTCAGCTCGATTAAATAGTTAAGTATCTCTATTAAAAATTCTAAAGGAAATCCAGTGAAATCTTTTAGTCCAAACCAATAAAACCCTATGAAGTTCAAAGTTAACTAGTTATGAAAAGATTTTATTTGGAATTTTTCGAGGAATTTTTAGTAGATATAAAATTAGATGTTAATTAAAAAAAAATCCTGTCCGTACGTCATTCATAAGCGTAGCTGACACACGTCAGAACTTACTATACAGGGTGATTCAAAAATAAGTTTAGACTTTTGAAATTTTTATTGGTGCATTTATTAGTTTCTTTTTTAATTGCAATTTTCTCGAAAACGGTTTGCCCTACGATGTTAGATAAGGAGTACCTTTTTTATGTATTTTTAATTAAAGATTATTATTTTATTAAGAACATGTCAAAAAATCTACATATTAAAAAGTTTGAGGCAAAAAGGTGACTTAGAATCGCCCTTAAAATTTTGTAACTTATTTCTGATTCACCCTGTATACTATTCTTTTTTGAACGCGCAAATAGTTTCCTGTGCGATTTTTTTTTGCAGTGATGTGCAAAAACGCATTTGTTTTGTTTTGGGTTTTGGTAACTCGGCTTCGGCTCGTCGCTCAACAAAAAATGTACATGATATTTTTTTGTTATTAAATTCTTTACAATTTATGTCAATAACTTTTTTGTTTAAACAATCAGAAAAAAAAGTTACAGAGCGTTGAAAATTTGCAAAAGTTTTTTGAAAATTTCAAAAAAATTTCATATCACCGCAAGGTCAAACTACTGTTCGACTGGGCTAAAAGATAAGCGTCCCAAATAAATGCAAATTGACGATAAAAATCAAAATTCAATAATTAAAACCTTAAAACTATTCGACATATTTTGCGGTCAGTGCGGTGGAATAATGTAATTTCGAGTATTCGGTAAACCATGGCGACCAAGACTTTGAAATCATTGCCAAGGGTCAAGAGGTACTCTATCATGATATAAAAATTACACAAAAATATCCCTGGAACAACTTCTCGTTAAAAGCCACTTTACACGGAGCAATTTGTGCGCAAGTTTGATGCTATTTTCGTGCCATCAAATTATTTAGAACATGTTCTATTTTTCGGCGATTTTCACGCAAGTTTTATGGTTATTTTCGTGGTACCAACCTGGAAGAAAAGTTACCAAATCGATTTCATTTTACTAATATAGTCCCGACTGCACATGTCAATAATTATTATTATTAATAATAGGTCGGTCTGTCTAACTAAAAAACTTCCTTAAAAAAGCAAATTCTAGGTTATGTTTTTGTCAACAAACGCAGAGACACGTCAAAATTGTCTGGTTGGCAGCACCTTGCAATATATAGCACAAAACTTGCGTACAACTTGCTCCGTGAAAAGGCAAATCAATGTCCAACTGTACTCATGCTATATCTGGCAGCAAACTTGCATAGCATCAAACTTGCGTACAAATTGCTCCGTGTAAAATGTTCTTTATGCAGTCTATTTTTGTGCCGAATTATAGATCCTCGGGTCATATCGTTCCGTTCGGCTGTGACAGACGCGTCTAGACGGGCGGACGGACGGACAATCATTCAATCCTATAAGCGTTCCGTTTTTCGTTTTTATCATACGGAACCCTAAAAACTGTAAACATCGGAAAAGCATTGACCCATATTCGGCAGTAGTCTGAAATTTATAGGTTAGGCCCCGTATTATGATTAATGGATTGATTTAATAATTATGATTGATGCTATAACTAGTGGGCTAGGAGATTGAGATTTAAATATTTGAAAAACGCACCTACATAGCAAAATGAAGAAAATGTCGATATTTGCCGATTTTTTTATATTTAGGCGAGAATTTTCCATTGGGCGAATTACAAAAAAATACATAGATGTATTGATGTTATGGATCTTTAAACCAAAATTCTATAGAATATATTTTTACTATAGGCTATTATGTAGTATTTTAGTTTACCAATTATACCAACACAGATTATTCATAATATTTTCTGTTTCATTCATTATCCAACTATACAAATTTGGTTTGGACTTGCCATCAAATTATTTAGAACATGTTCTATTTTTCGGCGATTTTCACGCAAGTTTTATGGTTATTTTCGTGGTACCAACCTGGAAGAAAAGTTACCAAATCGATTTCATTTTACTAATATAGTCCCGACTGCACATGTCAATAATTATTATTATTAATAATAGGTCGGTCTGTCTAACTAAAAAACTTCCTTAAAAAAGCAAATTCTAGGTTATGTTTTTGTCAACAAACGCAGAGACACGTCAAAATTGTCTGGTTGGCAGCACCTTGCAATATATAGCACAAAACTTGCGTACAACTTGCTCCGTGAAAAGGCAAATCAATGTCCAACTGTACTCATGCTATATCTGGCAGCAAACTTGCATAGCATCAAACTTGCGTACAAATTGCTCCGTGTAAAATGTTCTTTATGCAGTCTATTTTTGTGCCGAATTATAGATCCTCGGGTCATATCGTTCCGTTCGGCTGTGACAGACGCGTCTAGACGGGCGGACGGACGGACAATCATTCAATCCTATAAGCGTTCCGTTTTTCGTTTTTATCATACGGAACCCTAAAAACTGTAAACATCGGAAAAGCATTGACCCATATTCGGCAGTAGTCTGAAATTTATAGGTTAGGCCCCGTATTATGATTAATGGATTGATTTAATAATTATGATTGATGCTATAACTAGTGGGCTAGGAGATTGAGATTTAAATATTTGAAAAACGCACCTACATAGCAAAATGAAGAAAATGTCGATATTTGCCGATTTTTTTATATTTAGGCGAGAATTTTCCATTGGGCGAATTACAAAAAAATACATAGATGTATTGATGTTATGGATCTTTAAACCAAAATTCTATAGAATATATTTTTACTATAGGCTATTATGTAGTATTTTAGTTTACCAATTATACCAACACAGATTATTCATAATATTTTCTGTTTCATTCATTATCCAACTATACAAATTTGGTAGCCCTGCGCTTTGTTTAGCTTATCTATGACTTTGTTGTCATGTCAATTTTGCTATGTTATACATTTTATATATCAAATAATTCAAATTTTCCAGAGTAACATAATTTATGGAAGAGACACTAAAAATTGTTTATTCCTTGTATTATTATGCTTACGCATACGCATTAGATCAAATTCGCAAATCCATGAATGAACTTTTTATCGGTAAGTAGGATTTCTTGTAAATATGAAACAACGGCAATAGTGTGAGATTTTTAATTTACTACATAATAGTCTATATAGTAAAAATTTCTCCTTTTACACCTATAACGGCCTTAAGAGAGAAATAGCAGCTATATATCGAGAAAGCGCAATATAGGTAACCAACATGAATACTTCGACGTTTTAGTACCTCGGTTGCGTAAATTTAAATTTATAACCTATCTTATAGTTCTAGCTATTGGTCTAACTGGTCAATAAACAACACTTATATGATTATAAAAATGCCAAAATGTCTTAAAAACAAAGCACAATTGAAGAAAATTTATAGAAAAACGTAAAAACTCGAAAAAATATTCCACAAACGTCACCTTCTTCTTCTTCTTCCTTTTTTTTGACGTCACCTTAAAAAGTAAACATAACACTTGTCTAGATAGCGTTGCCGCTTGTTGACAAATTCTTGTAAAAATGTATTATTCGTCCTTACAGTTAGAAAGAGAAAACAACACACTTCGAGGGAAAAAACATGCGATCTGGCAAATTGGCAGGGTATCAAAATGGCGATTCTCTATCCCCTAAATATCCTGGGCCAAAAGCTGCGAAAATAGGTAAATTCCGTTATAGGGATTTAACTTATGTGGTTTAAACGCGCATCTAATGCGATGCGGAGCGAAATGTTAAAATAAAGAGCAAAAATTCTTGTTGCAAAAGTAAAAACTCAATATAAACCTATTTTTCTAGTTAAAACTAGATTAAAAAAATGTAGGAGATTTCACCATAAAAATCTTTGATTTAAGAGATTTTTGGTAACATTTCTAAGGTTTTTGGAAAAACTTTGGAATCTTGTCGAAAATTACCGAGATTTTCGACGTTTTTGTTAATATTTTTAAAAGATTTCCGAAAATTTGTACACGGACTTCCCCCAAAGTTACCAATCGATTGGTTTCAAGGTGAGGCAGCGAAAAAAAAAACACTTTTTTCCGATTCGGAAATCGATTTGGGTTCTACTTCCGGAATTCCGTGTGAATTTTTGGGCTGATGCCAGTATTAACTAAATATCTAAAACCAGTACTTTGGTATTAACTAGTATTTTTATTGTGTATGTCCTCCCATTACTTATAACCGAGATATTAGCAATTACAATTCCTGGATGTCTTTTTCTATGACAGTCATATTTTTGTTTTTATTTTTATTGCTATCGTTCTTTAACACGAATTTTAATAAAACATGCAGAAGGATGTGATATAAAACCAACTTCCTTCATCCGATGTGTTTCTATTCTATATTTATACATAAATTAGACGTAAAAAACAAGTCACCCACATAACGTATTAGATATTAGATATGTTATGCTACACTATGTGATTCATACATAAAAACTACTAATATTTACCCCTTTAAGTATTTGTATTATGAATCATCTAAAATATATAATAAGGAATGATATTGTTTCTCCTGGACTTGGGGAGAAAATTTAGATTTCTTTTAACGCAAACAGGACACAGAAAAAATGATTCCTTGAACCAAGGAGACATGTCTTTCGATATGTTCGAAGCCATATTCTCTTGTTACAAGGCTAGCCTTTCTAGCTTCTGAATTAAGATCCGCGCTCTTCATTTAAGGACATTAACTTTGGTTCAGGTATTTATTGTATTAATCACAGTTTTTTTTAGTTTAGTAGTAGTAAGTAGTTATAATAATAATTACTTACTCAATTATAATTGGACAAGTACGACTTTGTTCCAAAATTTCTTTCAGCGATAAACCAGTTTTTTCCGTCATTTGGTTTGCGCACTTTCGGAGATAGAGGGGTACAACATTTTTTTTCAGTTTTTAACCCAGCACGTGCGCATTAATTGAAATAAAAAAAAGATAAAAAAATATTTTTAATATTTGAAGCTCTTTTACCCTATTTTATGAGTTATGAGTTATAAATTATAACCTGCAGAACTTACCTAGAAACAACTTGCACATTTTGGACATACCTAGAATAAAAGAAACAAAATATTAATATATTATAAAAATAGACTATCTAGTTTGATTGTTTACGATACGATTATTTCTTAATACCTTCTGTCATTATTCAACTCCTAGCTATATAGTTGCTAGCGCATGAGCCTTTGTATAGTTGGATAATTATCCATTATAATGAATGATATATAAGGTATTTTAAATTCTATAGAATAGATAGATAATTTCTCGTATTTAACTTCACCAGTGCCAACATAAGTTAAATACGAGAAATAATCGTATCGTGAAAAATCAAACTACACAGAAAAAAGGGTTATCTTGGCAGAAGATAATAAATTATCTTGGATTTATATTATCTTAAATCGAGGTAATAATCTTCTTTTAAGATCATGTATCCTTGGTTTAAGACTATCTGTGACTTTGGTTTCCTTTAATTATTCTCTTGGTAGAAAAATCCTTGTATCAAGGATTTTTTCCTTAAATGCACGACATTTAAAATAGTAACAGAGAATCAAGAGTTATTATCTTGACTCAAAGCCCCTGTTGTCTTACGGTAAAGAGTTTGCCGGCTTCACCCCACGTAGATATACAGTAGACTCGCCCGTTGTTATTGTTGGCTGGCAGACAATTTGCGCAGTAGTTCAAGATATGCGCGGGAGAGAAGTTTTTTTGTTAGTTTTTTTTTTGCCGTCAGTTGTCTCTAAAGGTGCATCATTGTTTTTATCTGCTTTAAAATGGACGAATTTGTATCTGTTACCCTCAAACGATGGGGATTTTCAAATTTACTTAAAAAATTCACGGGTAAGTAGCTTTAAATAATTTATACCTATAAGCACCATTTGGCAATGGCGTTGCAACAAGTTTTTCTTCAAAAACAAGTGCCTTTTCCTACGACCACCTATGAAACCAAATTTCACACGAGGCGTGAGAAATAATATACATGTGTGGGAAATTTTTTCAAAATATTTACCATTCTATTAACCCTGGAACCTGACTTTGGGGTCTCAAAAACCCCAATACTGCTTCTATTACAGTGAGCAATTCAATTCAACATCATATTATCTTTATCCAAGACTTGGTGTAAGATAATATGATCTTGGATAAAGATAATATGATCTTGAATCAAGATAAATACATACTTGGTTTAAGATAATATGATCTTAAATAAATGGTTTGGAGGATATGTCTTTAAATCTAGGACCTCAAATGTCAAGATCACGGTGGACTTGATCCAAGACAGTCATGGCGTTGAACATATCGAAAGCCATGGCGGCCTTGGTTCAAGATCGTTTTGCTTTGATTTGAGATATCCTTTTTTTCTGTGTAGGTATAACTATAAATGAAAGAAAACCAACAAAGCCAACCCAACACCTTAAAACTTAAGATAGATCTTTAACCCTTAAAATTGTGTATTTTTTAAAAATCAGTATGATCTTAATAAAGGTTTAAATTAAACTATTACGTCAGAAGTACATATTTTTGTTTAAAGAGTGTAAATTTATTATTTTTTTAACGACACTAATTTACGAACAACTTATATAGGAGCAATGGATTGTAAATTATAAACGATTTAAACAAATAATTTTTAATGCTTTTCCGACGCCTGTCTGGGGACGTAATTTAGTAAATAAAATAAAATAATTTAGCAGCAGCTTAACTAAGGGATGATTAGGTGGGTCCTCAAACCCACCTACTGTTCAAGGCTTGGCAAGTTGCCAATAGGTGCGTTCGAGGAGGGCAGCAAAACTCATTAAAGTTCATGAAAATGAGTTTTGTTAGAAAACTGTTTAATGATTGTTACCTGTCATTGCCACAACCACAACAAAATAATGTTATGTGATGTAGAACCGTCTCCTTTATTTTCAGCCAAAAGACTGCAAAAACCATGTATAAAAAGTCCAAACCTGCAGTGACTCATACCTCTGCTGCTTTCGTATAAGGGGTCCGCCTTTGCGAAGCTTCGACGAAATTACACGAGTCGCACCCGAACTGGTATGATCTTCGCCTTTTACCACACATGTGCAACTGAGTCACTGCAGATTTTATTGAATTTCCAGTATAGTTTATAGTGAAGTATTCGATAAAATGAAATGATAATTTAACTTGCAATGGTTGTATACATTTAGCCAAACTGTAAAATCTTTAAATCATAGTTTTTTATTAAAATATTCCAAAAGGTGTAAATAAACAGCACAATCAAGCTTTGCCAATTTATAAAATTAACTATTTTTGAGATGCGCGTGAACCAGTTTCCCAATCATAAAGGTTAACTTACTTTTTAATATTTTAAACTAAGCATTAATATTTTATCCATTATAGGGGCCTCACTTAAAATACGTAACGCATTTATGGTGAGTGGGGTAGTGCTTAGCGTTAGGAGGGGGGGGGACTGATGTAACTATACGTAACGCTTCTTATTTTAAAAGAAGAGTAATGTCAACAGATTTTCAATAACCATATTGGTTATTTTGACATTACTCTTGAGTAAGGGAACGTTCAATATTACGTAAATTTTGATCATTTTGGACCCCTCCCTGTAACGCTATTTTCCTATACCATTAACATGGGCGTAACACTCCAAAATGACCCCCCGAATCAACGAAATAATTTTTACTATAAAATAATAAATTATTGATGAAAATTAAATTATTGGATGCAAATTATTGTTTTTTATTAAAACTTTTGGTTATGTTTTTTTGTTTTCGCAAAAAGAAAAAAAAATTAAAAAAAAATGTTTGGAATTTCTTTCTTCTTCTTCTTCCTTTTTTTTGACGTCACCTTAAAAAGTAAACATAACACTTGTCTAGATAGCGTTGCCGCTTGTTGACAAATTCTTGTAAAAATGTATTATTCGTCCTTACAGTTAGAAAGAGAAAACAACACACTTCGAGGGAAAAAACATGCGATCTGGCAAATTGGCAGGGTATCAAAATGGCGATTCTCTATCCCCTAAATATCCTGGGCCAAAAGCTGCGAAAATAGGTAAATTCCGTTATAGGGATTTAACTTATGTGGTTTAAACGCGCATCTAATGCGATGCGGAGCGAAATGTTAAAATAAAGAGCAAAAATTCTTGTTGCAAAAGTAAAAACTCAATATAAACCTATTTTTCTAGTTAAAACTAGATTAAAAAAATGTAGGAGATTTCACCATAAAAATCTTTGATTTAAGAGATTTTTGGTAACATTTCTAAGGTTTTTGGAAAAACTTTGGAATCTTGTCGAAAATTACCGAGATTTTCGACGTTTTTGTTAATATTTTTAAAAGATTTCCGAAAATTTGTACACGGACTTCCCCCAAAGTTACCAATCGATTGGTTTCAAGGTGAGGCAGCGAAAAAAAAAACACTTTTTTCCGATTCGGAAATCGATTTGGGTTCTACTTCCGGAATTCCGTGTGAATTTTTGGGCTGATGCCAGTATTAACTAAATATCTAAAACCAGTACTTTGGTATTAACTAGTATTTTTATTGTGTATGTCCTCCCATTACTTATAACCGAGATATTAGCAATTACAATTCCTGGATGTCTTTTTCTATGACAGTCATATTTTTGTTTTTATTTTTATTGCTATCGTTCTTTAACACAAATTTTAATAAAACATGCAGAAGGATGTGATATAAAACCAACTTCCTTCATCCGATGTGTTTCTATTCTATATTTATACATAAATTAGACGTAAAAAACAAGTCACCCACATAACGTATTAGATATTAGATATGTTATGCTACACTATGTGATTCATACATAAAAACTACTAATATTTACCCCTTTAAGTATTTGTATTATGAATCATCTAAAATATATAATAAGGAATGATATTGTTTCTCCTGGACTTGGGGAGAAAATTTAGATTTCTTTTAACGCAAACAGGACACAGAAAAAATGATTCCTTGAACCAAGGAGACATGTCTTTCGATATGTTCGAAGCCATATTCTCTTGTTACAAGGCTAGCCTTTCTAGCTTCTGAATTAAGATCCGCGCTCTTCATTTAAGGACATTAACTTTGGTTCAGGTATTTATTGTATTAATCACAGTTTTTTTTAGTTTAGTAGTAGTAAGTAGTTATAATAATAATTACTTACTCAATTATAATTGGACAAGTACGACTTTGTTCCAAAATTTCTTTCAGCGATAAACCAGTTTTTTCCGTCATTTGGTTTGCGCACTTTCGGAGATAGAGGGGTACAACATTTTTTTTCAGTTTTTAACCCAGCACGTGCGCATTAATTGAAATAAAAAAAAGATAAAAAAATATTTTTAATATTTGAAGCTCTTTTACCCTATTTTATGAGTTATGAGTTATAAATTATAACCTGCAGAACTTACCTAGAAACAACTTGCACATTTTGGACATACCTAGAATAAAAGAAACAAAATATTAATATATTATAAAAATAGACTATCTAGTTTGATTGTTTACGATACGATTATTTCTTAATACCTTCTGTCATTATTCAACTCCTAGCTATATAGTTGCTAGCGCATGAGCCTTTGTATAGTTGGATAATTATCCATTATAATGAATGATATATAAGGTATTTTAAATTCTATAGAATAGATAGATAATTTCTCGTATTTAACTTCACCAGTGCCAACATAAGTTAAATACGAGAAATAATCGTATCGTGAAAAATCAAACTACACAGAAAAAAGGGTTATCTTGGCAGAAGATAATAAATTATCTTGGATTTATATTATCTTAAATCGAGGTAATAATCTTCTTTTAAGATCATGTATCCTTGGTTTAAGACTATCTGTGACTTTGGTTTCCTTTAATTATTCTCTTGGTAGAAAAATCCTTGTATCAAGGATTTTTTCCTTAAATGCACGACATTTAAAATAGTAACAGAGAATCAAGAGTTATTATCTTGACTCAAAGCCCCTGTTGTCTTACGGTAAAGAGTTTGCCGGCTTCACCCCACGTAGATATACAGTAGACTCGCCCGTTGTTATTGTTGGCTGGCAGACAATTTGCGCAGTAGTTCAAGATATGCGCGGGAGAGAAGTTTTTTTTGTTAGTTTTTTTTTTGCCGTCAGTTGTCTCTAAAGGTGCATCATTGTTTTTATCTGCTTTAAAATGGACGAATTTGTATCTGTTACCCTCAAACGATGGGGATTTTCAAATTTACTTAAAAAATTCACGGGTAAGTAGCTTTAAATAATTTATACCTATAAGCACCATTTGGCAATGGCGTTGCAACAAGTTTTTCTTCAAAAACAAGTGCCTTTTCCTACGACCACCTATGAAACCAAATTTCACACGAGGCGTGAGAAATAATATACATGTGTGGGAAATTTTTTCAAAATATTTACCATTCTATTAACCCTGGAACCTGACTTTGGGGTCTCAAAAACCCCAATACTGCTTCTATTACAGTGAGCAATTCAATTCAACATCATATTATCTTTATCCAAGACTTGGTGTAAGATAATATGATCTTGGATAAAGATAATATGATCTTGAATCAAGATAAATACATACTTGGTTTAAGATAATATGATCTTAAATAAATGGTTTGGAGGATATGTCTTTAAATCTAGGACCTCAAATGTCAAGATCACGGTGGACTTGATCCAAGACAGTCATGGCGTTGAACATATCGAAAGCCATGGCGGCCTTGGTTCAAGATCGTTTTGCTTTGATTTGAGATATCCTTTTTTTCTGTGTAGGTATAACTATAAATGAAAGAAAACCAACAAAGCCAACCCAACACCTTAAAACTTAAGATAGATCTTTAACCCTTAAAATTGTGTATTTTTTAAAAATCAGTATGATCTTAATAAAGGTTTAAATTAAACTATTACGTCAGAAGTACATATTTTTGTTTAAAGAGTGTAAATTTATTATTTTTTTAACGACACTAATTTACGAACAACTTATATAGGAGCAATGGATTGTAAATTATAAACGATTTAAACAAATAATTTTTAATGCTTTTCCGACGCCTGTCTGGGGACGTAATTTAGTAAATAAAATAAAATAATTTAGCAGCAGCTTAACTAAGGGATGATTAGGTGGGTCCTCAAACCCACCTACTGTTCAAGGCTTGGCAAGTTGCCAATAGGTGCGTTCGAGGAGGGCAGCAAAACTCATTAAAGTTCATGAAAATGAGTTTTGTTAGAAAACTGTTTAATGATTGTTACCTGTCATTGCCACAACCACAACAAAATAATGTTATGTGATGTAGAACCGTCTCCTTTATTTTCAGCCAAAAGACTGCAAAAACCATGTATAAAAAGTCCAAACCTGCAGTGACTCATACCTCTGCTGCTTTCGTATAAGGGGTCCGCCTTTGCGAAGCTTCGACGAAATTACACGAGTCGCACCCGAACTGGTATGATCTTCGCCTTTTACCACACATGTGCAACTGAGTCACTGCAGATTTTATTGAATTTCCAGTATAGTTTATAGTGAAGTATTCGATAAAATGAAATGATAATTTAACTTGCAATGGTTGTATACATTTAGCCAAACTGTAAAATCTTTAAATCATAGTTTTTTATTAAAATATTCCAAAAGGTGTAAATAAACAGCACAATCAAGCTTTGCCAATTTATAAAATTAACTATTTTTGAGATGCGCGTGAACCAGTTTCCCAATCATAAAGGTTAACTTACTTTTTAATATTTTAAACTAAGCATTAATATTTTATCCATTATAGGGGCCTCACTTAAAATACGTAACGCATTTATGGTGAGTGGGGTAGTGCTTAGCGTTAGGAGGGGGGGGGACTGATGTAACTATACGTAACGCTTCTTATTTTAAAAGAAGAGTAATGTCAACAGATTTTCAATAACCATATTGGTTATTTTGACATTACTCTTGAGTAAGGGAACGTTCAATATTACGTAAATTTTGATCATTTTGGACCCCTCCCTGTAACGCTATTTTCCTATACCATTAACATGGGCGTAACACTCCAAAATGACCCCCCGAATCAACGAAATAATTTTTACTATAAAATAATAAATTATTGATGAAAATTAAATTATTGGATGCAAATTATTGTTTTTTATTAAAACTTTTGGTTATGTTTTTTTGTTTTCGCAAAAAGAAAAAAAAATTAAAAAAAAATGTTTGGAATTTCTTTTTACATTTTTTTGTTTTTCAAAAAAAGATATTTTAAAAAAGTTTTTTTTTATTTTTTCGTTTTTTGCAATTTTTTATTTTTTCGTTTTTTGCAAAAAGAAAAAAAAATTTAAAAGTTTAAAAAAAATTAAAATTTCAATTTTTTGTTTTGATTTTTTTTTTAAGTATTTGGGTAAATGCAATATACCATTTACTGTGAATAGTATATAATGGAATGCGTAGCATTACATATCTTTACGGCTTGTTTTTAAATACATATATAAATATATGTATACACTCGTTTATACATACAGATGATAATATTAATTTATACAGGTTTAATATTTATGGAGAAATTGTTAATCTTACTACCTACCCAATATGTTTTAATAATTTTCTTTAAACATATGTTATAGAGAAATCTTTTTAAAATAATAAATTAATTTTAACTGATACCTACTGTAGGTATACAGTATACTGTGTATACCGGGTGTTGTTTTTAACCTGAAACTTTCAAATATCTCGAATAGCATGCATTTTAGAAAAAAAAAATGTCGGACAAAAGTTTTTTATTTTAATGGAGGAAACAAAATGGCGTCTTTATTTTTTACGGATATTTACGTTTTCAAGGTCATTTGAAGGTCAAATTTGTTCTCTTAAATCGAAACATATTTTTTTATTGTTATTTAATTCTGCTCAAAAAAATAAAAATCTTTTGTAAAACACTTTTTGATCGGACTTTTTATGTATTTTGAGCCACTGATTCGAATCTGAGATCGTAAATCTAAAATCATAAAAATTTGCGTTACGTAATACTTAAAAGTTCCCTTACCTATTCCTATTTAAGATTTTCAAACTGGTAGCTCCTGAGTGGTGGGGGTAGTTACGTTAATTATTGGTTTCAAGCAACAACATGTGCCCCTTAAAATAAAAATTGACCTTTCTCGGCGTTTTTTCGAAAAAAAAGTAATTAGTTTAGATTTTATCCAGTTTTTGGTATTTCTTTGTTTATGCATATGATTCAATTATATAATAAATTAAAAATTTAATTATGATTAATTAATTAGTATACTATACAGGGTGATTCACCTAACAGAAATCAATAGTATTATGGCGGTATTATTAAAGTTTTCAAAATAAAATTTATACCAGTTAATAATATACCCAATAAGCTTCGATTGTGCTCAGTTTTCTACTAGCTTTTGTTTTAGGGAAATAGAGTATTTAGCGGTCATTTTAATTATTATTTTAATTTTATTTATTTCCCAACTTAAAATACAGAAATTTCTCAACTCCAAAAAAAAGCTTTACGCCTAACAGTGAATTTTTATGATTAAAAAGAAGGTCCTAACCTCTGAAAAAAATCCCAACTGTAGTCCAATTTTCCTTTACCCAACTATTCTATTTCCGAAATCTGCCACTCGAACGGGGGGGTATTTTACATAAACTTTTGGTTTATGGTGTAGACGAACCGATATATTTTTTAGAGCCATTATTTGTAGCGAATAGTTATAGAACAAATTAGGACAAAAAAGGCACACTATAATGCAAAGAATAATATATACCTAGTGAAAAAAATTTATAAACCACGGTAAAGAAGACTATTATAGCCTCGCACTCTTATATCCCTCGATGTTACGCATCTCGGGATTAATACGCCGTGCTATAAAAAATGTCTTTCCTACCTTGGTATATAATTACTATTAATTTATTAATATGTTATGGTTATGTATATGTGTAAGATCATCAATGTATACTAAGGGAACGTTCAAGTATTACGTAACGCAAAATTTGGCCATTTTTGACCCCACCCCCCATTTGTTACATTAACATTTTTTTTTCACAAAAAGTCAACAAATTGAAATGAAGTTTTGCTTTAGAGAAAGTCCAAACCGTTTTTTACCGGTAATTGCTTCCGTCTTTTAACCAAAAACCGGTTTGAGGTAATTTCCGAAACCGGTTAACCGAAAACCGGTTATTGCCTATGGTTTTTTATCTCTATTTTTTTTTGTTTAGAGGATTTATTAAACTCCGTGTGCAATAAAATTTGCAACGAATCCGTATCTTAGGCCTAGATAATTGTTAAAAACTTGATCCAATAAACATTTTATAAGTTTATAATTTTTTAAGTGTTACGTAACATTTTTACTGACACCCCCCCTCTGTAACGCGGCGTAACGTTTTCGAGACCCCCCACTACCCCCCCCCTAGAGCGTTACTTAATACTTGAACGTTCCCTAAGTTCTTTATTATTGTTCTTTATTATGTAGGTCAGGGTGGACACGGAATTTTATTTGGAAAATTTCCTGAAATTTCCCCGACTTTTTCCTGATTTTAATATTTTTTCCCTGAAAAATTTTCATATTTTTCCCTGACATTTCCCTGACTTCTTTTGGTTTTAAGTTAAAAAAATTATAAAAAACAGGATAAAAAAATAAAATAAAATTCCAAGTTTTTCAATAAAATTCCCCGATATTTTTTTTAATAACATTCTCTGATATTTCCCTGAAAAATTAAATTCCCTGACATTTTCCTAATTTCCCTGACATGCGGCCACCCTGTAGATTCAAGGGTACAGAGTCATGGAGGGCCTCAAATAAGCTCCAAGCTAAGTAATAGTAATAATTACTCATTACACGGATGCTAGCAAAACAAATGAAGGTAAAGTTGGAATAGGAATCTACATTCCTGAGGAAAATATACAGACAGCGGAAAGAGCTAGTGACCATACTATATGCTCGGCAGAAGTACTAGCTATACTTACAGCGCTTAGAACAATCAGTCACAAAGAAAGAACCAGGATAGTGATATTTACAGATTCGAAGTCAGCATTGCATAGGGTGTGCCAGCCAGCTACCTCATACAAGACAGATAGGACAACTATGAATGTGAAAGCAGAAATAAGGAAGTTGGAGGAAAAAGGAAATAGAGTCGAGTTTTGTTGGCTACCCAGCCACACCTATATACAGGGTAATGATAAAGCTGATGAACTAGCGGCAGAAGGGACAAAGAAAAATAGAACAGTCACAAAGGTGTATTGGATGGAGTTTACGGCTAAGATAAGGAAGATGGAATTGCAAGAATGGGAGAAGGAATGGAAGAAAACACTTGAGAGCAAAGGAAAGTTCTATAAAACACACACAGAAAACCTACAGGAAAAACCTTGGTACTGGAATACAAACATGGATAGAAGACATACAACTACAGTATGCAGGTTACGCAGTGGACACTGTCTAACAAAAGCTCACCTACACCGAATTAAACGTAGCGACTCCGACAGATGTGACTGTGGGGAAGTTGAAAACCTGGAACACATTTTCCTAACTTGCAACCAGTATGACCAGCAGAGAAAAATGTTATTCAATCAACTAGCCAGCGAAATAACCAACCCAGCCAACCTTCAGACAATTATATCCAACCCTACAATAGATATAGTCAATTCAATATCCCAGTTCCTTAGAAATATTCAAAAATCCCTTTAAAGACATACCAACTACCAAACGTAAAAATCCCAATTCCCAAGAGACTTTGCTAAAAATTAACAGTAGTGTTTAAAATGATCAGTAGTGCTCTTTATAATGCTCTTAGTAATAAACAGTAGTGCTCAAAAAAAAAAAAAAAACAGTAGAATTCAAAGGACCAGATTAAAAATAAACAGTAAGTTCGTTTGATCGAATAAATTGTAGATATGACGAACAGTAAAGTAGCAAGTGGCAGAAATGCTTAAATGCGATGCCAAAAATTTGACGAAGAAGAAGAAGAAGAATTACTCATTATTGGCATAACAGTAAACATTGAATGTTTACTATTAAAATAGTGATTAAATTTTAATCACTATTTAGTTTGTATAAATATAAATAATACGTCATTATTGTCACTTTGGTTAGATGTCATCAAACGCTACACAAAACGCGTCAGTGCATACCACAGGCAAACTTTTGTTTTAATAATACATTTTTATAAACATTTAGTCATACGAGATAAAATAGACCGACAAATTTTAAAAATAGAAGTTGTATTCTGTGTGAGACAGATCATAAATTTAGCGTTTAGGTATTGAATAATAAATATTTGAATGTACAGTGACAGCTAATTTTATTTTTCAGATTTTAGTACTTTTACCGAGGGGTTTATTTATTGGACAATCCTTGTACACCTATCCAACAATCTTCTACAATCTTTGACAAATCCTTCTTACACAATCATCTACAATCATCCAAAATCATCTACAATCCACAATGATCTGAAATTTTCCCACAATCTTAAACAATCTTCATTAAAATGTAGTACAATCTTTCACAATCTTTTTGACAATCTTCCACAATCCTTTGATTCTCACAATCCTTGTACATTTTTTTTCAATAAATAAACCCCTCGACTTTTACCAATTTTTTCCATAATTTTAAAAATTTTGTATACAGGGTGATTCAGAAATAGGTTACAACATTGTAAGGGGTGATTCTACATCCAATAATATAAAAAAACGGCCATCCGAAGGGTACCTTTGAAAAGAGATTTTATTTAATATTACTTGGACCATATGAATTACCTACAGTAATGAATTTTTTTTGCACATGTCCTATTACTGATAAGGGAACGTTCAAGTATTACGTAACGCCAATTGTACTAAAATTCATACACTTCATACACCGGTTCTCGCGTTATTTAAGGCTGTAGAGATTTCATATTTTGACTACCCCCACTAACACCCCCCTGTTTGGTGGGTAGCCAAAATATGAAATCTCTATAACCTAAAATAACGCGAGAACCGTGGTATGAAGTGTATCAATTTTGGTACAATTTGCGTTACGTAATACTTGAACGTTACCTAATTATTATCATAGAATGATAGTCTTTAGCTAAAGACTATCATTCTATGATTCTTTTTTTTTTGTAATTTTTATCGAGGGCATGCAAAATGGCCGGTTGTTGTCACTGTCACTGAATCTTAAAACAATTTTTTTCTATATCCCCCTGAGGGGCGGGGGGGTATTTTCGTAAAAATTGGTATATTGGGGTTGCTGGAAGTGAATCTGATAATAAAAAATCCATTTCACGCACGGAGGTGAAAAAAGTTTAGCCCAACATTCGTTTGCAGGAAATCTTATATCGTTACAAATCACTTACCAGCCAACTAAAGGGTCCTGAACTCAAAAATGATAATCATTTATTGCGGATTCCGCGGAAGTGCGCTGTTTTTTTTCTATGTCGATTTTTTATCTATTTTTTTGTTTTGGCAAAAAACGTTATGGAAATCTATTATCGTTGAAAATATGTTAGTTAACGTGTTGGTTTACGTTAATGTTGGTTTACATTGGTTTTGTGCATGTTTGAGGTTTTTTTTAATGGGGGCCGTTCGAGAGGCCGTTGCACTATTGTCTGAAATGGAAATCTAGAGGGACAAAAGTATATTTTTCAGTATCTTAGAAGTATTTTATTTATTTGTAGTTACATTCTGCACTAGCTGCAGCACACGAAACCGAATAGAAGAGTCCTGTGAATCTGTGTATGTTAAACCTATGTAGATATGACCTTTCAGCTTAGCACGGCAGTGCTCCCTTAGGGCTTATTTGCGGACCAACCTTTATAGGAACTTTTTTTCATATTTTTTAACGTAGAATCACATCTTAAATTTCTCAAACTTATTTCTGGATAACCCTGTATATATTTTACAACATTTCTACCAATAAAATCATTTACTTAATTGTTCCAAAACGAAATTTTGTATAATTTACGGCAATCTTGATTACTGTTGATAACACTGTGCGACAACATCGAGGTTGATCTTTTAGGCAAGAAATCTGTCAGCCATTCAAAAATATAGGTCTAATATAGTCGAGTCCCCAAGGGGTTTCGCTACTTTAGGTCATTTAAGCGATTTTTTTTAATTTAAAGTTTTCAGCTCACGCTAATATACAAGACCCATTTCTCAAGTTAGCGTTTTATAACTTTGGGAGGTGAATTCCTATCAAAAGACATGAAAAAAAGCTTATATAAGCTTATGTCCAAAAATGCTTCGTAAGGGAGCTACGGTCCTTTAGTGACAGGCCCGCAACTTAGAGTTTCGTTTAATATCTCAGGAACCCTTTGAGCTACAGAAATGAGTTTATGCATGTGTTTTTATATTATCAGTAAGGCCTATTAATATATACTATTTTCACGTGGTAATTTTAGCCAGGGGCGAGTCAAACGGGAAGGCCCAAGCACTTTTTTGCCCCATTCTTTTTTCAGCGTAACTTTTTTGCTGTTTTTTAGTTTGAATATGATCCTATACATAAAAATACATAAAAAAGTCATATGATATAATCATCTAAGACTTACTGTTTACGAGAAAAATGCAATTAAAAGTAATATCTTAGGCTTTAGTGACTAAAAAGTGTATCGAGAAAAAAAGCAATATACGATTCAGAGTAAAGATTATACTATGCGAAGAATTGGACAAAAAAGTGCTTGCTTCCCGTTTGGGCCGCCCTTGGCTAAAATTAAAATATGAAAATAGTATATATTAATAAGCCTTGTTGATATAAAAACACATGCATAAACTCATTTCTGTAGCTCAAAGGGTTCCTAAGATATTAAACGAAAATCTAATTTGCGGGCCAGTCACCAAAGGACCGTAGCTCCCTTAGTAAGCATTTTTGGACATAAGATTTTTATTGTCTTTTGATAGGAATTCATCTCCCAAGGTTATGAAACGCTAACTTGAAAATGGGTCTTGCATATTAGGGTGCATTGGAAACTTTAAATTAAAAAAAAATCGCTTAAATGAACTAAAGTAGTGAAACCCCTTGGGGACTCGACTATAGTGGTCCTAAATTAACGACTGACGTTGACTGATCTCTTGCCTAAATTTTCTGTCGCACAGTGTAATGATCAATTGTTGTTTTATTCACTATCGTCTTTCAATTGTTTTCTTTGAACTGCATTACAAATTGTGTATTTTATTATATCTATAGGTATACTAAATAAAACATACATAAAACATAAATTTATAATTTCTCACCGACAAAAGTCTTGCGGTACCTTTTGTTATAGTTATAGTTATAGCTATCTGGGTAGCGATTTACATTTTATGTGATGTTATAATATGATGGCACCTGATCGCCAGTAAATGCCAACTTCAGAGCAGTTATTTTCAATAGAGTGATTCCCTGATAACACACTTCATCCTAAGAAGGTTTTTTAATCGTTCCCTTGAAAAGGTTCTTAGCATAATGCTGTAATCATGCTAAGCATGTTCTTAAAAGGTGCACTGCTGTAGTAGCAAAAGTACTTCTACTGTAAACATTCTTAGCAAAAAATAAGAATAAAGTTATTGAATCTATGAGTGACAAATATACATACATATGAGTAACCTTCAAAAAACCTAAAATTATAATTGTAGGTGTTAAGGAAGAATATATAAATTTCAGTAACGAAGAGGTGATTAAAACTATCGGTGAACAAAATAACCTAGGTGACGATGTAAAAAATATTAAAATTCTAACAAAATATGTTAAAAATAAAAAAAAGCCAGCAAGTATTATGTTAGTAGCTGAGGCAGAAACATAATAAAATTATGAAGATAGAAAAAAATAAATTTAGGTTGGAGAAGGTGCAATATTTATGAATATCTGAATGTTAATAGGTGCTTTAAATGTGCTGGTTTTAACCACAAATCGAAAGAAGGTAAAGGAAATTTACACAGTTTTTGTACATGAGCAAAAGAAAAATTTAATATGCAGATAGATGTAAATTATAGTGCCCTTGATAGGGACTGTACTTGTTATAAATAGGAACTAGAAAAGGCGTCAAATAGAACATTTTATATCAAATAGCAATCAGAAAATGTTTTAAGAAGGGAAGTTGTGTATTTTAACTGCCCAGGCTTTATTAACAACAAATACACAAATACACCAACAAAACTTTTTTTATTCTTGTATCATAATCATGCCCAGATTCAGGGAGGGGTAGGAGGGGAAGATTTCCCGGGGCTCGGGCCTCCGAGGAAGGCCCAGCGTCGATAGTAGGGGCCCGGAAAAAAAATTCTGCCAGGGGTATAGCTATTTTTTCAGTGGCAAAAACTTTTATTTTTGCAAAAATGGGGTACCCGCTAAAAAGGTTCCCCGGGGGTCTGTCCGGCCCTGATCATAATTACCCCTACTTTAGCCATTTTTCAAAATCTTGCTTTTGTATGCCTAAAACCAACATTTTGGAAGTCAAAATATTTTCTTGGACATAAAAATAGGAAATATAAAATACTACTGAAATCTATCTCGCTACTTAAAATAGCGGGATGGATTTTTGTGGCCTTTAGGATGAGCAGTATTTTATTTTGCTGGTTATTTCTAAATCAGTGGATATGCATATTTTGACAAACTGAAAAGAGTAACCTTATCATTAGCTAAAAACCTAAGAATGTTCTTAGTCATTTCTATATGCATATTTTAAGAAACTGCACAGGGTAACCTTAACATCAGCTAAAAATCTTCTAAGAATCTACTTAGTTACTTCTAAATTATTACTTAAATGTACTTCTAAGAACATTCTTAACATGCTTCTTAAAACCTTCTTATTTGATGCAGGGACTTATAAGAAGCTTCTTAGAAGGTCCCAGCACAATTAAAACGGTATCCTTTGCATTTCTTTAATCGTTCTTAGAATATCCTGAGCAAAATAGTTCTGCTTATAAGAAGCATGCTCTCCTTTCGGCTATTTGTTTTAAGGATCTTCTTAGAAGCTTCTTGTGCTATCAGGGTTGGTATTTGTGATAATATTACATCACATAGTTTAATTCTTAATGACAACCACATTTGATGTAATTTGCTCCCCCGATAGAAAATACTTTAAACCTAGGGTATATCGTAAGCATATCGTGAAAACAGGCTTTTAATGAAACTTTTTACTTATCTGATAATGACAGCCAAACACAAATACAATTTATCTGGCTGTCATTAATGATATAAATGACATAATACATAACTATTATATGGAATGTAGTTATATTGAAATTGAAATTTGACAACAAAAAAATACGATGTTTCGGAATTTACAAGGTGATATGTTAATTTTTTAAATAAACGCAAGTCTTTAATATATTTATTTTTTTTAAGTTGTTTTTACAATAAGGCTTTTATTAATTACCTATCTAATAGTGTTTGGTTATATCGGTTCTGATAGTTTATACATTGCCAGTTTTATTTATTATTATTATTTATATCAATAGGTTTTGTCTATTCCCCCCGTGTTTTCTGATGCAAGAACAAATATAAGGGCGAAGTGTTAATACCATATTACAGTTTTTACACCTTTCAGGCAAAAACGTTATTTTAATACATAACATTTTCTCAGTGTAGGTGTACATTTTTTAACGACGAGTGAATCGTCCCTCGTACATAATATGTACATATTATCAGGGCTCACACCGAAAATTTTACGCATTTTATAACAAATTTTATGACAAAATATTTGGACAAAAAAGCGAAAATTTATTTTAAATCCTTATTCTAGTGCACTCTATCTCTAGCCAGGGCCGGACCGAGCCAGTCGAAGCCCCGGGGAAACTTTTTTATGGTGCATTTTAATTTTAAAACAGTGTTGCAATTCAAAGTTTCATAAAAATACAAGTAAGCTCTAGCAGCTCAAACGATTTTTTTTTTAAATTTAATGTTTTACAAATTAAGTTAGCGCCGCAGGCGACGTTTTTACGAATTTGAAGGTCTATGGTCCACTTAGAAAGGACCCGCATATTTGCTTATCAAATAAAGTATAAACTAAAATAAACTGTCGACGTCGGCACTCCTCGAACCCAGGTCCTGAGGACTTCCCTCTAAATTCGGCCCCGCCTCTTACATCCTTTTTTTAGATATAATCCTTTTAAAAATAGGTTATTTGCCCCGTCCCGATTTTTACCAAAAAGAATTCCAACCGAGAACTTTAGAAAGGAAAGGTATTTACCAAATTTAAACTCTTTACCTCAAAGCATTTTTGAGTTATCGTGCCCATAAGAATTACCGGACAACCCACCACAGGGGTGGTTTTGGACCAGAAACGGTTTAAGCGACCTCAGAAACCCCTATATGCAAATTTTTACAAAAATACTGTAATCGTTTGAAAATTATTACTCCTGCCCCGCAAAGGCGAAGTTAAAACTGAATCAACTCAAAAATTTAATAACCTCCTCCTTTTTGGAAGTCTGTTAAAAATGATTACCTTTTACCCCCAGGGGATGAAGTAAGAAAATATTTATTCCAAAACTGAGTTCAGCTACCTAAAAAACCCTGTATATCAATTTTTACTAAAAAATATTGTAAATATTTAAAAATAATTACCCCCTGTCCGCTGGGGGTGTAGAAAAAATGTATGAACAAATTCAGTTTCAGGGACCTTAAAAACCCCCATACACCAATTTTAAAGAAAATATTAAAAATATACACGATTACAAATTTTATTATACTTTACACACCTGTAGAAGGGTTTACAGCTTTTTGAGGTTGCACTATGGGACGATATGGGCAATAGGCCGGTCCTTGCGCGTATTTTTTATTTTCTTGCTAGAGAATAAAATGTTATAGTTAATAGATAACCTGGTAAAATTTATTAAAAAAACAACAAATTAATTTACGGAAATTTACTTTTCAACTCATTTCGTTTAAAGAGTCTTTCTACCTTCTACATCCAAACCAAACTAAACTTCAGAAAAAAAAACTTCTCTCCCAGGTCGCTCTAAAGTAAAAAGTATGTGTTTTTTATGAAATTTTATCACTTTTATGACAGTAATTTTATTTTATGACGATTTTAGGAAAAATTGGGTCATTTTATGACATTTTATGATTTTATGACAAGTGGGAGGCCTATATTATGTATAATACCATACATACATAACCCTATTTTCGTACAGTCGGGTAAAAAAGGAGAAAGCATTCTTTTTTTGGTAACAGTATTTTTATTTTTCCTTGTAGAATTTCAAATGCATTATTTGGATTATCATATTTCTGACAAATGGGATGAAATTCATCTTTTGGGATAAAAACTGCAAGTAACAGTGCGGTAAACAAAAATCCGAGAGTACGCAAGCATTAACATATTCTCTAAATAACTCGGAATTGCTGGCTTTGATATGGAATTTATTTTTAAACTGATTGCCTACATGTGATACACGAATATCTACACTCTTACGGAGAGCGGCCCCTAATAACACGGTGAGAAAAAAATTCGTACAAGAAAAAATAATGCTAGGCTGTTCATTTCAAAAAACACGACACCATAATTTAATTCTTTTTTTAGCTGAAATTTTGTACAGAATTTAATTTTTATATTTTTCACAACATGGCAGGGTTGTGAAAAAGTACACTTTTTTTGAAATTGTCTAGGCCGTTGGACAAAACCGGACAAAATTGGACAAAGCTGGACAAAATTGGACAAAAATGGAGAAAACTGGACAACATAAAAAATTATCCCTTATAACACATGGTCACGGAAAAAATATTTCAACTTCGAACTGGGGTCTGACTAGATGTGTGCGTGTACGCCGCCGCCGGCATAAACATATAGTGCCCCGCCGTCAAATTTATGACGCGCGCCGTCTGGAATTAACTTAAAATTATTTATTTTGTGAAACTTTAAACCTATTTTAATATTTGTTCTAAAAATTTTCTATAAAAAATAATTTTAGCAGGCGCAGCGCCACGCCGCGGCGCGCCATCCAGCGCCATGGCAAATTTTTCGTGGCGTGGCGCGCCGCCGCTCCCGGCTAAAATCGACCAAACGCCGCGAAGTTTTTTTCGGCGCACACCTTTAGGTCCTATCCTATACTATTTTTACACATTTTGAAGCGCTGAATCCTAATCTGGCTTCAGAATTTGTGTAAACTCAGGATAAATATAATTTTTGGCCTTTAACTTTGATTTATCTTGGAAACTAGACCAGATAGAATAAATATGGTGCCGATTTGGATTCAGCAGCTCAAATGAGTTTAATTTAGACAACAAAAAGTTTGCTACTTTGAGTTGTTTATTTGTTTTTATTTGTGCTTTATAAGCACTGGTCGGAGTATTCATTTACCAGAGGCAAGCAAATATTGGAATTAAAAAAATATATATTTTTTAAAGTAAATAGAAACTTTAATTAAAACCCGACTGTCATGTCGACGCTGTTTTTACATAATGATTTACTTGGAACATGAAAAAATAATTTTTGTAAAAAAAAGTGAAAAAAAATATTTTTATTTTGTTTTCAAAAATATTTCTTTTTCGAATAAAACAATATTTTTTGAAAACAAAAAAAATGAAAAACGTTTTTACAAAAATTGTTTTTTCATGACGGTCCGGTTAGTGAAATAGTATCATTAAAAAAAAATATTCTAATTTTTGCTTGCCCCCGGGTAATGAATACTTCCACCCGACCTGTGTTTATAAGTTATATATATAAGAAAAAAAATAATTTTTTAAATTTATAAATGAGGATTATTCAATATATATATTTCAAGCAGAACTTTTAGATGATTATTAGTTAATAACTAACCTAATTTTTATCACATATTTTTGGTATTTTTCGTTATGTTTTATGTTTTATTTTAGGGCATATCCACTGGCTCGCATACCAACATAGTACATAACAATGCGATGTCGTGATTGGATTGATGTGCCGCCATGTATCTTGTAAGCCAATCACGGCATCACATTCTTATGTTTTATGTTCTTATGCAAGCTTCTGGACATGCCTTTAATTATTTGAGTTTTTTAATGTTTTTATGTATAAATACGTATTTAATAAAAATGGTTATGTGTTTTATAATTTAATATTTAATTTTATTTTGATTTTGTCCAATTTTGTCCAGAATTTGTGGACAAAATCAGTTTTTTTGATTTTGTCCAAATCAAACAACCCTGTTAAAAAAGTATGTCTCTGGGTTCAAAAAGTTTGGTCGTGAAACAATAATGATATACAAAAGAAATGCGTAGATATATCAGATTTAGTACCGTCAACTGGGGTGACTTTGGACGGTGTGGGTGACTTCGGACACTTTTTCGCAAAAACTTTGAACCAGAGCAGTGTGAACCAGTTGTGTGGTTATGTGCACAAGTTGTGTGCTTATGTGCACAAGTTGTAGTGTTCAATTCCATAACTTGTGTACATAACCCCGCAACTTGTGCTTTCGTTCAAAGGGTTTCGCGAAAAAGTGACCGAAGTCACCCACGCCGTCCGAAGTCACCCCAGTTGACGGTAAATATCGATTCGCTGAATCCGAATTCTAGCTAAAAATGTCATCATCAGGTTTAAAAAAAATATACGCTATTCTTCATACCTGAATTATTTAATTATTTTTGTGCAAATAGATTAACACAAATAAATTGAATTTACTGCGATTATTTACCTATTTCCTTTGTTCTGGCCAACGATACTATTTTATTTAAACAGTCAGATTCGATAAAATTATTCAAATACAAATTGTTATTCTGAAAGCGACTTTTTTTTGGCTACCTCTATTTTGTTTTTTATTTATAGATAGGTACTCTTCACTGCGCGCATGGGCTAGAAAAGTATAATATGGTATTTATAGTTTAAATTTTCCAAAATCGCCAAAAAACATCCTAGTCTTGCATATAAATGTGTTTCGTGAAAAAATAAATAACTTTAAAAATGAAGCCACCGACTGCTAGTTTAGAGTAATTGCAATTTTAATACTGTTCTCCAAACAGTGTTTGTCACCAATTTGAGTATAAAATATAAAAAGTTAAGAAAGAAGTTATTTTTGAGTTATCTATTTTAGTTTAATTTCGCCGAACGAAAATTATGTGACTTCTTGCCTTACTTACATTTATAAACATATATAAATTAGAATTTTAAAAAACTCTTATTTCAAGTAAATAGACACTTTAAACTATTGTTAACCAAGCGGAATGTCATGTCGACGCTGTTAATACTCAGTTTCATGGTCCATGACTCATGGAGAAGGACTTATTTTTTTTTTTTTTTGAAAATTGTTTCTCTTTTCAAAACAAATAGTTAATACAAAAATATTGTTTTTTTTTATTAATTATTCGTTTTTTGAAAAGGAAAACAATTTTCAAAAAAAAAAATTTAAAACTTTTTCTGTGAGTCATGGACTATGATCAAGTGACTCACTGAGTGTTTACAGCGTCGACATGACATTCCGCTTGGTGAACAATAGTTTAAAGTGTCTATTTACTTGAAATAAGAGTTTTTTAAAATTCTATTTTTTGAATGCCCCCGGTAATGTCTACTTTGATCCGACCCGTGTTTATAAATATGCTCCTCCCCACAAAATGACCGAGTCTGCAAAATTTTCAGAGGCGAGGACCTTTTTTCTTAAGTAACTAATAGAAATTTTTTACGATGGGTAAAGCTTCTTTCATCGACCTTTACACCCCCTCACACGACAAAAATTTCGGAACGCCCCTGATCGGCAATCTTGGTAGTACTAAGTGACGATATAAAAAATCACTGTTATATACCGCAGTTGGTTATTAACTTTGAGTTATTACGTTCTTGCTATTTGGATAAGAAAACAATATCACAGCCGCCGACACCTTTGAGCCGTTAACTTATATGGAATAGGCGAGGTTATCTTTTCTGTGTTTTTTAATGACCCAGTTTACTTTCTGCAGCACATGGCAGCCGAGTCATAATGCACCAAATGAGATTCATTTTTTTATAAACAATAACAATATACATGTGATAATGAGTAGGGTTTTACAAGAATTGATAAATCGAGATTTCTTGTTTCAAACTGGAAAAATATATCGGAAAACATTCAGCTCAGGGTGTAAAATTGTAATATGATAGTTTCTTGGCGAAAAAGACCGCAAAATTAGTTCTACAGTGCTATCTCTTCTTCCTGCTTCTTTCTTTTTTTTGGCATTTTCTCAGTGAGATAATTAGCCAGATCCCTCTTAGTTACTCAATACACCAAGAGTGGTTCTTGTCTGGCTTGTAACCATGCCCACTCCTGTTTTGATTATACAAAATTTCCAGTCTTCTGTAAGACCTTTTCTTTTTCTTTTCCTTCTTCCCTTTTCGTGTTTACTGTTGGTTGTGTTAGCTGTTGCCAAGGCAGTTTTTTCTAATTTGTAATTATATATGCGCATGCGCTAGTATATAAAAAAATTTTGTACGTATAAAAACTTCTTCACGTGTTACTCGCTTCCAAATCAAAATTTATCAGCATTATAAATGTTAAAAAACATAAAATTCCCTTCTTACTCCAATATAATCATATGTTCGTCATTTTACTGCACATCTTCCATACAATCACTATATAATATATAAAATCGAATCCGGGGCATATCTAAGATAGCAAATAAATAAATAAATAACTAATACTAAAAGACTTGATGCTAAAAATTAAACGCGATTAGCGGATTACTAATTCCTGCCAAAAGTACAGTTTCTCGATTCACGGGTGAAAAGCAACTCGCAGTGCTATCTCTTTCTAACAGTTTTTAACAGTTTAGTCAACGTAAGAAAGACAAAGTAATCAGAGTAGCCAATATAAGCAATAAAAACTATTTATATTTACCTTATTTATTTTAACCCTAATTTAATCTTTTATTATGCAGTTAAACATATTAGGTAATAATATGTATTCAGTACTAAAATTTTTGCACTCAGATTACAGGCAAACTGTTTATCCAAAAAACCATCTGTTCACAAAGGCTAGAACTTTTGTTTTGTATTCGTTTTTAATAGTAGTGACATCTGTTTGCTGGAAGGTGAACTTTTAGCAATGAATTTTACCTAGAAGTTTGGGGAAGTTTTCAAACTCGCCCGGGAAAGTATCCCATTGAATGTTTTCAGAGATGCCGCGAAGAAGGTAAAAATGGGTTAATTTTTTGCTAAAAATGGGCCTGTAAGTATTTTAAGTTAGGCTCCTAACTTTAAATACTTAAAGCAACATTTTGCAATCTTGCCCCGTCTGCCGCCATGTAACGCTTTTCAAGGCTGGGACTTACCCCCTTTATAAATACGTAACGCTAGTAGCCAACTCCCTAAAACTTTTGTTGGGAAAAAACAAATCATTTTATTTCTTTAAAAATAATAAAGAGCGTTACGTAACGCTAATCACCCCCCACATTTACAACGTTTACATATCAATTAACAACCGTAATTAGAACTATCCTGAAGCACTCATATTTTTTATAATTTTATAAAATAAATACTTTTTCTTCATTTTTCTTCTTCTTTTTTTAACTTTTGGCATGGCAAAATAAATAAAATTATTTTAAAATTGGCGCCAGTGTTGCCTGGTCCACAAGAGACTATTTAGAGGTTATGTTTACTTTATTTGGGTTCAATTTTCGTGTGTTTACCATGAATAATAAAAAACAAAGAATTGTGGCACTCCTGCATAAGTTTTCTATATCCAGACAGGCTATTTTGACAGTTACTTAGTTCTGTGGTGTGGCCTTTCTTAAGTTTACATTTTCTTTAAGATTTTAAAACTTAAGCGTGAAGTTAGTAAAAAAATTTGCCTGCGGCGCTAGAGCTTTCTTGCATTTTTGTAAAATTAAAAAAAAATCGATTTCGACGCTAGATCAAAGAATTAAGCCCTTTGCAAGCAAGAAAAATTTTGGTTTTTCGAAAAAAGAAAATAAAACGCTAAAAACCTATAGTGTAACGTTTAAGGCGGTGCCGTGACTTAGTTATAAGTCGTACAAAAAAATACATACGACAAAAAATGTTGGAAATTTTGTCCTCTATATTTTCTTATAGAACGTTTTTTGTTCTAGGTTGCACCAATCTTGAGATATTTTGAAAAATCCATTTTTTTGTGAAAAATACCTCAAAAAAATTAGTTTCAAATCGAGTTCAAGGTCACAAAATTAGTTTTTATTTGCGGACCTTTACCCTACAATATAAAACCAAAATCAAAAGTCCCTGAAATATTTTTAGGTAAAACTACCTGATTACATTACATTACATGTCTTTACGAATTGTTTTGTATTTTAAATTATATTTTGTTTACAAAATTTCACCTTTTATCGTTTAGGGTGTTAAACTCGCATTATCAAGTAAGTAGGTATTATAATTTGCCAAAAAACTCACAAGGTATAAATATTTATTTTGTCTACACTCAGGAACCGTTATCGTATTCAATACAATAACGAATCAACATACACTAATTTCGCTGATTGTTGCAAAGAGCACCTATGCCAAATTTCATCTTTCATGTCAAGGCGTTTCAAATTTAGCAAAATATGACCTTGAACTAGCATTTTGACAGTTATGTTGATTGGTAACACCAATACTTAATTTTTTCTACTACCTAATTAAGTGCTAGCTTACATATTATGTACCGTTGTCAAGGCTTGTTTACCTTGGCAACCAATAAAATCAGTGAACTCATTTATTATTGACCGTTGTTAAGCAATGTTTATTGACGACGGACAATAATGAAATTTTTTTGAGACTACTAACTTTTTTAAACTTATTTATAAAACTGACAGCTATGTCAAAATTATTTTTAAACTTTATTTTTAACTGATATTTGGAGTTACTAGCTTTAGGAAGTAGAAAAATTAGTATAAGCACCACGTATGCGAACTGTCTTAAGTGTTCTCGACTGATTTTTTGTCTCGACTCCGTCTCAGCAAAAAAACTTCAGTCTCGTACACTAAAGACTTAGTTGACATACTAGGTGCATAATATACTAATTATGTTACTAACTATGGTCTGTTTCATCAAGCAAGATAGTAAATTAAAAATCGCACAGTAAATATTTTTACGTTTGAGTAGTATATGTTCGTGTATAGAATATAGTTATGTTATAAAATAAACTACGCAGTATATTCGCACATCCAATATTCGAATCTGTTTTGAAAATATAAACTGTGCGATTTTTAATTTATTAACTTGTTTGATGAAACAGACCATAGTCGAAATTAGCAAAATATGACCTTTTTTTTTTGAAGGGATGTTTTTCAAAACCAATAGGGTTTCTCTCACAGAACTTGATTTGTACTTAAAATTTCATATCGATCGGATATTACATTCTTGAGTTATCGTGTACAAAAAAAAAATGGGTCACCCGGACGTACTGACAGACGGACAGATTTTTCGAAAGTTATTTAGAATTCGATAAAAAACACCTGTATGCAAAATTTTTTGATCCAGGGTAATTTTCGAGGATTTTGGAAATTTGAGAACGAGTTTGAGAAGTACACGCTGTTCTAGAAGAACTTTTAAATGACATTACAACTTTTTTTTTCTTTTTGGAATTTTTTATATTAGCTCTAATTAAAAAAATAAGACCAAAATTTTAAAAATCGTTAGAGCCGTTTTTGAAAAAAATGTGTTTTTAGGAAAATATCTCTTATATTTCACGCTAACTTACTCGGTTTGCCCTCGATATCTCTGATTTTGACCAAACTTGGCATAGTGGTACCACTATGGTACCTAAGCACTCCATCCAATTTTTTTTCAAAAGGGTCCATCCGTTCACGATACCGGGTGTCCCACTAACCAGGTTCTTGACAAGTTATATCTCCGTTATTTGAAAAGCTATTTTTTTTTGTAAAAATAGCGTTAAATGGGAGCCAAAAAAGATTTTATTGACTTATTCCACCCCCCCCCCCCCTCCATTGCTTACTCACTCCCTTGTAAACCCCACCCTCTGATTTTCAAATAACACTTCCCATCCCCATTTTTATCTAAGAATATGAAATTACATTTCATTTTGAATTAAACCATGTATTATAAATAGTATCTTATTCTTTTAAGGGGCTTCCAATAACAATTATTATTTAGTAATAATAATGCCCCACCAGGTTTTAGACGGGCTATATTTCCGTTATTTAAAAATATAAAAAAGTTAAAAAAAAATAAAATTGAATTGGAGTCAAAGTAGAATTTACTGACACATGCAAAACTACCCCTTATTAACCCACCCTCTTGGAACCACCTCCAACTAGTTTTTTAAATAGCACTTCCCTACTTTACTAAAGAATATAAAAGCACATTTCATTTTAAATTTAACCAGAAAATTTTCCAAAAACTTAAGTTAAATTGTACCCAAAAGAAAATTGATTAATATATTCAAAACCAACTCATAACAACCCAGTCTCCCTGAACTACCCGAAATTTGGTTTTTAATACCACCCTTCTATAAATAAATAAATAATAATTGTTATTAAGAGCCCCTTAAAATCTACGATACCACTTATAATAAATGGTTGAATTCAGAATAAAGTGTACTTTCATAATCTTTAGCAAGAACTAAGGGGTGCTATTGGAAAAACAGAAGTTGGGGTAGTTTCAAGGGAGTGGGTAAGCAAGGGGCGGTTTTGAATAAGTCAGTAAAATCTTCTTTGGCTTTGATTTAATGCTATTTTTTGAAAATTTTAATACCTTTTCAAATAACGGAGATAAGCTATTTCAAGAACTTGGTGGGACACCCAGTATAGTGAACGGTGGACCGATTTGAAAAAAATTTGGTGGGAGTGCTTAGGTACCATAGTGGTAACACTATGCCAAGTTTGGTCAAAATCCGAGACATCGAGGGCAAACCGAGTATGTTAGCATGAAATATCAGAGATATTTTCTAAAAAACACATTTTTTTCAAAAACGGCTCTAACGATTTTTAAAATGTTGGTCTTATTTTTTTAATTAGAGCTCATGTAACAAATTCCAAAAAGAAAAAAAAATGGAAGTTGTCATGTCATTTAAAAGTTCTAGAACACCGTGAGTATCTTATAATACCCTTTCAGCTCGAGAGCTGTTTAATAAAAGAAACTTTGTTTTTTTTTTGCTAACAGTAAATTTAATTTATTGTTTAAATTAGAGAATATCGTGTATCGCATGCTTGCGTTACTTCAACATTATTCAATTTGTTGATATTTATGTCATTCCATTTTGTTAATCATTTATAGTTTACGCAAAAAAGTATAAATTTCACTCAAATCCAAACTAACACTTGACATGCGAGTGGATCGTAAAGTCTACACACAGAAAAAATGTGCATTGTAATAAATTAACCATGTACCTATTAATAATAGGTCCTATTAACCATGTACATTAGGGTGGAGCGAAAAACGAATTTGAGAATTTCAAAACGCCTGACACCATAAAAGTTACTACTTGAATTAAGAAGTGTCCCTTCAAAAGGGCCCCGAAATATTTCATCTTCCTTTGACAGTTTTTGCTTAAAGTTAAAAATGCATGTCTGCAATAATAGTTATTTTCTTAACTAGTGTATTAAGTGGATAAAATCACTTAATACACGAGTTGAGAATTTAATTTTATCCAACACCTTTTATTTTTAAATAAAAATCTATAATTTTGCGAAATATTATGTCAAAAATATTAAGATTAAGTTTTCTTAATACTAAAATAATAGGTAGCCATGGCCTAAGTATGCCTATTAAAAATAAACAATTGCTAGTTTTACATTTATTACAAACGTCAAAATGGACAGAATTTTTAATAAAAACAGTATTTTATTCAAAAACTAAAGAATAATTTGGGGTTTTCTTTAATTTTTATGGTTTAGTTAACGTGCTTCTATTTATAGAATAGTTATAATACTTAATTAATAGGGTATGTAACTAATTTTGGGTGAGATCAAAAGCTGTACGTAAAAGTGTGGGTGAAAAATTTTTTAGTCACTAGTGGAAAAAAAACTCACTTTTGACATTTAAAATAGTGCTCAAAACAAGTGTTTCTGTGAAGGTGTTGGATAAACTACTTTTTTAGAGTATAACGGTAGCTCATTTTTTGTTTGCTTTAAATCATTTTGTCGTATTCTCTTTAAAAAGCTTCTAAAGTACGACCCTTGTTTTAAACGCTCCTAAGGGGCATTAAGGGACCTTACACTTTCGCTGCGGATGACTCTCTCGAGAGTCGGTCCCGTCCTTGGCACAGCGCGCACGACTCTCATAGGAGCCAGGCATCAGTTTCAAAGCAGCGTTGTAGGAAGGTAAATGCGCGTGTGTCAGCGTGTGGCGTAGCATATTATATTCTAGACTATTCATAGACATATGCGGCTGTTATCGGATGCGCATGTCGGCTTTAGGTACATGTAGTGGTATAGAAGAGAAAAAGATGCAAGTCGCTTGTAAAACAACTACGATACGAGGGGTTTATTTGTTGAAAAAAAGTGTACAAGGATTGTGAGAATCAAAGGATTGTGGAAGATTGCCAAAGACTGTCAAAAAGATTGTACAAAATTTTAATGAAGATTGTTAAAGATTGTGGGAAGATTTCAGATAATTGTGGAAGATTGTAGATGATTGTGAAGGATTCTGAAGTATTGCAGATGATTGTGAAAGAAGGAATTGTCAAGGATTGTAGAAGATTGTTGCATAGGTGTACAAAGATTGTCCAATAAATAAACTCCTTGCTACGATATTTCAAAAACGCTTTGACCCAGTGACTTGAAATTTCTAAGTAGTAAACAAAATTTGTTTCAAATTTCAAGTCTCTATGTTAAAGATTTCTTAAAATATCGAGGTGTAAAGTTGTTTTGCAAGCGACTTGCATCTTTTTCTCTACTATATGGATTTGGAGCACGCAAATACAAAATTTTAACCTCCAAATTGGAATTGGAAGAGTTAGCAAGGACCAAAAACGTTCAACTGGTATGGGTACCGGGTCATAGTGGAATTCCCGGAAACGAGAAGGCAGATGAACTTGCAAGACTCGGATCAGGGATGGCCTGCACGGGGCCGGAACCTATATTGGGGGTTACAAGGAAGCAGGTAAAGACCGCTCTCGACGAGTGGGCTTATACCAAGCTAAAGGAGCAATGGAGGGCGGTCGACGGTTGCCAGCAAGCTAGGGACTTCTTGGCTGGCCCAAGAAAATCAAAGACCGACTGGTTGCTGGAAAAAGGAAGAACTGCACTCAGACAACTTGTAGGGGTCCTCACGGGCCACTGCAGGCTAAGGAAGCACCTGGCAACAATGGCTATGCCCAGAGTGCGGAGAGGATGAAACATCCTCTCATTACTTAGCCGAGTGCGTCAGATACGACAGGATCAGGTTGCAAGTCTTTGAAACTCAAAGACTCAACCAAGAGGAACTAAGAGATCTCCCCTGGGTCAATATCTTGACCTTGATCTTTATTGAAAGGACGGGCAGGTTCAAGGAGGACTCAAATTAGTAAATGGCTGGGATTGCCTGGGGTGACAAAAAGGGCCAGAAATGGCCTAGTTGTCCGGCTTTTGCCAACCCAAAAATTTACTACTACTACTACTAACCTCCAAATAATTCATTTATCATTGGCAAGTATATGGAGAAGCCTTCTCTGTCTCCAGGGGATAATCCCCCACATGCCTTCTCTCCCTGGTAATTGCAATTTGTAATCAAGTATGATTACACTATCAAATCATCATCAATAGTTTGTTTGGGTCTTTAGGAGACAGGCGCAGCCTATGGCTCATTTATCTAAAAAAAACATTTAATCTGAATTGAAAGTTGGGGCAGTGAGTCTATGCTCACTGATGCGAGTTGCATCTGTCATAATTTGGGGGACACTATCAAAGTAATGAAGTACATCTTGAGTAATTGTAATCAATTACTTTTTTACTGTCTAAAACCAGGGTTGGCAATGAAAGGAAGGGGTAGTGTTCCCTCAAAATTTGAGCAAGTCATACTGTTCCAGTCTGAAAAATAGGCTTTGGGAAAAATTACTTTTTTAAAGGTCGACATAACAAAACAAAGTTATCAAGTATATGATAGGCTTAGTTTACACCATGGGTACTATACAGGGTGTCCCAAAACTCGCGTACATCCTTAAAGGTACACATACTACATCAAAAAAGATTAAAAAAAGTTTATATAAATGTAGACCCGCAAATCGCCCCTAAGCTTAGGAGCTTATAAGGGATTTATCGCCTATTAAAAGGGATACCAAAAAACCAAAACAAGGTTTTGCATATGGTTTAGTATTATTAAATTATTTTAAGTTATTTTTGTTTGTACATTTAACCGAAAGCGCGCCTAGGCGTTCGAAATGGCTGTCGCTTACCACATTTTTGCCCAAAACTTTTTTCAGTGTAATTTTATTTTTACAAATTATGGATTGTTTAGGTAAAAATACACGAAAAGATTCTTTTACTGTAATACCGTAAAAGCAACTCAGGGTGGCCACAGAATTTTATTTGGAAAATTCCCTGACATTTCCCCGAGTTTTCCTGATTTTGAAAACTTTTCCCTGACAAATTTTCATATTTTTCCCTGATATTTCCCTGACTTCTTTTGGCTTTAAGTTAAAATATTTATGAAAAAAAAAAAAGGAATAAAACAAAAAAAATAAAATTCCAGGTTTTTCAATAAAATTCCCTGATTTTTCATTTTTTTCAATAAAATTTCCTGACGTTTCCCTGACACAATAATTTTATTAGCGCTTTTTTCGGGTCCTATTTAAGGGACCTACATTCGATGGGCCATAACTCCATTAGGACCGATTTGCTGCCCTATGATTTTTTTTTATCTACCTCTCACTGTTTACAGAATGCTATAAACAGAGATAGGTAGATAAAAAGTACCTGGACTTACAATATAGTACCCATGGTGTGAACTAAGCCATAATGACCTTTATTTAGACACTTATTTAGAAACATCAATAAAGATTTTTCTAAATTAAGTAGGAAAAAAATTATTTTTACACACTCGAGCAGGGTCACCAACCTTTTCAAAATTTTGTTGGATGTTATAGTGATGATGGGGCATCCCCCAAAAAAAAATTCCAAGGAAAAAATTCAAAAGTAGGTCCAAACCACTGAAGGTGTACAAATTTAAGGAAATCTTGCAGGTAATCTCTCGAGGAAATCTCATCTTTTCCAAAATTTGGTAACACATTTAATGTGTTACCTTTTTTTAGGTAATTTTCAAGATTTTTCAAGGTAAACTTAAAGAAAATTCCAAGGAAATCTTACCTCCAGTTTTACAAATATTTTCCCTCATGGACTTTTATAAACCCTATAGGGTTTCCCGAGGCTTACCATACTGACAGTTGTGACCCTTTTCTGTTGGTCAGACACTTCTAGTGTCTAGGACTTAAATTCTTTAACTTTGGACTTACCTTAAAAACCTCCGAGAAAAATCCATCTCCGATTTTTTCCTTGTGGAAATCGTCGATCCTATGAAGAGTTTTGCAGGCATGTCTTAGGGCCTGACAACTAGATCCAGTCTTGAGGGTGTCACAGCGAGTTTTGGAAGGCTGACTTAGCTCGTTATTGGGACAAAACAGCTTCTCGTAGTCGCTGTCTTTGGGGTCACACGGAGTGTCGTAAATAGAGGAAATTTTTGAGTTTGTTTCATTTTTGCTAAAGGGGTACATCATATTATTGGCACTGTTTATTGAAATTACTATGTATTGTTAACCAATTTCGTACATACTTGTGTACGGTTAAATGTTACATTAATAGTCTTCACGTTACACATACTTTAAAATTTGTCGGAATACATTAAAGCGATTTTTTTTGGTTTTTTGGCTTATCTGTCAAGATTTTGACAAACAACGAGGAATGTGTCAACACTTAAGCTTTAACTCGAGATTATTCAGTGCAGTTTATATTTATATTCAACTTTAAACTAATTTTCTTGTATAAATATAATTCCCTAGATTATTTAGGCTAAATATAGGTAAAATAATGCACTTATGTATTTTATAATTAAATTTAGAATTCTTTCAGTCAATAGTTCACAATAACTTTCCGTGTTAACTAATATCACTCACAATAAACTATTCTCGTGTTGTTTATAGGCACAGAAATTCGACCGACCGAAATACAACTTATTATTTTGGTGTCTCACACGTAAATAAATACTTTAAAATGACACTGCAGGCTTTCTCCTGGCGAATCAATCTGCCATCTTTGAGTGTACTCGTTTTAGAAATACGGTTTTCAGTTTATTCACTCTACAGCGCACATCCAATGAGATAAAACATGTGAACGTACGACGTGACTTGTCTGGTACGAAGATGGGCGCGCGCAAGTGGATCCGCGCCAAGTTTAAATGTCTGCGTCTATTGGATACAGTCGGTTTCAAAAGTGCTGGGGCGGAAAACTGCTGTTATACAGTGGTGTAGATTTTCCTAAAAATTGGTCCTTCGATTAAAGGTACCGTTACTTATATGACCTTTTCGTGGTTCCCCTTTTCGTTTAAAACTTTTTCTCCAGGATGGATGTATCTATATAGGGGTTTTTAAATGAACAGGAGCGACTGATTTTGGAGATTTAAAAAAAAACGTATCCAGACAGTTTTTGTGATTTCTAAACTTAATGAAAAAAACGTCTCTCATCCAGGAACTTTAAAATATTCTTGGGTGGCCAAAAGTTTTTTGGCGCATCCACCATAAACTAAATTTTAGGGAAAAAGTTTTTTTAATAAGCAGTCCAGTTTTTTATATTTTTTAGAAATATCGGGGCGCCTTTTTTATTTAAAAACAAAAAATGCATATTACTATAGATTTTACCCCCACACACCTCAAGCACCCACTATACAGAGCGTGTCAAAAAGTCCGCCACCCCGTTAACGTTTGAACGGTTTAATATATCAACTTGAAATTAAAAACACTTAAATAACATAATATAAATAAATAATTTTTTGGTATATATTTGATATGCTTAGGGTGCACGATGAAGACAGGGGGCGAGGGGACATTTTTTTAATGGAAATGGGGGTCGTGTGATACATCATTTTAAAGCCTATAAAATTATCTATTCGACTATATAATTTTTATTTCTTTAAACCTTCTTTTAAGGTTTTTATTTTTCAGTTTTTTTGCTAAAAAATGCAATTTTTTATTAAGATTTTTTTTGTAATTTTTTTTTATATAATTCAAAATGTTTCAAGTTTCAAAGTATAATTGATGTATTTGCATCTATGAAATAAACCATTTTTCGAAAATTGTTTGATTTTTTTAAAGAAATTTTGACGAAAATCCCTATTCTTGGCGCTTTAAAATAACCCCAAAAACTCCGAACAACATAAAAAAATATGTGGGCAAATAGAGGATTTTATAAGCTTTAAAATGATGTATCACATCTTAAAAAAATCCACCCTTGTCTACATGTCTATAGTGTGTCCCTAAAGCATACCAAATATATACCAATTATTTGGGTTATGTTATTTATGTGCTCCAAATTTCAAGTTGATATCTTAAGCCCTTCAAAAGTTAAAGGGGGGGGGGGGGGGGTGTAGACTTTTGACATGCTGTGTATAGTGTGTTCTTACTATCTGAAAACTCACACAGAGAATAAATAAACTTGATTCAATAAACACTTACTTGCACACACCTCCCCTGAACAAAAATTTTGAATAAAATTTTAAAGTCAGTGCCCATGCATATCTTAAGTTTACAGGATCAACCTATAGATCTTTTTTGACTTTTTATAAAAAAAATCTTAGAAAAGGCCGTAAGCAGAAAAAGGGAGGGCGAGCCATTTTTTTTAACCTCTTCGCGCCGCACATTGGTTTTTTAAGTCCACAGCATTATCCCATGTTTGGTGAAAAAATGTTCCCTTTTTTGGTGTTTTTATACAGTGCAATATTCCACTAGTCTTTTAGATACCTACTTTAAGTAAAATAATATTTCATGAAAAAAAAGTATTATTTTTTTGAGCTAAAAGCCCACGCGTAAAATATCTACAAAATTATCCGTTTATAGTACCCTAACAAGAAAGACCAATTGGGCCAGTCTCGGCCGAGTATTGGCGCCTGTTATTTAGAGGTTCAACCTTAAACTTAGATTAAATTGACGGTCGGTCAATCAGAACGCAGCATTTTTAACTTAAACTCAGTTTAGTTCAGATAATCCCAGTTAAAGAGATGATGCAAGTGGCCTTTAGAGATCTTGGGAAAGCATCCAACGATAACTTCGTCTCGAGACTGAATTTGGTCTTGGGCCAATGCTAATTATTGAATATTGCCCGTTCCTTTTTGTTTTTTTGGTCATTATCTGACATTTTTAAAAATATGTACAAAAAAGCCACTATACTAAAAACTCGACTGAAAAAAATTTACAAAAAAATTGAAGTGCTAGTAGGTACAGTTTTTTCTATGTCATCCTTATAAGGCCTTAAGATATCAATTGATATCTTCAAAGTTCATTTTATGTACTTCTATGAGCAAAGTACCAAATATTTCCCAACTTCCCTAATAGCACACTATGGTTCTAAGAATATTCTAAGAAGGAAAGAATATTCTTAGAAATATCTAAGAATATACTTGGAACCTTTGTGCTATTAGGGTTAAAACTGAGAAATTTCCCAACTCCCAAAACAAGGCCCTGCACAAATTTTGATGACTAAAAAAAGAAAAAACTAAAATCTCCTCACTACCAACACTTTTTTTAACCCTACCAAAAATTTTGAGGACTAAAACAAAACTCCTCAACTCCAATATTTCTCAACAGAATTTTGATGACTAAAAAAAAAGCTCCTCACCTCCAAAATTTCAAAATTGTTTTGTTCTACCCATAAAAAAGGTCCGCACCCTATTTTTTTTACCCCTGCAAAAAGGTCCTCACCCCCAAACATTTTTTTAGCATCCCTGGTCAAAATTTTCCAAAAACCACAGTATTTAAAAAGTAAATTATTTTAAAAAATCAATTAATAAAAAATCTTGGCCGGTGTTTGACCTGCGACTGCGAGTCTGATTACATTTTTGGTTATTATATTCCGCAGGCCAAAATTTTAATGATTTTGCAAACACAATTTTATAAAAAAAAATATGCCATAATAGTTTTCATACAATTTTTTCATTTTAGTATTAAGTTAAAGATTTTGTGATTGTGACAGTGCCGGATTTAGGGGGGTAATGGGGGTAATTACCCCCATGAGTATAATTTCAAGAGAAAAAGTACCTATTAAATGCAAGAATTTAAACAACTGTATGGTTTTTGAAATAAAAATCGATTGCGGCGCTTTTTTGGATGGTGTAAAAGATTTTTTAAAATAGTTTTTCTTTCCTCCATACCTTGACTCTAGACCCGCTTTTGGTTTGTGATTATGTATATAATTAGAAATCTGAAGTACAAAATTAATTTTTTATATTTTGCGACTCTTATAAGCTCATAATCACACGCATTTTGCGTGTTCTTATAGGCCCATAAGAGGTCTCTACTTTGTTTTCTGTTTGGTTGGCAATCTCTTGACGTTTGCCGTGCAATTATGAACGTCGGTTTAAAGTTTAATTTTCTACAAAATTTTGTGTTTAGGTTATGTTTTACCGTGTTAAAATTGTGGCTTGGTTACTTGCAGTGGAAAAGAGAAGAAATGACTATAAAATATATCAAAATAATATTCGTTCTTAGAATTTTAAACATCGCGAAAACTGTAATGCCAATTCGAAACAAAAATCCCTAAATCAGTCATCAATTTAAATGTAAGTTTTTTAAAATTTTAGTGCAAAAAAAATAGAAAAAATTGTATAAAGCACTCGTTTCATAACACGTTTTTAACGCACTTTAGAAAACTCACCGCAAGCGGCTCGTTTTCTAAACTTATACTCGTGCGCTAAAAACGTATGTTATGAAACTAGTACTTTACTATACTATACGAGTTAAGAAACATTAATGAGTTCTTGATAATTATAACTATTTTTTTTTTAATAATGATAATCAATTTTTAAAAGTGAGTAGGTGGGGGGGACAACGAATGTGGCAAGGCGGCTTAACGAAAACTTCAGGGGCAGGGCCGTAGCGAAGAAGATTTTGTGGGGGGGGGGGGGGGTGGAGAAGATAAAAAATTACAACTTTTTTTAGCCTCAAGAAAAAGTTAACTACTAAAAAAAAGTCCTCACTTTTTCGTGAAATATACAACTTGTATTTTGAATTTCTGCAATATACCACTTTTGTATTTTGAATCCATAAAATATATAACTTTTGTTGTGGATCATACAACTTTTCGAGATGATAAAATATATAACTTTTATTTTGGATCAATGAAATATGCAACTTTTCAATATGGGTGGGGGGAAGTCCCCCACCCCCTCCCCAGGGCTGCGGCCCTGGTCAGGGAGCTCAGGGGGCTTGGACCTCTCGACCCCCTAGTTACGGTTCTGGAAAAATGTGTTATATTTTAATCAAAATTTTAAGAAATTTTAGTATTTTTTTTTTAAATTTCATAATGCGTAAAGATTCCATGCTCATGAGCATCGATTTTTGCAAATTTTATTTGGCCAAAAGAAAAAAAAAAGTGAAAATGCATTAATTGTAGGAAATTATTTCGCATACTTTCTTTTATTTCTTCGTCGTCTCACAATTGTATCAAGAGTGCGTTCTTTTTTTTAATTACCATAATGAAAGTGGTGCCAATTAGTTTTATATGTGCATATTATGTTTTGTGTGTCTGTGTATTCTAATTTCGTACGATAGTATCAAAACAATACTCTTACGTGTAATTAAAAATTAAGTATGAACAAAACCATTTTAGATAATTTAGATATAAATTAGTTATGCAGGACCGAACAATACTTTTTGGAATGGAAAATGGCTCGTTTATTGTAGACGACTATAATTTACCATATTTGACAACGAATCCAGTTTGAAACACTTTGCTACCTTACCACTTGGTTTTGTTAAAAAAACTTACCTACTTTTTGAAATTTTTTACATTTTTTGAAGTGGACCTACAAACACGGGGTGCTGGGCCTGTAATGGTCCTATACTGGCATTTAACGACCGGTTGCCGGCCAGAAAAGGGCCATTACAGGCCCAGCACCCCTCCCCCTAACCATGGTCAAGTTGGGAAAATATATTATCCAGATAGGAAAATTTTGGAGTTAATGATCTCAGGGATATCCCCACGGAGGCTGGGTATCTACAAAGTTGGGTAGTTGGCAACTTTGTAGAGGCGATGAGCTTTTTTTTAGGCATTAAATTTATTATTTGGCAAAATTGGGTGGGATAGTTGGGAAATTTGTAGAATCAATCAGGAAAATCGACGCGGTAGAGTGGGAAGACCTTTTTTTTAGTTATTATTTGCACTCAGTGGTAAAGCTTTTTTCAGAGGCGAGGACCTTTTTTAGTCATCAGTCAGGAGTAAAGTTTTTTTTAGAGTTGGGAAATTTCTCAATCTTTAGTTGAGATATGTTTGTAAATCCGCAATAATTTCATACAACTTATGTTTGATTCGCTGAATCTGATAATAAAAAAATATTATTCTTAACGTTGGACAAATATGTTTTTTTAGAGTAGATTTTATTTCAAGTAGATTGGTGTATTATGCATATATGGTAACAATGGTTTAACTTTAAACTTGGATTAAATTGACGGACGACTAATCAAACAAAACGCAGTATTTTTAACATGATCTCAGTTTAGTCGAGATAATCCAAACCAACTTTTATAAAAGTTGGTGCTATTGGGCCAAAAGTTCGCTAAAATAGAATTAGTTGTTAACATTCCTCCCATATACATAAAATAGCGAATTTAACGCACGAAATTAAAAAAATATTACAAAAACTCCAGAAAAAGTCTGAAAAAGACGGTTTTTTTTCGAAAAAAAGGCACGTGTCCCGGACTTTTTTTAAAAAGTGTCTTTTTCTACAGACCTGGGTTCACGTGTGTAATAATTGATTATAAAAAAATGAGGGTTTACCCCTCGCCAAGGGCGGATGTATTTCATTTTAAGGGGGCGGGGGCATCCATAAGGAAAAAAAATGCACATTCAACAAAAATATAATTTTGAAGGATTTCTATGCTAATATATCTCGCTGGGGTGGGGGCGTGGCCCCCATGCCGACCTCGCCTAAATCCAGGCCCCTCGCAGCAAGTTTATGAAAATGATAAAATATGCAGAAGGTTTTTTATAAAGATATACCGGTGTAAAAAAAATTAAAAAATGTAGATCAATTTTTTTGCCCCCTTGGCTCTTATTTCACTCACTTTAAATTCAACTCCCGTCGAGATATTTACCATGCAAATATACTCTCTAAATTTTAAGCCGCTATCTCTTATTGTTCTCGAATTATTCTGTTCACAAACAGACAGACCGTTATGTTCTACAGTCTCAGAACTTCAGAAACTTTTGAGAAAAAATCATTCATTTATTAATCTAAAATATTTTTAGAATTATTTCCTTGAAAATGTTTGGTAAATTTTTCGAAAATTTTTCGATAAATCCTCCCATACCTTGACTCTAGATCTGCTCCTGTAAGTGTAATTATAGACGAGAACTTCTGACACTTTGACAAAATAAAAGGATATACAAAAATCCAGGTGGCTGGAAACTTTTTTTGAACAGAAATCCGAATGTGGCTAATTTTAACTTAGGCGTGTTTGCAAGTGGGTTTTTAAGGAGCACCGTTTGCAGGTGAACTCTTGTGTAGAAAAGTACATAAATCCAACTTAACATTAGATTAGTGACATTTTTATGTTTAGTCTCTAACGTTATACAAAAACGTTAAAAAATATATAAATCAAACGTTAAAAACTAACGCATTTTTGCGTTTTATGACGTTTTGTGTCGATATAAATCAATTTCGAGCAAAAAAAAAAATTGTCGGTTGATCCGTCAATCGATTGATCGGTGGGTCGTTTTGTCCCGGAAATCTTGTGGGCACGTAAACTTAAGAAGGCTTTAAGCTAGAGACTTGAAATTTGGCATACAGGTATGTTAAGAAAAGTTCTTGCTCGGGATTGTTTTTGGTGAACATTGGGGTGCGGCAAGGAGGGCAAATGGGGAGGGGGTGAATATTTTTAAATATTTTCGTCAAAATTGGCATATAGGGATTTTTGGGGTTGGCGAATGAATCTGATAATAAATTGGTATGTTGGGGTTTTTCAGGTTGCTGAAAGTGAATCTGATAATAAAAAAATTCTTACTCCACCCCCTGAGAGGCAAGGGTTAGTTTTCTTGAAATTTATATATTGGGGTTTTTGAGGTCGCTAAAACTGAATCTTTTAATATTTTTTTTCTAATTTCACCCCCTGATGGGTGGGGAGTAGTTTTTGTGAAAATTGGTGTATTGGGCTTTTTAAGTTTGCTGAAAGAGAATCTGATAATAAAAAAATTCTTACTCCACCCCCTGAGTGGCAGGAGTAGTTTTCTTGAAAATTTATATATTGGGGTTTTTGAGGTCGTTAAAACTGAATCTTTTAATAATTTTTTTCTAATTTCACCCCTTGAGGAGGGGGTAGTTTCTGTGAAAATTGGTGTATTGGGGTTTTTAGGGTTGCTGAAAGAGTATCTGATAATAAAAAAGTTCTAACTGCACTAAGAGGCAGGGGTAGTTTTCGTGAAAATTGGTATATTTTTAAGGTTGCTAAAAGTAAATCTAATAATAAAAAATCCATTTTACGCGCGGAGCTCTTTTACTGGGCAGTGTATTTTTAGTTATGATCGGTTATTATGGCAGAGGAGACAGTTTTAAAATGTTTTTCTCTTTACGTCTTGAATATTATTACTACTAGCCTGAATAATAATTGTTATTAATTAAGAATAAATACCTATATATTATAATACTTATATAGTATAATACTTATTTTGGGATTTTTTCTCACCTTAAAAAGTGCGAAAATATTTTTAAATTATGTAAGTGATAATTTAAATAATTAAATAACTTAATTAGATGGTACCATAATTAATTTAGTAACTTTTACGGTATTACCAAACAATTGAATTAAAACAAACGAAGAAAATAATAGCACCATAATATGATGATATATATTATCTTAAGAATTATGTAAGATAGTAATAAAAGGTGTTTTTAATTGGACTATATTATTTATTTACAAAATCTACAACATACCTAAGCATTAATTATTTTTTCAAATATTTCAAATATTTCTTTGAATCATATGAATCTTCCTCAATATCTTCTTCAATCTTGACTTTCTTTTTGGGTTTTCTTTGCTCAATTTTTGCTTTTCTTTCAGCTTCACTTAGGGCCCAGATGTTTATCGGTAGCTGCAAGAAAATTACATTATCAAAATCTATTTTGCTTTTCACTATAATATAGAAAGATATTATCTTTCCAATAGAAAGATATTATCTTTCCAATAGAAAGATATTATCTTTCCAATAGAAAGATATTATCTTTCCAATACAAAATTAATAATAATTATGATTGATATATATCAATTATTGATTTGAAATTAGCAATCTATTGAGAAACGTATATATTTTTTAAAGGAATTAATAACAAAGGGCAGTTTTTAAAGTAAATGAGTTTTTAGTTGGGTGGATCCACTTTTGCAAAACGGCCCCATTTTAGCAAAGAATAGTCTGTATTTATAAAAATCGTACCTTATGCTTTTCTTGTCCCTGATAGGGGCTAAATAATTTAAAGCTGGCCTAAAAAATTATCACCTAATATTTTTGAAATATAAGACCAGGCAAACACGAAATGGCTAATGGAATATTTCATAGTTTTGTAATTTTAATTAACATTAAAAAAATCTGTCCTTATAGAGATTCTGGTTTCAGATTCTGAATCCGGGATTCAAATTCAGCCACCGATTTTTCCCGTCTTAAACCGATTAAACTATTTTCGTAGTTAAACCTTGCAAGGTTAACCAACTACTAGTATATTACATGTATTCCCAAGGTTGATCAATTAATACGACTTGCATAATATAATTAATAGTATTAAATGACTTTGATGTATTACCTACTACAAAGGTTAAGAGACCACAAGTAAAATTTAGTGAAACCTAGTAAAACCAAGTAAAATTTTTATCAGACTTTCACAGAAATTATCATTGCCCATAAGCATGTATTTTAAGAAAAAACGTAACTTGCCCCATTCAAGAACACGAATAATTATTATTATTAATTATTATAATAGATTGGGACAAAAATACAAAATTTGCTATTAAAGATATCAAATCATGGAAATAGTTATTATTATCACTATAACTAATAACAATAAACCTATAATATCATTTCATAACAAAAAAATAGCTGTTAAATTATTTTTTTTACATAGAATTTACTTTAAATAATTTTACCCTGTTTTTTCAAATCAATATCAAATATTAGTTTGTTTTGAGTTCTAACTGTTTCAAATTGTTGTATGGGTAGTACCCAAGACACTTTCTGTCCTTTTAGAGTCATTCCTTATCTAAAATAGGAATGAAATATGCAAATTGACCTATTCAATAATACTAACAATATTATCAAAAAAAAAAAAATATAGACTAAAAATATTTAGCTCTATATTCGATTATTTGGTAAATGTTTTTTATTGTTCTAGACTATTACATAAACCAAATTTAAACATTTTCCGTTTGCCTTTAGTCAATAAAACATAATTTAAAATTATTAAAAAATTTACTTTTAACTTGGTAAAACTGATTTATTAAATTTGTAAAAACCCCAGCTGCCTAAACTTTGCCATTTTTTAACTGCACATCTATGGCAATCTAACCATGGTAACAAAAAGCAAAATTTACGAAGCATTGCTTAGAAACTGGCACTGTCCCATTCAATAATATGTCCCATTCATGGGTTTTTCCCCCTACTGATCCCCCTGATCATATTTAATATAATCCAAGGGGTTATTCCAGCAGTAAGTGACATGGACTGGCTTTAATAAAATAAAAATTTGGCATCCCAAAAAATACCCTCAAGAAAAAAAGCTTTGCCGCTGACGGTTTCTACCAACCTTGGCGCCCCTACAAAAAAGAATTGGCGACCACAAAAATTACCCTCACGAAAAAAGGCTTTGTCCCTGACGGTTTCTACCAACCTTGGCGCCCCTATAAAAAAATGGCGACCCAAAAAATACCATTCTAAAAAATGTTGACGCCCAACCCTATGGGGGGGGGGGATGGTAATTACCCGCATTTTCCCCTCATCTACGCCCTTATTTTAGGGGGGGGGTAAAGCTAAAATTATTCTATTTGGCGTAGAAAGAAACTAGGTAAAATTTTATTCAAAATTTTTAAAATTTAGAGGTGGCTCAAAAAGCTTAAAGTTTAGAAGGTTCCACTTCCTTACAGTTAGTGCAGTATACCTATAAACCTATAACGGATATGCTTCAAATTTAAATCATAGTTAGTATCAAGTAGATAACTTCATATGTTTTTCAACCCTTGGATGCACCAAATTACACGCCGCGAGCTTATTTTTCAACATGTAACTTAGTTATTTTTAAAGCAATTTTATTGTTTAAAAAAGTTTTATAACATATAAAATTTTATCTTTCTATTCCACTTGAAATTAAATAATTTGAGTGACCTGTCATGACTATCTAAAATACTATTTAAATGAACCAAACATCAACATTTTTATTTTAATTTTTTTTCTGTGTAGAATATTAATTTTAAAATTTCTTTATTTGTTAGGTTTATGATACACACCCATACTCTTAAAAATAATAATAATACTTTATTATAATATATATATATATAGGCTAAAATCCTTGAGAAATTGCGAAAAACGACTAAAATTAGTATTTTCATGACCGGTTTTTACCCCAATAGCTTAATGTTGTAAAGGTTTAATACCATAATTAATTAGCCTTAAAAATCAAAAAAATTATTTGTCCGATATAAAAAATCACCGAATTTTGGACTTTGACTACCGAAATTTAGGCTCTAAAATAGGCTTTTTGGGAAAATTCCCAAAAACTTTCAATATGAATTAATATAATGAACCTAAGTGACTAATGTTTTTTTATGTCAGTAAGCAACACTAGTTTTAGCCTTCTGACCAGTTAAAATCACAATAAAAACATTTAGTTTGAGAACTTTTCTCATATTCCAAATTTCAAATCAATATCTCAACACTTTTTTGAGATATTGTGTTTACACGATTTGCCAGTAATACATATATTTAGAGACTAAGAGACAGTTTTTTTTTGCAAAAGTCTGCTTCTTGCATTTAAAAATCACAAAAATAAAAAAAAATATAAAAAACATTTAATTTTTTTTGCCTAACCAAAGCTTTCCTGGCTGTTATCAATACGGGGAAAGCCTTATTATTTTTATTATGAATAAATATATTGCATATTTTATAAATTCATACAAACTATAATAATATTCATTTTTCCGCATATAATTGTCATCCTATGCAAGAAATTGTTTTTTTAATTATATTCGCCCACTTTTAGTCGCTTTGAGCCACCTATAAACGTTGAAATTTTTGGATAAAACTGTTTACACCAAATAGAACAATTTGAGCTTTGTGTCCTCAAAAAAATAGGAAAAAAATAAAAAAATTACAATTTTTTGCATCACCCTATTCGCGGTATTGCGATACCTACAAGATGGTCAGTTTATACTACAAAAAAATATAGGGACTTTTAATGTAACGTAATCAACGAATTCCCTTGTAACGCAAGCAACAGATCTTTTATTACGTAACTCAGCAATTGTTAAAGATTTAAAACATTTAAGCCTGATTTCTTAAACATTTTCAAATACACATTTAGTTTTAAAACGATTTTATAATCTGTAATAGAATAGAAATTTAAAAATACATGTACTTAAGTCAAAATCTATGTCACAAAATGTAACGTAAGCAACATTACATAAAATTATATTTTTATAGTTTTGTTTTATTTATTAAAAATAAATATTGTATTTAAATATTATGTCTTTTAATATAATTGACAAATTTATAGATTTAAGTTAAAATAGGTGTAACATGTAACGTAAGCAACGCTGGAATTACCCCCAAGGAAAAAGTCGAGTTATTAAATAAAGAATTAATTTATTTAAAGTAAATAGAAAAGTGCAAACTCTCGGAAAAAAACTAATTCGTTCTAGAAATGAACGATTTTTAATGGTTCAACACCATAACTATAAATTTAATAATTTATGTATAAATATTATATCCTGCTGGAAGGAAGGAAAAAAATAAAAAAATTACAATTTTTTGCATCACCCTATTCGCGGTATTGCGATACCTACAAGATGGTCAGTTTATACTACAAAAAAATATAGGGACTTTTAATGTAACGTAAGCAACGAATTCCCTTGTAACGCAAGCAACAGATCTTTTATTACGTAACTCAGCAATTGTTAAAGATTTAAAACATTTAAGCCTGATTTCTTAAACATTTTCAAATACACATTTAGTTTTAAAACGATTTTATAATCTGTAATAGAATAGAAATTTAAAAATACATGTACTTAAGTCAAAATCTATGTCACAAAATGTAACGTAAGCAACATTACATAAAATTATATTTTTATAGTTTTGTTTTATTTATTAAAAATAAATATTGTATTTAAATATTATGTCTTTTAATATAATTGACAAATTTATAGATTTAAGTTAAAATAGGTGTAACATGTAACGTAAGCAACGCTGGAATTACCCCCAAGGAAAAAGTCGAGTTATTAAATAAAGAATTAATTTATTTAAAGTAAATAGAAAAGTGCAAACTCTCGGAAAAAAACTAATTCGTTCTAGAAATGAACGATTTTTAATGGTTCAACACCATAACTATAAATTTAATAATTTATGTATAAATATTATATCCTGCTGGAAGTTTTATTATGTAAACAAGAATATTTTATAATTTTTAATATAAATATAGGTTGTTTAAATTTGCCTACTTCCCCATTAAATTAAATTCTACAAAAATTATTAGATTGGAAATTTTTATTAGAAGTAGTTAACTTGGAATGTATAAACGAGAAGTGAAACAATAGCCTAGTCGGTGTCGCACTCAGGTAAAAAAAAACCAAAAAAGCGGAAAAAAATCATGAAGCGTCGAAAGTTGAATATTTATAAACCTTACAGTGTCCTCTAAATGATGTCTATACATTTTTTTGAAAATGTTAGCGGTCTTGCTTAAAATATTAAATTTAAGTGGCACACTGCATACCGGGTGGGGCATTTAAACGGTTGCCTGGGATATCTCAGAAACCGTACAAGATATTTTTTTGAAATTTGGTATTAAGCTTAAATACCAAGAGGGACACCTTTTTATCAAAACAGATTTTTTTTTCATTCACACCCTTAGGCGGGAGAGGGGGGTAACCTAAATTTTTTAAATGGAATGAGGGTGTTTTTTATCCAGATTCAAATTCAGTATAAAAAATTACGTAACTGACCGAAAAAGTTTTTTGTTTGAACCTCAAATTAGGCTGTTAAAAAAACTAAAATAAAAAAAACGCCATTTAAAAAAATTGAAAAAATTGAATATTTTAGTAGTTTTCTATTTAGGTTAATTCATTGTTTTAAACCTAAAAATATACAAAAGAAATCAAATCTGAATTTTTTCCAAAAATTTAAATTTTTTTACCTGACGCGCCCGGACGCGTGATAATACCCCATATTTATACTATATTTTAAAATTTAAAATACAGCCCTAAAAAAAATTAAGTGTAAGACATTGTATATTCAATGTGCCACTTAAATTTAATTTTTTAAGCAAGACAGCAAACATTTACAAAAAAATGTATAGACATCATTTAGAGGACACTATAATGTTTATAAATATTTAAATTTCGACGCTTCATGATTTTTTTCCGTTTTTTTGGAATTTTTTACCTGTGTGTGTCGGTTAGAACGGCTTCACCTGGAAAAATACAGGAACGCAATCTTTCGACCTTAAAATCGATTCGGAAGCTTCAAAAAATATCAAAATTTCGAAAATTTAAGACAACGAGGTATTTTGACTTTTTTTATTATCTTCATTTTAGAAAAAGTCTTCAAACAAAAAGAATAGGCGAATTAATTTTCCATAATTTAGGCTAATTTAATTTTTTCCATGGTCAATAATTAAGGTATCCTAGATTACTATACGATGCGGTAGAATATTTAGGTCAATCCATTTAAAAATTAAAAGATTTCATAAGACAAGGAATCCTTGTCAGGGATAATTTAAGGCAAAGATAAGAAAAAAAAAACTCCCGTATATCAAATTTGGCATAAATCGGATAATTTTTTAAAATTTCTTCCGCCATTTTGAATCTGCCATCTTGAATTTCGCAAATCTAACCTCAGATTCATAATCAGCGACCTCAAAAACCCCTTTGACCACTTTCACCTTAATGATTGGATTTTTTAAAAAATGTGCCCCTCAAACGGTTAAGCAAAAAATAAATCCATTAGCAATAACAGATGTATATCTAAGATCTCATATTTATTTTCCTTATTATTTACACTTTACAATGTTTTATATTATTTGTACTGATTCTTTTGCAATTAATTAACAGCTATAATTAATTATATAACTGCAATGTATGCACAGATAAAAATAATATTATAAATGAAAATAAAGTTTAGTGCCTTATAGACGGCAAACTATTAAAATCTATAAAGAAATTGCACTGCTCTACTACAGAATTTTCACAATCAATGAGAAAATCCCTACCAAAATGTCATATAGCTGCTATTTCACGCTTTTTTGCGATCATCAGTGAGCATATATTGGTATGGTGGCTTTCGCACTGACTGTTGAAAATTTTAAATACTTATTAAAAATAAGTATAACTGTATCGAGAGCGTACAAATTGGTGGCGCCATCTAAAATTCTGTAGTAGAGCAGTGCAATTTCTTTATAGATAAAAATAATAATACTCCAAATGAATATAATACCAAGTGGATGCTTACTTTAGGGAACGTTCAAGTATTACGTAACGCAAATTGTACCAAAATTATTATCCCGGTTCTCGCGTTGTTCAAGGCTGTGGAGATTTCATATTTTGGCTACCCCCACTAACACACCCCCTATTAGGGGGGTAGCCAAAATATGAAACCTCTATAATCTATAATAACGCGAGAACCGGGGTATGGTGTATGAATATTGGTACAATTTGCGTTACGTAATTCTTGAACGTTCCCTTACACACAACAACACATTTTCTTCTAGTACCAGAAATCATAATTTTAATACTAAAACACAAAAGACTTATTTGAATATTTTTTTTTGTAGCAAACTGTAAAACAATTGTGACATACTGCACTGTTACATACATACATACATACATACATGTTTGTTTAACCTCGTACTATTCTACTTAATTAAGCATCCCCTAAGTCCAGGACTTGTGTGGGCTAGTAGTAGAGGGAACCACCGGCTTATACTGACTTTCGAACCAGTTTCTAGGGAGTGTCCGTTTCACTTATCGCCTTCGCCAAATTTCAATTATTAATTAACTGAAAAAGTCAAATCGGCGCCAGTGAGAATCGAACTCACGATAGTAGACTTGCTATGCATACGCGCTAGCCACTACGCTATGCCTCCCATAGTTCGACAGAATCAACTAAGGTGGGTGAGCCAATTATTGCCATGTTCCTAATATTGCCACCCCCTCTGAAACTCCTCTTAAACTCCTGTGTCAAAGATGGCACTGCCAGTATATCTTTTATATCGAAAAGATGCCTGTAAATATGATGTATCTGTATCCAGTTGGTAAAGGCGTACACAAAAACCCAGTTCGTATCTCGTGCTCTTCCACTATAAAAACTTGTAAAATTGTGTCTGTGACTGTCTCAAGCTAGGTAGCATCGATTATTGCAGGGCAAAAACGTAATAAGGTAGGCACAAGCATGTACTTTCTTGGCCCATATTGCGTTTCACTCAATAAAAAAGAAGAAAGGTAATTTTTGAGATTGTTGTCTAAGTAGCTGTGTTCCTAATATTTCCATGCGAAGTAGTTGACAACAAAAAAATGACAGAAACAAAAAACAAGAAAGGAAAGTAACGAGGAATTCAGAGAGTTCGAAATCTTGGTTCTGCTTTTTATTCGAAGATAATCCCCAGGTCGATATGAAATTGTAATCGATAGTAATAATAATAATAATAATAATAATCCTTTATTCCAGCCCAGAGGGCCATATACAAAAAATACAAAAAAAAAAAAATACAAAACATACAAAATATCTACAAGAAAATTAATAATTAGCCAATATACAAAAGTTCAAAAGAGCTACCGTCCCCCCATTAAAACTCTACTCCAGGTATGCCATAGATTGGAACGCCATAGAATGTCACTCCTTAGCAGAGCCACAATAAAGAGGTTGGAAGATTTATACAGCCGATCGCGGAACCCAAAAGCCCGAAATCTACGAATAGCTAGGAAGCCATTAACACGAGCCGTAGCAAACATTTCACTAGCACTAGAAAATCTCGGTATGTTATTTAAGAGTCTAAACGCATTATTATAGCACACGCGCAGTTTATTCCACCATCCCAGTGTATAATTACACCAAAGTTCGGACATGTAGATCCCTGAGCAATATGTTTGAAATAACAGTTTTTTAATGTCAGAGTTACACTTGGAGAAACGACGGGTTAACATATTAGCACGGACGCAGAGGGCTTTGTACTGTCTCTGAATGTCGAGATTATCGGAGAGATCACAGGTTAGAATATGCCCTAAGTATTTTAATTGCGACACTATACTTATAAGACTACCGTTAAGTTTGATCGGGGGCACCACTAAGTCTTTATAATTAGAAGGTCTGAAAACCATGGCACAGGTTTTGTTGACATTATATACAAGGTGGTGCTCTACAGCGAAATCTTCACATATCCTAATGAGTTTATACAGTCCCTCAAGGGAAGGGCACAGCAGAACCATATCATCCGCATAGCTAAGGCAGTTAATTAGCACTCCATTGATATAGCACCCAACACCGGAGAGTTTTAGACGAAGGTGAAGACTGTCGATGTAGGCATTAAATACATCAGGTGAAAGAAGGCTACCCTGACGCACACCATTTCTGATATAGAACGGTGGAGATAAACTGGAACCCCATCTGGCAACTCCGACTACGTTATTGTTCCAATGCGAAAAAAGCCGCAACCAGAGAGAAGGCGCTCCTCGCTCCTTAAGAATCTTCATGAGGGTTGGATGATGTACTTGGTCGAAAGCCTTACTGAGGTCAAGGAATAGAGCATATACAGGAGTTTTCAGGTTGACATAGTATCTAATAGTTTCCTTGAGTACAAAAACAGCTTCGGAGGTTCCTAAACGCTTCTTAAAACCAAACTGGTTAGGTTCCGTGGAGAGAAAGGGGCTGAGCACATTAAGCATTATGATTTCAAGAACTTTAGACATAGCCGTAGAAAGAGCAATAGGCCTATAGTTGGACGATGCAGACACGTCTCCAGTCTTATTCTTAAGAACAGGTACAAATATGGTTTTAGTTAGGTCGTTCGATATAAAACCATGACGTAACATTGTTGTAAAACAAATGCTAAGAAGAACGGAGACTCTTTTACCAGAATATATCAGGTGTTCAGGGCAAATTCCATCCCAGCCAGCAGATTTGCTACGCTTAAGGGATTTGATTGCATTTCCAACTTCCAGAGCAGATATTATAGGACACTCATCAGCGAGTAGATTAAATTCATCAGGTACATTATTAGAGGGATATAAATTGCCAGAATTTTCAAAGTTGGTACCCCAGAGCTGGGCTATGTCACTTTCTCCTGAGATCCCATCGATAGTAGTGGCTATCGTAGACTTTTTCACAGCCATAGACGAGGTAGATTTCCAGAATGAAACAAAGTCTTTGTTACGGAATTTGGTAGCCAATGCATTGGCACGTAGCTGTTCCTCACGATTTCTGGTATTTCTGAGCGTAGTCTTAAATATAGACTTAAGGACACGCCGCTCCTCATTAATTGGACCATCAGGAGGACGTCCAGCAGCAACCCACTCCAAAAATGCAATATGCGCAGACCGGTATACATTAGAAACCTCTTCAGACCAGCCAGGTACCGGATTACGCCTCTTTATACTCTTCGTTTTAAAAGTAGCTGCTATTGCACATTTAAGGTTCGATATTATATCAGAGTAAAATTTCGCTATTTCCTCTCTATGAGAGTAGTCATTACATCTAATATTGTTGCAATGAATAGACGAAGGAAGAAGTATTTTAGTCATAAATTCGTTAGTATTGTTACCGTATAGATCAGCAAGCTCTTCGCAGTTCTTTGTCCAGTTTAGAGAATTCCCAGAACTAACAGTAGTTACAGCCAAGGAAGGCAGATTATCTATCTTAAGTGTCATAGATAGAGGAAAGTGATCAGATGGATTAGTATCGTAGATTACTTTTGTTTCCAAAACATTGCTAATTAAGGAATGCGAGACAATACAATGATCCAACCAGGAGGTTGTGTGATGGGCGTCGCTAATAAAAGTAAAACTGTTGGCGTCAAGTACAGATGTGTCATATATAGATAAGTTCGAGTCGTCACAAAATTGAAGTAATTCAATATAAAAGTTGGTTGAGGGATCTGCGTTGAAGTCGCCTAATAATATGACATCAGAAGGGTTAACTTCATCAACAATAGCCGCAAAGTTACCCAAAATCTACAAAAACTGGCACATTTTCTTCAGCATATACCGGCATATATATTGTACAGAGCAGAATGCACCTCCCATTGACATTTAGGGTCACTCCAGCTAGGCGATTATTATTGCAGTACGTGAGTACGTGAGGCTTACTAGAAACGACAAATTATTATTTAAGTGCCCAAACTGTACCTAAAAACAGCTGAAATTGTTATTGTGCACAATATTTTCTTATTAGTTTGTTAATTTTTTGCAAGTTTGTTCTTTACTATTATTGCCAGTACCCTGGCAATATTTGGGACATGGGTTCCTAATATTGTCAGCATGCAATCTTTTTTAAAACACAATGATATTTTTTTTGAAGCTCCTGCAGTTTGTTTATTTTTTACCCATTAGAATAAAGATATCTTTATGTTTAATGTAGTAAAGCTTCAGGTGATTATAAATAAATTTGAAGGCAGGAAAAAATAATAATAATGTCTTAACATGGCAATAATTGGCTCACCCACCTTATAATCTAATGATTTAGTATAACAGAATCGTCCTTTAATCTAGTAAATATAATTGTTTGAAATGTTTAATCGATTATTTATTGTTATTTGAAGAAGATTACACATATAATTTAATAAAAAATAGTATAAGTCAATAATATTTGTATTAGGAAATAAAAACCTATAGTCTAAGAGCTGGTGACTTTTAATTTTATTATTTTCTCCCAGCTGTATTTTATATATGTTTTATACTACATTCAAATTAAGCTATTTGCAAATCGCCGGGTCCTGGATCGGGTTCCTTTGGATGCTAGAAGCCCCGAAAAGGTGGTGAAATGGGGCACCCGAAAAATATATTTTTAACTTACCGAGTCAAACACATTACACTTTTTACATTTAGATTAGTCTATTTTCCCAGTTTTACACAATTATTCAGTAGGCCAAGGGGTAAAAATGGCTTTAAAAAGTTTATTTTACATATGTCAACACTAACAAGTCTAAAGAATTTGCATTTAATAGCACCCAAAGGAACCGGATCCGGAGCCTAGAAATTTGAAAATAGCTTAATTTGAATGTACTTTAAAACAAACAATGAAATAAAAATGGTCACCAGCTCTCTGACTACTATATCATGAAAAGAAAACAAATAATTTTATTTATTTTTTTTTATATTTTTTTTTATTACAAAGTTTTAACGTGCAGAATAAAATTCTTTTGAGGGAACAAAATATGTGCAATTTCTTTTTGTTGGATTAAGATATTATTTTTATGTGTGTTTATATAACTGAAAATGGAAATTATACCGCTTGAACTGCAACCCAGCGTATCTTAGTGGAAACAATTCAAATGCATTTTTAAATTCTCAAGCGGTAATTATAAAAAATTATAAAATAATGATAATTTCTAGATAAAATAAAATAAAATAAAGAAAAAAAACAAAAAAAAATACTTCTAAGCTCCTAAAAAACTCCCAAATTCTTCAACCACCAAAACGTCATGCGCTAAACATAGGCGTAATTTGGGGGACAAGAAGGGGCACTTTCCCCCTCCAGATCTGCTAACTGCCCCCCCCCCTCCAGCTCTAATCACTGTTTCCCATTTATATTACGACAATAAAATTGGCACGTGTGCAAACGTCCTAGACCAGGACCTGGGTTTGTCCCCCAGCACAAAAGCCGAAATTACGCCTATTGCGCTAAAAGAACCAACAAGCTAAAACTGATATTATTTCTACGAGTCGTCATATCTCGAAAACTATTAGTCTTATAAGCTTACACAAAAATGACTGAAAATGTGTTTGTAGGAAATTTTACTTTATACCTAACTGTGCAAGAATTGTATCATCAAAAATATCAGTATCAGTTTTTACCCCCTTTGCATTTTTACTATTAACCAGACTATTCTTTTCTTACGTATTTTTGGACGTTAAAAACGAGTTTGACAATGAAAAAGCTCACTGACCCCCACAGTACCTTGCTCCTGTGGTGTGTGGTTTCAGTCAGATTTGCCTGAATTTTGGATATTATGTAGCAGGGCTCTTGTCGAAAAAAACCCTCGAAATTTGATTCTTTATCCTCCACTTTGGGTGTAAATACCCGAAGTTGGGAGTATACAGTCAGTCAAGTAAGAGCGTGTCGCCTATAACGTGTAGTGGTTAAAGGGGGAGCCCTACTTTTTTTTCGGGGATATACTTTACTTCCTGATCGACAATGCTTTGTACATAGAGACTTTTTCTGAACCTAATTTTTAGTGACTCAGCACGTTTTAAAACATGAGTGCTGCGTACGCATCACGGTTCGAGGCTGTCTTCCTCTGTTTGCACCCGAAAGGTAAGAAAATGACGCCTACAGCGGCTGCAAAGTATATGGGAAAGTCAGACATTCGTCAACAAGTGGGTGAAACGATATTCGAAAACGAAACATGTTTACCAGATCGTGGCTCAACAGGAAAGGTGTCGTCTAAGCACGAAAATATGCAGAAAGGTTTGGATATATCACATGAAACAATTCGTAATCATCTTCAGGCTCACGACTTAAAGAGAGAAAAACGACTCGCGTGGGCCAAGGGAAACGTCGATCGAGAATGGAGCAAGGTTATTTTTACCGATGAAGCTTCCTTTTGGGGTTACGTTAAGGATATACTCCCAATATTAAAGGATATACTCCCAAAAATAAAGGGTACACCCTCAAGAGTTGGGAATAATATCAAATTGAGAGTATTCACTTTAAAATCACGTGAATACACGTCAGTTTGATTAATATTTGGTCAAAATTATTTTTTATCTAAATTATGGTTTATAGCATTATTATTATAGTTACTTTCTTAACAAGTTCGGAAAGTGGTACTTTTCCGCACGCGACTGCAGTTGACCGAACGACGCGCAGCGGAGTTCGGTCAAGCAGTCAAGTGCGGAAATACACTTTCCGCAAGAGTTAGAAACAACATTTTTTCTACAAGCGTGAGAAAAATTAAGCAAATATTTTAATAACGAGGTAGGTATTTATGTTAACAAACTAAATAATACAAATTATTTTTTTTGATTTAAAATATGTATAGTAAATAATAATAATAATAATAAATAATATTTATGAAAACATTCTAAAAGTTTATGCGTGGCCTACGTTGATTAGAGTTAATGAATTAACATCACTGACTTTTATGGTTCTATTATTATTTGACAAATTTTTTGAACGATAAAATTTTAAGAAAATCAATTATTATTTAAAAGTAGTACTTTCATACGTTATTATTTAAATTAAAAAATGTTGTCAAATATGCATATTACTCTGCATAAATTTAAAATAATGCAATAACTTGTTAATTTGGAACATTTTTACTTTTCCGCACAAGTGAAGCACTGAAATTTATTGTAAATGATAACACTCCGTGGTATACAACACCTAATTAATTGGGTCCCTAAAGAGTATAAACAAATAAATAAATAAATAAATAAACACGTCAAATAGACGTAAAAATAATATGACACGTCAAAACAAAATGACGCATATTCGCGTCATTATGATTTAAAACGCCAAACTGACGTGAGATCACGTCAATTTGAGGTGTCATATCATTTTAAAGTGCACTCACGTCAACTTGACGTGTCACATCAAAATTAATTGATTACAAATTAATTTGACGTGTATAAACGTCAATTTGATGTTATTGAGTAGATATATTCTTAACTTAAGAATCTTAAGTAAAGATGTTATGGTGGTATGTGATATCTTTTGAGTAGAGATGTACTGATGTAGAGATAGAGTAGATCTGTAATTACAGAGGACTGTTTGTTGTTAGCCTTTAGAAACAGAATCATAATAAATAAACTATTAGAGACATTAATGTTTTCTTTTTATTATTTAACGCAGAAATGTACATTGCACCCAAAACCCGAAAAATAAAAAAATCGTTTTTTTTTTTTACATTAATGCATGTTTTTGTTCGACCACTCACATATTTGTAATATTAGTTAATGTTCTAACATTATATTATTAACCATTTTCAACCATCTAATAATAATTATTAGTGTGTCTAAAAACGAAACGAAACCAATTTAATAATAATAAAAGTGAAAGAGGCAGCAATAATGTAAAAATATGCAAATATGTATTCAGTTGTATAACTTAAGAAAGAATAATTAAAATTTGTTAAAAATTCACGGTAGAATGAGTGTTTTTAATATTTTACCAGAAATTTTGCCTATACATAATTATTTAAATTAATAACAAAAGGAAAGAGAAAATTAATATAAAATATTTAAGCTCTGTAAAAAGAATATCAGGAAATGAATATTTTAAATTGAGATTGTCTATTTTTAAAATATTGCTATTTGCTTCCTAGTAAATTATTTTATTTACTTTATTTTAACCCGGGTAATTCAGGGCACAGTGTTATTTTCTAACACAGGATAAAGCAGCCTTATAATTATGAAGACTTTACCCATGTAACACAAAATGGTAGTATACCACTGATATACAAAGATGCTTTTGTCAGCTGGTATTAATTCTATCATAAAATTAAAATTTTATTTCTTTTATTTTCATAAAAATGTCTATCAGTGATTTCATGTTCTAAAATACTTAACCTAGTAAGCAATCATAATAATTAACTGGGAGGCACAGTGTTGTGGGCTAGCGCGTGTAGGGTAGACTAGGGTCGAAAGTAACAGGCAGTGAAAGCAACAACCATAATATTTTAAAACACAGCAGGGATAGAGGCGCACGCATCGGCAGACTAACATCTCTACTCTCAATTTCCCTACTCCCTAAAATCCCTACTCCATAACATCCCATAAAGCTGAACGCTTTTTTGCAATGAAAATTCAAATAGTATATGAAAGTACTAGTTTCATGACAGGTTTTTAGCTCACGAGTACAAGTTTAGAAAACAAGCCACTTGCGTAGAGTTTTCTAAAGTACTAATGCGCTAAAAACGTGTTATGGAATAAGTGCTTTAATATATTATTTGAATTTTTGTTGCAAAAAACGTTGCAAACTACAGCATCATAACATCTCTACTCTATAACAACCCTACTCTGTAACATCTCTACTCCATAACATCTCTACTCCCCAATAATTCTACTCCACACTATATGCACTTTATTAGCCACTTAATAATAAATGAGTGGTTTGCAGAACAAAGAAGCTTCTTCTTCTAGATTATTTTATTTTTTTCCTAGAAAACAAATCTAGAACAATCACAAATGAATTATTCTAAAAGTCACATTGTCCACGTACTCTTAACATGCACTATGGTCTGTTTCTACAAGCAAAAGAGTAAATTAAAAATCGCACAGTAAATATTTTTACAACAGGATTGAATAGTATATGTTTGTGTATAGAATATAGTTATGTTTTGTAAAATAAACTACGCAGTATATTCACACATCCAATATTCGAATCTGTTTTGAAAATATTCACTGTGCGATTTTTAATTTACTCTTTTGCTTGATGAAACAGACCATTTCACAGACTATATTTGACAGTGACTTAGCATGACAAATATTTTTTACAGTTAAGACAAGTGGCTAATTGAGTGCATATAGTGCGGAGTAGAGTTGTTACAGAGTAGATATGTTATGGAGTAGAGATTTTACAGAGTAGAGTTGTTGTGGAGTAGGGATGTTTGGGTTTAAGTGTAATTTAGAGTAGAGATGTAAGTATGCCCACACATCGACTATGTTAGACAAAGGCACTGTCGACTATTACATATTGGAGACATTCAAGCATAAATGATATTTTTAAAAATGAGTAAAGGAAATATGCTCATTATTATTGGGTTTATTAGGGTTTTAACTGAAACCTTTCAGGATTTTTATTTTATGGAACAAGGAAAAAATCTTTAGAAGATGTTAAAACCTCTAAAAAACCTGGGACCCCCTTGGTACAGTAACTGTACTATACCTATACCTATTTGAACTGTTGCGGTATACTGCAACAGTTCAACTGTATAAGTTGTTAAGAATAATGAATAAGTACCTAGTTAAAACTGTTAGTATAAAATAGTTACCTTTATAATTTGTCTAGGCTCATTGTATCGAATTCTTATTGTAGATCCATCAGGATTTACTAGAACTGTGGGATACTGTCTTGTGTAGGTAAACCTATGAGGCCTTGTTAAGCTTGCTGATAATGAATTCAATAATCTAATATGTTGTACACCTTTTACAGTTGCCATTCTGGCTTAAATAAACTATCAAAATCACTAAAAACCTAAATCGTTATTTACTTTTGACCACAAAACACATCCTTTTGACACACTACGAAAGTTAGGTTAAGTTACCGTCAGTTTTGCTTAAAGCAATGCTTATACAACTCTTAATACAAATTTGTGTATAAACGGTTGAATATGTAAAACAGCGTTTCTTTTACGCAACAAATGTGTGTATTATAAGTTGTATAAACAAAACCCTTAAGGAGCCTTATTTTAATTAAAAAAACATTTCTTCCTACACTATGGTAAAATTGAATTTTACCGCCTCCATAGAGACGAGAAAGTAGCTGTTTCTATGGTTAGCCTTGCAAAAAAACAAATGGCTAGGCGGTAACATTATTTTTTAATTTTCTCAATAGAGGGCGCTGCAATAATACAGGGTGATCAATAACTGCACTACCAAAATTTAAGAGGTGATTCTACATGCAAAAATATAAAAAAAAGTTCCTATAAAGGTTGGTCCGGAAATGAGCCTTAAGGGAGCTACGGCCCTTTAAAATTGTAACAAAAATAAGGTTTTTAATTAACTAGAGTTGTAAAAAACCGTTTTTTTTTAAGGCTTGTTTTTTTTTAAGTTTTTTTGTGCTTTTTTTGTTTTTTTTTTGGTTTTTTTTGTTTTTTTTTGTGCAAATATTCAAAAAATGACAACTTTTGTATTTTAGGATCAATTCGAGACTGTTTTCAATAGTTTTTATTAGTTTTTATTTCAAAATACTTTATTCTTCGTGATATAATAAAATATATAGATTATACGCCATCTGTTAACGAGTTTAGGAGTTGAAACTTCAGTCACATAACCTCATTTTTCTAACGTGTCAAATTTATGAACTCTGTTTATGATGCCTGGGGGCCTATTCTGGTTTCGAGCGTCTAGTCTAGCTTTGTTTTAAAACGTTTTTTTTTTGTGTTTAAAAAAAAAACAAATGTTTTTTTTTTTAATTTACAACTCTATAATTAACCCTCCGTTGACCAGGTGGGAAAAAATAACGTTATTAACCACGTGGGGTTTATTAAACCCCAATATAAAATACACTGAAAAAAAAATAAAAAACACCATTTATCTCAATAAAAATGTTTGTATGATAAATAAATATATAATAAAATTTACTTAGATAAGTATAAAAAAAAACAAAAAACTTATTTTTTGAATATTCTGAAAAACTTTATTAAAAACGTTACCAAAAAATTCATTCAAACTTAAGCAGATTTGTCATAAAGATTTCAAGTAATCCATACAAACATCTCAGTCAAAAAAATTACCCCCAGGGAATTTCCAGGGAGCTTCCACAAAAAGCTTCCATGGGATGTCGCATATTCAGCCCCTGGGAGCTTTCAGCGAATGCGAAATGTCTGCATTAACCTTAAAGAGCTTTCGGGTAGCAAGTCCTATAAGACTCCCATAATGTGCCGTTAAGACTCCCACAATATGACTATAAAACTCCCATAATATGTCAGTAAGACTCCTTTTGCTGGATTTACTCCAAAATTAATAAATAATGATAGTCAGCCAGCAACAAATATTTTTCTGGCTGAAATAAGTTTCATCAAGCAAAGTATGTATAAAATGGTAACTTGGTAATACATTATAAGCAATATCTGGCGTATTTTAACTTAAAAAAAATTGTAAAATGTTAAAATTTGGGACGCCATTAACCATGTGGGGTCCCACAGACTTTCACTCACTTTCACTTACTCCTATTTCGCAACGGTTTTCTCACAACTGAGCTCAATACATGGAATGAGCCTTTGAAGTGTTTTAGGAAGATAGACGAGCGGATGTGCCCATAGAATTGAAGCTGAAACAATTATTTTTTAAAAGAAATTATAATTAAATACCCGAATACCTCGCCGAATAATAAAATACACTATTTTTTTTCTATCTAGATGTTTGGTTGGTTCACATTAATATACTTACCTGTGATTTTTTTCGTTTGGATTTTTATTTAGGTATTTTTTTTATATTGTATAATTTTACGTTTTTTTTTTTTTTTCTATATTGATTTATATTTTTTAATAATTTTATGATAAAACTGTTGTATTGGGTTAAGTGTAAGAATAGCCATAGGCTAAACTTCGCCCTTTTCTTTAAGAAATAAAGGCTATTATTATTATTATTATTAATTAGACTAAATATGTTTTTTGTTTAAAATAAACCCATTGGGGTTTGTCAGACCCCTACCTGGTTAACGGAGGGTTAATAACTCTGGTACCCTTTAAGCTAGAGCGACGAGCTTTTGCATGTTTACTAGTATCAATAAGGGCAATAAGTTTATGTTTTTTTTTAATTTATTCAGAGGCATGCCTAGACGGACAAAATATGTGAAGCTTAATACATTTCTGCCCCAAACTTTTTTATGTGTATGTTTTTTGGATTTTTTGTAAAAAATATAGATTCCTTGAGTAAATTACATAAAAAATGTCATATAGTGTAACACTGTAGGAGCAACCGTTTAAAAAAGAATGCAGTTAAGAGGAAGTAACATTTTATGCCACCAAAAACGTTACTTTTTAAAAGGCCATTACTCCTTTAATATTAAATTTAGGTGTTTTGGTGAAGAATACTTTTTTGCTTGAGCAAAAACTGAAGTTTTAAATAAACAATCACCCTGCAGCATTAAAATTTTATTCATGCTTTTTTTTTGTTCACCATTCAATATGTCATCTTTGAAGGACCGTAGCTCCTTTAGGGCTCATTTCCGGACCAACCTTTATAGGAACTTTTTTTCATATTTTTGGAAGTAGAATCCGCTCTTAAATTTTGGCATGGCAGTTGCTGATCACCCTGTATGTTAAACTAAAATTAAATAAAACAGATTTAGGGCTACTTGCACCAACTTTTAGCCTGGGATTATCTTAACTAAACCAAGTTTAAGTTAAAAATGCTGCGTTCTGATTGGTCGGCCGTCAACTTAATCCAAGTTTAAAGTTAAACCATCGTTGGTGCAAGTGGCCCTTAAAAGATTAACTTTTTTTTGGTTCAAACTAAAGCCTGTATTCTTTATTTAAATAATCCGCTTAATGAAATCTTACATTAGCCAATTAAAATTACCGTAAAACGGGGTGTATCGGAACAAAAGGGGTGTACACGTGTACTTCTATACTATAGGAAGTGTCCTGCGTAAAATGTTTGTCGGATAATCATCATCGGAGGACCATCTCCCGAGGTTTCCTATTGATTTTGTCCGACGTCTATTTCCAACGTCGGACCGATCAAGAATTCGCCGGCATATGACGGTCGGCCGACGTATTAATGTAGGCTGCGCTTGATTTAATTTTTTTTCTAAATGTTTTAAATTAGGTATATGTATATTTGTCCATGCCTTTATGAGGTCGAAATATTTTTTTTTTTAGTGCCGCAAACCAAATTTTTTGTTAATTATAAGGTTTGGACTTTTTCAGATATCTAAGAATTTGACCTTATTGGAAAATAAGTTTAGCGCCGCAGGCGAAATTTTTTAGAATTTTCCAGGAAACGCATTTTTTAACACCTTAGATTTTGAAATGCAAATTGTTTTATAAAAACTTTAAATTATTTTTTTTTTGCATGTGCGTCGCTGCCTGGAGGCATTCTTATGACTTTTTATCGGTAATTATTTTAGAGGCTTTAACTTAGAACTGCAGGAATTTTTTTTTATAAATCATCAGAATTTTTAAAACAAATTATTTATAATTAGCTTAACTACAAGTTTTCCATAGAATTGGGTTTGGAATCTATTTTTAGCGCCGCAGGCAATTTATTTAGAAATCTAAAGGACCGAACACCTTAAAATTATTAATAAAAAAACAGATTAATATATATCTGAAATCTAAAAATACTAAATACCACTTACCTCAATTTATCAATCAATTTTAGCCCCGCAGGGTCACAATTAAAAAAAAACAGAATTTGAGCAAATTCTTTTTTAAAACCTTTTAATAAAAAATCTTGGCAGAAGTCTGACTTTGAGTAGGTACATTATTGGTAAACAAGGATTTTTTCTGAGTAGGTAACAAAAAAGTATTTGCTATTTTTTAAATTGAATAATATATTTTAATACTTTAAATATTTTTTTGTAATTTTATTATACGCGTGTTACTTTAAATGGCTAGCAATCTAGTTTAGCGCTGCAGGCAATTTTTTTTAGAAATTTCAAGGTCACGTAATGTAAAAGATTGTAGAAAGAAGTTTTTGGAAAAAAAGATTTTAATTGGTAAGAATAAAACTAGGGAAACCTGGAAAATAATTAACAAAAATCTAGGGTGCGAGAACAAAAAGGAAACTATCCAGCTAAAACTTGACTCTGGTGAACAGTTAACTACTGATTCAGAAATTGCTAATCAATTTGCCGATTACTTTTCTTCAGTAGTCGAGTCTCAAATGGATATCCACTTTGGCCAAAACATGTCGTTGCTAAGTACGTCAGGCAATCATTCTGTAAACTTTATTTCTAATTCAAGTCCTGTTACAGAAAAAGAAGCTTTAAATGCTTTTAATAAAATTAAAAGTAAGTTTTCTTGCGGGACCGATGTCTATCTATTTCTACTCTTTCCCATGTATTAAAATAAATCGTAAACCCTTTGTACTAATAGTTAATAAATCGTTACATCAGGGAGTATTTCCACAAGTATTTAAAGAGGCATTGTTAATTCCACTTCATAAAAAAGGTTCAAAAGAAGAAATTGGTAAAGATCGTCAAATTTCGTTACTAACGTCACTTTCAAAAATAACTGAAAAGATTGTTTTTGATAGACTAATGCAATTTTTAGAAGCAAATAATATTTTGGCCAATGTACAACATGGTTTTCGACAAGACAGATCGGTAGAGAAAGCTTCTTATCAGTTTTTAAATAGTGTATTTTCAAAGGTAGATTTAGGTTACTATGTCATAGCTTTATTATTTGACCTAACAAAAAATTTAACACCGTTTCTCGTTTCTCCTGAATTTTTTGTTGAGAAGATTCGTGCTATGGGTTTTCCGGAAAATATTTTAAAGTGGATAAAATCTTATATGGAACTCAGATCCATTATAGTTAGTATTGGTGAATACAAATCCCAACCACATTAATATTGGGGACCACAGGGTTTTATTTAAAAAGTCCAAACCACCATAACTATTTTTGCAAAATGCTTAGAAGAGTTGCTTAGATTAATCAAACTTGCAATGGACGAATTAAGTACTTGGTGCCAAAGAAACAAGCTTATGTTAAACGAACAAAAAAACAGTTGCCCTTAACTTTTTTAATCTTAAGCCATTAACTTTAAGTTTTAAACTTCCCAAAAATTTATCATTTGATAATAATACAAAATTTTTGGGGACAATTGTTGACCAAAATTTAAGCTGGGAGTGCCACATTGACTCACCTATCTTTTAATATTATATGCTGGGGTTCCTCAACACATTTTGAAAAAGTGTTTGTGTTGCAAAAAAGAATCTTGCGTTTGGTCTTCAATTTAGGTTTCAAAGATAGCTGCAGGTAATTATTTAAATCTAAAAAGCTCATAACTGCTTGCTCTTTGTATATTTTTAATGTTTTACTAAAAAAAACCTGGATCAATTTGTTTTTATCTCGGATGAACATAATTATCATACCAGACATGACTTGTTAAAAATCCCTACACATAAAACAGATAAATTTCAAAAATCGCCATTGTACAAGTGTATTACTCTGTACTTTTTTGTAGTATGATAAGAGTTTTAAAAAGTAAAGCAAAAAAAAAATAAATAAAAAAAATATACAGTGCCGTTCATCAGGGGCAAGTAAAACTAAATTATTAAAGATAAAATTATAATTTATCCAGATAAAAGTTATTCTTTAAAAAAATTATTAATTTTATAAAATAATTATTTAAAAATGTATGATGATAACTAGTATATTCAACTTCAAAATACAGTGAGCGTAAACAAACGCACGCGACAACAACGGATTTAGTGACAGGGTAGGACTCAAAACAAAATATTTTTATATAACGGTCCATTGCAAGCTTCTTCTCAAGTACTCACGTACTCACGTACTGACCTGTTTATTTTCTACATCCCTACTCTCCAACATTCGAGTGTTCTAACCAATGAAACCACGTGCCAGCTGCCGCGTGCGCGATTGTTTTATTTATTTCTACCTCATATTGAAGTTGAATATACTATATAATTAAAAGTTCAATGATGTGGCTTAGGGTTAGTAAATTTAGTTTAAAGATGAGAAATATAAAAAAAAGCAAAAAACAATAATTAAAAAATAATGTCCTGCGCGCTGATGTGATTTTTTTGCAGAAAAGTGTGTAGCATAAAAAATTGACTAAATTATTTGATAATTTAAACTGGTAAAGGGCTTAAGTTTTAAGAATTACTCTTCCCAGAAAAAAGTTATCTACGCCCCTGCCCCAGATACCACCCTGGGACATTGATTTATTGAATTTATTACTAATTTAATAAAAATTACAAACTATATTACGTATTTTTTATTTTAATTGAATTTATTATACATACATTTTAAAATAAGTAGTAAAAATACACCATAACACGCATTTTTTAAAAAATTGTGGGGTATCCATTCGATACCCTAATCGAAATTTAACGTTAGAATAACGTTTTTCTAACTTTAGAGAACTGTATAAAAGTGCGTTATAAAATATGTGCAAATTTCTCGCTTTTTAACGTTAGAATCTAACGTTAGTTACAAACATTAATCTAACGTTAGATTTTTAAGTTAGAAATACGTTATAAGTACGTTTAATTTCTAACTTTCGGAGGAGGCGTGGCCAACTAAGAAATTTCTACCTGCATCATAAAATGGCAGCTGGAGACAAATTTATTCATGTAAATAAATCTTAATATACAGCATGTTCCAGAACTCGCGTACAGAAATTTGAGGGTATATTAAAAACCTCTGGAAAATATGAAAACAATGTAAAAAAAACATGTTTAATTTCAAAATAAGAACGCTTTAAGTGGACCAATACTGTTGCTGATGTTAAATTACCTTTAAAACTTGAATTTGTAACTATGGAAGCAAATTTAATTATTGCAGGTACATATTCTGTAGGTTGACATGGTGATTCCCAGTCCGAACATATATGGATGCAACATGGTAAAGAAAGATTTTTTAGGTAACATGTGCCATATTACATGAGACATAACATACATATGTATGCTACATAACATGCCCTATAACAGAAAGATTTTTTACGTTACATGTGCCATATTACATAAGATGTAACATACCTATGTATGATACATAACATGCAATATTGCATGTTATGTATCATATACATGGTACGAGAACATACACGATACATAAAATGTTATGAATTCAATACTAAATATGGCGTCTATATTATTTTAATTTTTATAGGTTAGAATCACTAATATTCTTAAAATTGTTGTTAATAATAAAAGTTTTACCCTTAAGTAGTAGAAACGCATGTATTTTTAGACAACTAAACTGATTTTAGATAATTTTAGACAAAAAATTAAAATATATATATTTTTTTAAAATGATTATTTGCTATTTTTTTTTCTAAAAATTGGCTTTTTATGTGGCCCATGATTTTTAAGCCTAGTAGAAAGTTTGCTTTCACAGTAAAAATGCACATCGTATAAGAATTTTGCCTGATGGATGCTACATATAAAGATATTTATATACTTTAATTATTAGGTTTATCAAAAAGACGTAAAAATGTTCACCATTTCTAAATCTATGATGCACTCCATAACAAGCAAAATTCGGAAACGCCTACTTTTATTGTTATGTACCTAGTATGTATCTGATATGTAGCATGTTATGTAGCTGATACATAACTTGAGGCGGAATTGTTAAAGTCCAAGGACTATACATGGGCTATAAAAATTACATGTCTGCAACATCACATAGAACAGTGGTTATGTACCTGCTATGTTCCTGCCATGTATTTGTGTTGACTGGGTTAATGTGACATAAATATTTATTAATGTCAAAAAAACACCGCCGGATAGAGTGCCCTATAAAAATAGAATATTTGATAGCCTCTGTCGGTTTTGTCAAAATATAATAACCTAAAAAGATTCAAAAGTTGAAAGTCAACAATTAAAATGCAACCATAGTTACTAATAAGTAGGGAAAAACTAATTTGTAGGTAATTTAACATCAGCAACAGGATTGGTCAGATTAAATAGCTTCATTTTTAATTAGTATTGAAGATGGATTTTTTTTTTAATTTTTTTCATATTTGCCAGAAGTTTTTTAATATACCCTTAAATTTATGTAAGCGAGTTCTGGAACAGGCTGTATTTTAGTAATCATAATATTTTTAAACATAATTTCATTAATTTATTATTTCATCAATCTATTTTCTAATCATCGTACAGAGTGATATTGGTAGACTGACAGTTTCGGGCTGCTGGCCCTCTTCAGTACCAAGAGAACTCTGCACGCTGATTAAGAAAACGGTTTTAGACTTTATTCGCAAAAGGAATATAACCATTAGATTGATGTAGACTTGTGCGCCATCTATTGCTAGATGTAGACAACTACTCATACCTCTCCTAGTCTGGAGACTTTGAATGGTAGCAAGTTGAGGACTTGTGTGTCTCAAGCACATAGTACCACTAACGAGTGGTTAGGCGTAGAATTATTAAGGACAGAAATTTTTAATTTTAAACAAAATTATAAAAATATTAATTTATTATTCCATAAATCTATTTTCTAGTCATTTATAGCCATCTTTTTGGGTGTCCCTAAATATTTTTCGTGTAATATTACACAACATATATATATATATATATATATATATATATATATATATTCTGTTATACTTTGATAAATAAGTTTACCTCTCAGAAAAACTTTATATTTATTTATACATTCATTTATTTATACATTCATAATCTTAAAATATTTGTTCAATTCTAGTACAGTGTTGCCAGACTTACTATAATTTTGACTTTTGGGGGATATTTTTTTAAACTTATTAAGAAATAATAAATAATTATCAAACTTAGGGACATAGCTGTCTGAAATGAGTATTTTCTACTATAGCTTACGTATTAATAATGGAAATTTAAAAATTAGATAAAGTTAGAATAAGGTTAGAAAAGGGAGCGTTCAAGTATTACGTAACGCGCTAGGGGGGGTGGGGGGTCTCGAAAACGTTGCGACGCGTTACAGAGGGGGGGTGGGTGTCAGTAAAAATGTAACGTAATACTTAAAAAATTATAAACTTATAAAATGTTTATTGGATCACGTTTTTAACAATCATCTAGGCTTAAAGAGACGGATTCCTTGCAAATTTTATTGCACACGGCGTGGTTAACAGTTAACTAAATCCTCTAAACAAAAACAGTTAGACATGGAAAACCATAGCCAATAACCGGTTTTCGGTTAACCGGTTTCGGAAATTACATCAGACCGGTTTTGGGTTAAAACACGGAAGCAATAACCGGTTAAAAACCGGTTTAAACCATAAAGCAAAATTTCCTTTCATTTTTTTTTACTTTTTGTAAAATGTTACGTAACAAATAGGGGGGGGGGGGGGGTGGGGGTCTCGAAAATGTTACGCCGCGTTACATGGGGGGAGGTGGGGGTCAAAAATTGCCAAATTTTGCGTTACGTAATACTTGAAAACGTCAAACGTTAGTATTTAAGGTTAGATGTATATATTTTATAACGTTTTTTATAACGTTTGAGACTAAACATAAAAATGTCACTTAACTAATGTTATGTTAAGTTAGTTTTATGTACTTTTCTACCAGGGTAGTTAATCTTCATCAGAAATATACTTCCATAGGTGGAGTATGGTGGAGTCGATATTTCCCGGCCTTATAAAAAAGCGTCATTTTAACCCTTTTAACTACCATTGTAATATTGATGGCAGCCATATACCATTTATGATTATAATGAATTAATTACTAAATTACGTTCACTTATATGTGTACAAAACGATAACCATTTGATAATATACATACAATTTTTTTAATACTACAAGTTTGGTCTGCTGGCCCTGATGGTATCCCTTGTAATATTGTTTCTCTGATAGCTGATGCAATTACGCCAGTTATTACAAATTGGGTAAGTGCTTCATTTGAGTCGGACTTATACCCTGCCGATCTAAAAAAGGCAAGAGTGATTGTGCTACACAAAAAAGGGTCCAAGTCGGAGGTTTCAAATTATAGGCAAATCTCTAATCTCTCTGTATTTGCAAAAATTATAGATAAGGTGATGACCAAAAGGTTGACCAGCTACTTTTCAAGATATAATCTTTTATCCTCTTCCCATTATGGATTTCGGTCAGGTTTAAGCACCAGCTATGCTTTTTTGAGGTGTTAGATCATGTTTTAGAAAATGTAGATATGGTTTTTAATTTGTTCTTTGACTTGACAAGAGCATTCGACGTTATTGACATTGAGGTACTCCTTTTAAAACTAGAATCATATGGAATAACAGGAAAAACTTTAGAATGGTTTAAATCATACCTGAGGGATAGGTTGCAATATGTGGAAATAACCGCTGATACAGATGAAGAAAAGAATGTCAAATTTAAGTCAAACACAAAAAAAACTCGTAGGGGTACTCCACAAGGTGGGATACTCCACAAGGTGGGATACTTTCCCCCCTGCTTTTCTTAATCTTTAGCAATGATTTATTGTCATATATTGTAAAAAATCTACCTTTAAAATTTAGAAAAAAATTTAACCTTTGTCAATTTGCGGACGACTCCTCAGCATCCATCTGTGCTGAGAAAAACGAATATTTAGAATTTTTAAAAGTACTTGCTAGTATTATGCATAGTTGGGCTGAGGAAAATTCGTTAATTCTAAATCCGCAAAAATCTGCAATTTTACAATTTAATAAAGTTAATAAAGATCAAAGTGTATTAGTATTCTGCAACAAAATATCTGTACCTCAGGTAGTAAATTTTAAGCTTTTAGGGGTAAACCTACATAATAATATTTCATGGGAGTTACACATAGACAGTATTGCCAAAAAATTAAATAGCAGTCGATATGCCCTTCTCAACCTCAAAAACAATGTTTCGAAAAAACTTCTTGTGACCTTTTATAACGCAAGTGTTAAGTCTCACATCGAATATGGCATCATAATTTGGGGAGGTTCTGTTCACTGTGATAGAATTTTAAAAATACAAAAAAGGATTTTACGTACATTGTGCAATGCAAACAGAATTGATCATTGCAAACCACTTTTTATTCAAAACAAAATTATGACAGTATACTCATTATTTTTTTACAATCTTTTAGTTTTTGTGTATAAAAATAAATCTAAATTTATAGCAAATGGGGATTTACATGATATTGATACAAGGCAAACCCACTCCCTATGTACTCCCACACATAGAACGGCAAGCTTTGAAAGAAGCACGAGGTATTTAGGAATTAAAGCTTTTAATAAGCTACCTGTTTCAATTAAAACGCTAACATTTCGTAGCTTTAAGTTAAAACTTAAATGTTTCTTTCTAGCCAACCCTTTCTATTCTAAGTCTGAATTTCTCGAGGGAAATTTTAAATTTTAAATTTTAATTTTAAATTAAATGTAACTTTAAATTATGCCATTTTTTTAATATGTAATGTTAACTTACTGTTATGTAATTATGTAATGTTAACTTAGTGTAGTGGTATAATGTGGATTTAAATTATGAAAACTCATTTAAAATTATGTAATTATTTATGACGTCTGCCTGTAATTTGCTTATGTAGATTTAAGTGGCAATAAAATTCTATTCTATTCTTTATAAAAAGAAAATTTATCTTCAAAAAAACAGTAAATAAAATTTTAAAATAACCGAATAAGGAAAATCAATTTCGTAGATTTAAAGTCAGGTTATCTTCGAGTTATTCGGTTTGAATGTTATTCGGAATAACATTCAAACCGAATAATTCGAAAATAACCTGACTTTAAGGCTACCCTATTGAAAATGACGGGGCCGCGCGGGTATAAATGTTGCATAGACCGGACTTGAGCGGGTGAATTTCATAGGCTCAAGTCCGGTTTATGCACCATTTATACCCGCCCAGACCCGTCATTTTCAGCAGGGTACGGAACTGATTTTCCTGTACCTATTTAAAGCTGATATTTTAGGAATTAATTAGTCAGACATTAAAGAATATGTTTATGTAAAAATTAATATCTATTTTACATTTTAATTCTTTTTCTTAAAATCCCCCTAGATTCGAAAATCGTCCTCTGTGCATGCCGGTAACTTTTTTGTAATATTTTTCTAAAAAAATGTTCGACTGTTTGTATAAGTAACACTGTTCTAAAAAATTTGCCGACGCCATTGTAGTTGATTCTAGACCTATTTGATGGCCTTAAATTTTTTTGTCGCCATATTGAAAAAACAAAAAACTATCGAAACTAAATTCCGGTTTATGCACCATTTATACCCGCCCAGACCCGTCATTTTCAGCAGGGTACGGAACTGATTTTCCTGTACCTATTTAAAGCTGATATTTTAGGAATTAATTAGTCAGACGTTAAAGAATATGTTTATGTAAAAATTAGTATTTATTTTACATTTTAATTCTTTTTCTTAAAATCCCCCTAGATTCGAAAATCGTCCTCTGTGCCTGCCGGTAACTTTTTTGTAATATTTTTCTAAAAAAATGTTCGAGTGTTCTAAAAAATTTTCCGACGCCATTGTAGTTGATTCTAGACCTATTTGATGGCCTTAAATTTTTTTGCCGCTATCTTGAAAAAACAAAAAACTATCGAAACTAAATTAATGCGATTTAATCGAAAAAAATATGCTTTTTCTTTTGGAGAAAACCGCAATTCTCTAAGTTATTGCACGCCAATATCAAATTCAAAAATTTTAAGAAAAATTAAAAAAATCATACATCGGTGGGCTACACATAAAAAAATAATCAGACAAATCCGTAACCCATGCCGTCAGCTCTACCTGGATCGGCGCGGATATCATCACAATATAATATATTGTTATACAATATCATTGTATATCTTACAAATCTATTATCATGAAACAGGTATAAAAAAGGACATGCAGACAGTAGTTTTTTTAGATAAATGAGCCATAGGCTGCGCCTGTCTCTTAAAGACCCAAACAAACTATTGATGATGTAGTTTTAACCGGTAAAGGAGAATTTTTCCACGTCTACTGTGAATAAAGTTCGAAAAAGTTGGCAAAATACCATTTTTTGGCCATATTATTGGTTCTAGCAAGGAAATAACAAAACAGTGCTATTTTTTTGATTTTTTTAATTAAAATTTTAATTTTAATTTTAAGTACACATAATTAGTAGTTGATCCTGAAATTTTCAAAAAAATAAAAAATGGAGTTTTTGAGAAAAATGGCCTTAAAATTTTTCGGCCGCCATCTTGAAATAACAAAAAACTGTCAAAACTAATTTGATAAAATATGATAACAAAAATATGTTTTTTAATAGAGAAACCGCAGTTCTCTAGGTTAAATAGTTTTTGAGTTATTGCCACATATTGGAGAAATTTAAAAAATTTGAAAACAATTAAAAAAATCATATTTTTGAAACGAGGCGTTTAAAAAAAATCCCGTGGAGGTTTTTCTCTAACATAGTTGGGCTACACATCAAAAATAATCAGCCAAATCCGTGATCCAAGTCCTCAGTCCTTGGGCGGATTTAGGGGAGGGGCCATGGGGCCATGACCCCCCCCCCAGCGAGATATATTAGCATAGAAATACCTTCAAAATTATATTTTTGGTGAAAGCGCAATTTTTTTAATTATGGATGGCCCCCTCCCCTAAAATGAAATAAATCCGCCCCTGCCTCAGCCCTGCCTGAATCGGCGCGGATATTATCATCTAGTAAAACTAAACTCCAAAAAAAGCTTAACCAAAACGAAAATTTTGATGACTAAAAAATTGAAAATTGAAAACACACTAAAAAGAAAATGTGCGCACTAAACGTTGTTTTCAAACCACCGTGTGTAAAAAATACCGCAAAAATTAGCATGAAAATAGTATAAAAAGCAGTGATTATAAAATAAGGTATTATTTCTAATCGAAACAACTTGACGTGCAAATTGCGATTACTAGATACATTTATTTATACCATAAAGCAGTTAGTAGTTAGTTTATGATACAATTACAAAATAATCAGTTTTTTAAAATGTGGATTAAGTATTTGTTAATTTTAAGTTTAATAATATTTTTTTCCACTGGGTGAGTTTTTGAAAAATATTTTTAGCGATTAGTTATTAAGTTTGTAGCCTAAAATTACATCCTACACAATATTTTTAAGTAGAAAAAACAACACACACAGAAAAAAAAATTGTCTTAAATCAAGAATGTGTGATTTGGATATAACGAAGAGAATACAAGTGAAAATACCTTACCCCTACGATGGTTTATTTATCCCTATTTTCTCTAATCTAAAATCGTGCTTATTGTTTGCTTTTTAATTTATAAAATATAATTTATTTGTGGATTAATACGTTATAATTAAGAGGTATGTGTATTAAATATAAGTTATATTCTCTCTCTAAATATCAATTCGTGATACTACACTGGTAGAAAAGTACATAAATCTAACTTAACATAACATTAGATTAGTGACATTTTTATGTTTAGTCTCAAACGTTATACAAAAACGTTATAAAATATAGAAATCTAACCTTAAAAACTAACGTTTGACAAAAACGTTATAAAATATATAAATCTAACCTTACAAACTAACGTTTGACAAAAACGTTATAAAATACATAAATCTAACGTTAGTTTCCTAACCAAATTCTAACCTTTTTCTAACCTTATTCTAACTTTAAAAATATTTTTAATTTCCATTATTAATACGTAAGCTATAGTAGAAAATACTAATTTCAGACAGCTATATAGGCACATATGTGCCTAGGTTTGATAATTATTTGTTATTTCTATATAAATATAAAGTTTTTCTGAGAGGTAAACGTATTTATCGAAGTATAACAGGATATTACACGAAAAATATTTAGGGCCACCTAAAAAGATTACTATTTTATAAATAAAAGAACGAAATTATGTTTAAAAATATTATGATTGCTAACATACATTAAGATTTATTTATATGAATAAATTTGTCTCCAGCTGCCATTTTATGATGCAGGTAGAAATTTCCTAGTTGGCCACGCCCCTTCCGAAAGTTAGAAATTAAACGTACTTATAACGTATTTCTAACTTAAAAATCTAACGTTAGATTAACGTTTGTAACTTACTTTTGATTCTAACGTTAAAAAGCGGGACATTTGCACATATTTTTTAACGTACTTTTATACAGTTTTCTAACGTTAGAAAAACGTTATTCTAACGTTAAATTTCTACTAGGGTAGGTTAGGTACCGGTGACTTTTTTTCAAATTTTACTCATATTAATCCCAATTTTTGGAAAATGCAACTCCTGCTAAAGCATACGTTGCATTTTCGTCATTGGGATTAATATTTATAAAATGTATGTAAAAAACCACCGATACCTAACCTAGTATCACTTATGATATTACCCCTGAGAATATATTCTGCTTTAAATATGAAAGGATAAGAATATGGTATGCTTGAAAGCAGGGGCTCCCGCGGGATTTTTGATAAGGGGGGGCAAGCCTATTCGGGTTAACAACTTTATCAACATAGAAAAAACGGATTCCTTGAACCAAGGACACGTGTCTTTGGATATGTTCAAAGCCATATTCTTTTGTTTCAAGGCTGGCATTTTCTTGAACCAAAGTCAATGTCCTTGAATAAAGAGCGCGGATTTTTATTCCAAAACCCGTGCTCTTCATCCAAGGACATTGACTTTGGTTCAAGAAAATGCCAGCCTTGAAACAAGAGAATATGGCTTTGAACATATACAAAGACACGCGTCCTTGGTTCAAGGAATCCGTTTTTTCTATGAACAAATTTTTTTTGTTAAATTCCCAAAAAGGGCCAGTCTTTTTCCTGGGGGGGGGGGGGAGTTTATGAGAAACATATTGAGTGGCATCACCAACACAACATTTAGCGCTGCAGGCGAAATTTTGTAGAAATACTAAAGTATCGTATTTTTTAGAATTTCATTAGCAATTATTTTATAAAATCTATTAATTCATATTGTGATATCAAGTTAAGCGCCGTAGGCAATTTTTTTTAACTTTCAAGTTCATGTATTTTCCTAATATCAACAATTTAAAAAGAAAATTATTTATAAAACTTCAAATAGCCAGGGGAAACTTCTAAAAAAATAAAACATTCTTCTTCTTCTTCTTTCTTTTTTCTGGCCTTTAAAATAACACATAATCTTTAATTTTTAGAAATATATAGGTGCCGCATTTCTAAGATATAGGTTTGCAAATTATTGAATATAGTATATTAATTAAAATTCTTGTATCACCTTTTTGTTAACCAGTTTAGAGCCGCAACTAAATTTTTTAGAATTTTTAATGACACTCATTTTCTAAACTTTCTAAAAGCTTAAAATTAAAAAAAAATGTTTTAAAAAACCTTTTAATTAAAATGTATGGCCGGCACTCGGTAATCATGTTATTGTTCCGCAGGCGAATACTTTTATAAATCATATTCTAAAAAGTTAAAAAAAAAATTATAATTATTTTTAAGATATTTTAAATAGTTTCTTATGGATTCGCTTTCCGTAACCATTTCCAGCGCCGCAGGAATTTTTTTAGAAATCTAAAGGACAAAACACTTTAAAATTGTTTAAAACAAAATAATATACATATATCTGAATAGCCAAGGGGGGCGCTGGCCCCCCTTGCCCCCACATGCCTGAAAGGCAAATATCGGCAAATATATTCTCAAATATGAAAGGATAAGAATATGGTATGCATAAAAGAAGAATATATTCTCTTCGTTTTATCTATACAAATCACCACATTCTTAATTTAACACAATATTTTTCTGCGTGCAGAAAAAAAAGAATTGACACGTGTCACACATACACACGTGACGTATGTATGAGATCTAATTTTTCAATTTTAATGAAACTAAATTTAATCGATAGGACATTTATTTCTAAATAATTTATCAACAAAAAACAATCCTAGCTTTTTTGGCTTACTCAGAAAAAAATATTGTCAAATCAAGAATGTGTGATTTGGATATAACGAAGAGAACATATTATCCTTTAAAGCAATATGAAAGGATAATGATATGGTATGCTTGATAAATCTGTGGCTTGGTTCTCTAAGGGCGGATGTCACTTTGTCAATAGCAGCGTTTTTACATCAATTCTGATGTAATATTTTGAAAACGCTGCTACTGACAAAGTGACCCTTTGAGAACCAAGCCACAGAAATGTATTCTCTTTGTTATACTTACGTGGAACAAACGTGCAAAAACCGATAAATCCATATTATCCAATTTTGAGATATTAGCAGAAAACTTGAAAAGCGTAATCCCAAAAAATTGTTTATGGGTCATGTAATTTAATGCTTTTAAGTTAAAACTTACTTTTTTTTAATGTCCATCTGTCCGATGTCACGATTTTTGTAGACGATAACCCAAGCACGAATAATCCGATCGACTTGAAATTTTCAGGAAAAATCAAGTTCTATGTGGGAAAGATGCCTATTGTTTTTGAAAGTAATCCTCCTAAAAACAAAAAAGTTCTGGGGGGTTAAACTTAAAAAAAAAACGAAAACAGCTGAAAGAAATTCCGATTAACGTAATTTTTTCAGGAAAAATTACTGTTATTATAAGGATCAATTCTACTAATTTTGAAAGTAATCCCCCAAAAACAAAAAAGTTATTATTATTATTATTAAATTCCGATTAAGGTAACTTTTTCAAATATATCAAATAAAAAAATAAAAAAATATATATTTTAAAAAATTTGATCTCAAACACACTTGTCAATTCATTTGTCACCGATATATCTATATATCGCGATAGTAGATGTGTCTTAGATATAAGATATAAAATATATTAAACTTATTGCAAGTATATAGATAATTTATCCAATACATACAGATAATAAGACAATTACTAGCTTTACTTTAAATAAAGAAACTCAATAATAACCCACACGTGGCACTTACTTTATAGATAGGAAAATTATTTATTTTACCCACTCAACTGTCACTTGTCAAATTATTTTTTATGTAAATGTCATTAAAATTTTTAATAAAAATATGAATTTATAAGCTATTTATTGGATAAAACTTTGTATGTTACTCGGCCTCCAACCTCGTGGGTTAATTTTCTCATGGGCAGTATTCTAGTTTCCTCTCTCGTAACATAAATAACTATTATAATAATACGTGATACTGTAATACCGCTTAACGTCCAACTGCAAAACCGCGTAACGTCTAACTGCAAAACCGCGTATCTACTGAAAGTAGCAAAACTGAGATTTTGTACAAGTATAATCTACTCATTAAATGGCGTATATTGAGATATGTTTTGCAAGAAATAATGAATTTAAGGGCTTAAAATGATAAAATTAATTACCATATTTATTTGAAAACTACCCAAATGCGTATCTAAAAGTTGACATCACTTTGACATGACCATAACTTTTTAATTTTCTAAATTAAATTAACGCGTATAACTCAACAAAGGAAAAATCTTAAAATTAAAAGAAAACAGGAGTTAAAATTCTATATTACGCATAGAAATATTTGATAGCTACAGCTAATTTGTCGTAATTTTTATGGACTTAACCTAGGCTATTCAATAATCCATTAAGGGCCACTTGCACCAACGATGGTTTAGCTTTAAACTTGGATTAAATAGACGGCCAACCAATCAGAATGCAGTATTTTTAACTTAAACTCAGTTTAGTTAAGATAATCCCCGTTAAAGAGTTGGTGCAAGTGGCCCTAAAATAATCTATTAAAATAATTATTAATATAATATATATTATATAAAATAACATATTTATAAAAAGGTCGTTTAATATTTAGTTAAACTATTATAATAACAATTAACTAAATCAATAATATAATATATTATATTATACATATTATGTAATTATCATTAAACATCTAAAATTTTGTAAAAAATTAATTTAAAGACCACGTAATAATATGTTTTTTAAATTTATATTTGATTAAAATAGAGTAGCTATTTAAAAATTAGTATACTGAATTTTGTATTGAACTGTCTAAAATATAATAATTATACAAACATCATGATGTATCCAACAATAGCTAAATGAATTCTACCATGGATAGAGTCATGACTTTAGCCAATAGTTTGGATAATTGTGACTTTAATTCTTCCACTTTGAGATCGTTTAAAACATCTTTAAAAAGCATTAACTTCATTAATATTTAAATTTCTTATTAATGTTTAAATTTTTTAATTTTAGTATTGTATAGTTTTTTGTTCTATTTTTTTTTTGTTACAATTATGTTTTTTTACATTATGTTAGGTTTCTATTATCATGTTATCTCATGTAAATTTAATTTTTGTAGTGGGGTTTTCCCGTTAATAAATAAATAAATGAATTAGTTTTTTCTCTCCTTTAAAATTATGTTTTTAGACTTAGGCGGTTTTGCAGTTAAGGAACGTTCAAGTAGTATTACGTAACGCAAATTGTACCAAAATTCATACACTTTATACCCCGGTTCTCGCGTAATTATATTTTGTAGTGATTTCATATTTTGGCTACCCCCCCTAATAGGGGGTGTTAGGGGGGGTAGCCAAAATATGAAATCTCTACAGCCTTAAATAACGCGAGAATCGGGGTATGAAGTGTATGAATTTTGGTACAATTTGCGTTACGTAATACTTGAACGTTCCCTTAGACGTTACGCGGTTTTGCAGTTGGACGTTAAGCGGTATTGCAGTATCATGGACGTTATATAGATCCACTGGTTTACTCTTTTAAACGGCCTCCGATATCGAATGAATATTTGGAACAGGTATATTGCATAATATAAACTTTGTTTTTACATAAATTACTCATTTTTATATTTTGAAATAACACTAGGGGGACAATGGGGGGCAAAATTTTAAACGGAAGGGTGGGTCGTGTTGCCTATCATTTAAAAGGTTTTACAATTTTCTATACAACGGTGTATTTATTTTTTGATTTCAAGTTATATTGAAGAGTTATATTTAGCTTTAAATTTTTAATAAATCCTTAATGGAATGTGACAAAGCTTGCTTATTAACCCTTGAATGAAGCCTTATATCAGTTTAATTATAGTCTAATAATAGACTGTAATAATCTAAAAAAATATTAAACTAACTTTAAATTGCTATTTTCTTAAAATGTTGATTTTTGACATTGACCCAGGCCACAGATATACCGGGTGTCCCAACTCTATTTACCCAGCGATTTTCTCGTAAACTAAAAGGGGTAATTAAGTTCTGAGAAAACCATCTTAAATAAGACAACTTAAACTATCTTTTAGCATATATTTAATACTTTCAGCTCTTGAAATGTGGACAGGGGGACATTTTTTAAATGGAAAGGCAGGTCGTGTGATACATCATTTTAAAGCTTATAAATTTCTTCATTTAACTATATATTTTTTATTTTTTTTACATTTTTTTTTTTGGGTTTAAAATAGGGTTGAAAATGGATATTTTTGTCAAAATATCTCTAAAAAATCAGACAATTTTTTAAAAATTACTAATTTCATGATGAAAAAACGTAAATTATAACTTTAAACTAATTTTAATTTACATAAATAAAAATTAAAAAAAAAACTTAAAAAATCGCATTTTTTAGTACAAAAAATTAAAAAATCTAAACCTAAAAAAAATTGTTTAAAAAAAATAAAAAATATTCAGTCTAATAGAGAATTTTGTTTGCTTTAAAATGATGTATCACACGTCTCCCATTTTCATTTAAAAAAATCCCCTGCCCGCATTTTAAGAGCCGAAAGCATCAAATATATGCTAAAAGATAATTTAAGTTGTCTAATTTAAAGTGGTTTTCGCAGAACTTGATTATCTATTTTACTGTTCGAGAAAATCGCTGGGCAAATAGAGTTGGGACATCCGGTATATAGGATTTTATGCAGTTTTTTCTCGATATACTTCCCACAATATAATTTATTTATAAATAATATTTAATTAATAAATATATTTATTTACTTTACGGGATTTTCCCATTACAGTATAAACATACAATATATATAATATTACATAATAATTAAAGAGCAAAAAGAAAAACAAAAATACACTATTATCTAATTAAAAACTTAACAAAATTATACTCTGAATGTGTTATACAGGGTGTCCCAAAAGTGAACGATCAAACGAAAGGGGATTGTGAAGGAGCTCATTTGGAATCAAAATAATCATATATGTTGTTATCCAATTCATGATGATTTAAAAGTAATTTCAGGTATGGAATTTTTCTTAAGTTCGCTCACTAAAATAAAAATAATAAAAAATATATGGCTTCTTTGGTAATTATTTTTTTTATATATGATACTCAAACGTGCACCCTTCCAACAAAATAATATTCTTGAAATTTATTAGCTCCTGTCTCATTAAAAAAATATATATTTTCTGAGCACTATTTGTTCACAACAAAATGTTAGTTGATTTTTGGATAGCGCTGACAAAAAAAGAGGTGCTACAGAAAGTTGACCAACAACTATGAGAAAAAGTTGTTCATCTAATGTATTTTTTAACAAGGTATAATACACAGAATTATTTTTAATTTTTACTTTTATATTTTAGAATTCTAAAATTAAAAGTATTGAAATACACATTTTTTTTTCAAAAATTTTTTTCCGTTTTTTTTTAATACCCATTTTTTTTGTCAACTAATAACATATATGGTTATTTCGATTGGAAATGACCTCCTCCACCACCCCTATATAGTATGACAAACTTGGCAGAATGGTAGATTAGGTAATTTCCAACATGTTTTCTTAATTCGACTTTACCGTAGACTCAAGGTTATGATTTTTTTTTCTATATTTGTGAAAATATCGCATTATTTTACTTTCCTTTCCTTGTATTTTTTTCCTTTTGTACTTATGCAATGAAAATAATTTTTGCTGGCATACTTATTGTATGTTTGTATTTAATGATGATAATTTTTGCAGATGTAATCCAGAAAAATAATTGGTGTGCTCACAAACTTCACGAAATGGGTTAAAAAACTTACAACTCATTTTTGTTCTTTTTTTATTTTTAATCGAAAGCGATTCAGAACTTTAGAAATTATTTTAAAATAATCTTTGATTAATGCTCTTTCTAGTGGTATGCTACATGCATCAAAAAACTTTAATTACCTCGATAAAAGTCCAAACGCAAAATTCTTAGTACAGTAAAAATGTCGCAAAAAGTTGCATGGCCTGGAAAAAATTGCACACTGGAATTTGTCTTGCTAAATGTTATCTCAAATAAAATTTATTTTATTGTAAAAATCAAGTCAATACCTTTGATAAAATTTAACCCTAACAACGGGTTGCTACGTATAATAAACAATGCTAAATTCCTAATTAGGTTTGGCGATTGTCCTCTGTGCTAATTAATATCTTTGTAAAATATAGTATATTCTATAACTAGTATGGAATAGACAATATTCCGCGCGAGCGGAAAGTTTGTCATACGAGCCGAGAGGCTAGTATGACGGTCCCGCAAGCGCGAAATGACTATTCCATACGTGTTGTAGACTATACTTTTTCTTCGACTGCAAATATGAAACACTGTATGGCTTTAAACTGCGGATAAGGTTAAAAACATTGTTCTTTGTGACTTGACATTGTAAATGCAACAAACACATATTTTTAAATAAATCAGTTAATGTTATTTAATAATTTTATCAAATCAATACTTAAAAAAGATTTTTTTTTTAATTTTAGCACATATTTACAAATTATAATGCAAAAATTGAAGGTTATGTCAGATTGTCGTGACAGATATCAGGTTTAAATATTTAACAATAGATGGAGCAGTTTTAATTTTTTGAACTAAATTGATAACAAACTCGTCACATAAGAAAAACTAATAAACTTTATGTAATTTTAACGCAAAACTTTAAATTGAATTAAATTATTCAATATTTCATGGTAAAATATATATAAATTTTTGCTAATTTTGCTACAGTTTTCTTTACTTTTATAAACAAGAGATGGCACTACATGTGCTCATTCTAACACTTGATACTGAATATTCATACTGTATCTAGACCTAGAATGGATTCATTCTGTGTTTGAAAAGTGTGTGTATTTGCTTACATTCTAAAGCAGTAGTAGAAAAAACATTTTTTTGTAAAAAATGCGTCAAGATGTTAAGATGACAATTTTGAGCTTTAAGGTGCCTGGAAAATAAAATGTTTTGCAATTATACACGAAAAATCCAAAGATCAGTATGAAAATAGTTAAAACAATTTCAAAACATAGTGCAGTGAAAAAAATATGTGAAAACATAGAAAAGTTACTGTTGGCTTAATAATAAATAATAATTTATTACGAAGAAGAAACCTAAATAGTCCAATAGCGTTTAACAGTTATTGTTCCAATTGTAATTTTACATTTAACTTAAAAAAAAACTAATTTAAAGCTTTAAAAATTAAAAATTAGATTATTATTTACCTACCGATCAGCAATTTGTAAACATAACCTTCTGTTTTTATAATTAGGCTTGTAAACACGTTAAATTACCCGATCGTGCAAAAAATATTTATAGATAATTTATCAAATGAAAGCTAATACTTTAAATATTTTAAACGCATTTTGGTTCAAAAAAATTTTAAAAATAAAATTAATTTTTAGTACGAGTCCAACGACTCCCGGGCCCTGATAACACTACCCTACACTCAAAAATTTTCCGACACCATTTTAGCTAATTCTAGACCTACTTGATGCGCTGTTTTCGAAACCTTGCTTCTTTTTTCTCTATTAGCTAATTTTTTTTTTGAGTAGTAAAAAAATAATTTATGCAATTTTTTTTTTGAATTTTGAAGCCTATAAAAAACAAACGAGTAAATCTATTTTAAATCCGCTTTTTTTGGCAGGGTTAATGTAGAACCAAACAAAAAAAAATTAATTTTCCGAAATCAGCCCATCAAATATAGCCAGACGTCTAGACGGAACTAAAAAGGTCCCCGGCAAATAAAATCTTTTTTTGTGCAGCGTTTTTCAATGAATCAACTAAAAAAATATTAATAATTTTCAGAGCATATTGCAACAAATTAAAAGACAATAAATTGCCAGCCCTGTACCAAATAACTGAACCAGTAGACCATGCAGAGGGCCCGTTGTGGGACCACAGAACCCAAATGTTGTATTTTGTGGATATACATTCTGGAGGAATATTAAGTTGGAGTTATGAAACTGGAGAAACGAGCTCCGTAAACCTAAATGGCCAAGTCACTGTAGTGACCCAGTCAAAATGCGATCCAAGTCTGTTTTTTGCAGGTGTTAATAGGTAAGAACATAATATTATATTATATAGGGTTATTCTTAACTAGCAATATTGCTTTTTAAAGATAATTCTGCATCACAAAACATGAAAAAAAGTGTATACACGGTTATTCAAAAATAGGGTCATTAATTTTAAGGGGTGATTCTACATCATAAAATATGATTAAAATATAGCAACGAGGTTTTGCATGTTAACTAATCTTAATAAGGTATGTTATTTTCATGTACTTATTTTAACAAGGGGTGTGTAAAACGGTGGGGCCTTATCAGTTTTTCGTTCCAAACTTTTTCCTGTTTAACTTTTTTGAAAGTTTATTATTGGAATATGATTCCTTAGGTCAAAATACATAAAGGTACTCTAGTTGTAATACTGTAGGATTAACCGTTTTCGAGAAAAATGCATTTGAAGGTGAAATTACACGGTTCGGGGACGAAATATTAAATGTTGAAAACCAAAATTTCAATCATGCAAGGTGAATGTACATCAAAAACTAAGAAAAAATCTCCTATACAAGTTCTTCCAAAAATCAATCCCAGGGAGCTATGGTCTCCAACAAATGTACCATTTTTAAAGCCATAGTAGCTTTAAGAGCGATTTTTCTATCTACATGTATGGTAACTTTTTTTCTTAGTTTTTTATAGAGAATAACCCTGCATTATTAAAATTTTGATTTTTAACATTTGAGTATTTAATTTTTCGTTCTTGAAACGTGTAATTCTACCTTAGACATATGTTCATAGGAACTTTTTGTCATATTTTATGATGTTGATTTTACATCTCTTAAAATTAATGGCCCTATTTCTGAGTAACCCTGTATATAAATTTAAGACCCATAAAATTTTGTTCACTAAAGTTGGTACACTCGAAATGATAACGAATTTAAACAAACATGGCTTCTACGTCGACCAACTTCGTTTTGGAAGGAATAACAATAGCGCTCTTATTTAGCGCTCATATTTTGCGCTCTAGTCAGGTAGTTACAACGAACTAATAACTCTTCTCTCTAGAATAGGCATTTCATTTGTAAAAAGTGACAAAAACGTAGCCAACATATACATTTGTCTGTCTTACTCGCACAGCTTTGTTCTAACAGAGACAACAATAACAGTTTCTGGTAATTGTTATTGTTCAGGCCTGAATATACCTACTATTTGTTTAAAAACAAACCGAGATGTTGGCGATACTTTATATTAACGGTATGCGTATTCTAGAGAGAAGAATTTTTAGTTCGTTGGGTAGTTACCACGTTCGCTTGTTATAGACGATTGGTCAACTTACCCAATTCGTCATCTTAGAGCCCCTTCCCCTACCAATATGGTGCCATTAAAAAACCATTTTCGTAATCTTTAAAATGGTGCAACTAAATTATAAATGGAATTTTCAGCGTAAATGTATTTTTCTAGGGTTAGGTACTTAGATAATTTTCAGTAATTTTAAGTTATCATGGCCTATCTTGATTGATTAATTGATTGATTACAAAGAGAAACAAGATAAGGATTCGTACCTCAAACACTGCGGCCCCCTGCGGGCCTATTGTGTTATTATTGAGTCTCTTGCTAGTCAAACAGGTTCGTTTCCTTTATCAGGCTTACTAGGCTGTTTACTAGGTTTACGTTGGAGAACATGGCTTCTGGGTTGCCATTCCCAGGTTGGTGGCGTCTCCAGAAATGTAGAGCCATACAGTCAAGAAGCCTCAGGTGGCAGTGACCGGTTATTAGCCCTATTAACTTCCTGAGGTGGTTCCTGCTAAGATGTAGAAGGTTCTTAGTTAATGGACCAGCGGTTATTACACCTCCAAGTATTAACTTGCTTTGCCTGAGTCCCGGTGCCTGACCACACTGTAAATTTTACTGGAATTTAAACCAGTTAGATATCCAGCTTTTTACAGTAATTTTTATTATGCCAGTAGCCGGCTTGAGTCCAACGAAGAGAGTTTCCGATCCTTCTCTTGCGAGGTGATCTGCTCTCATTGCAATCAATACCTTTGTGTCCCGGCACCCACCCTAAAGTTACTTTGTTGTGGTTGGTTAAGGTTATCAGGTTGTTTCGACAGTCCCCAACCTGTTTAGATTTGGTTGCAAAGTTAGAAGTAGCTTTCAGTGCCGATTGACTATCAGATAGTATGAGGATTTTCCTATTACTATAGTTCCTCTTCAAGTTCTCCTGAATACAGCTATTAATAGCGTAAACTTCTGCTTGAAATACAGTGGCATGCCTCCCAATGAGAAGAGATCTGTCCCATTTGACAGTTACCTCGTGTATTCCAACACCAGTTCCACTGTTGATTTTAGAGCCATCCGTGTACCAGAGTAGGCCCTGGGTTCGACAGTGACATACCCTTCATTCCAGTCAAGCTGGATGTTGAAAGGTATGTTGAAGTTAAAAGCTGCCAACATTGAATCGGTGCTCATCTCTAGCAATGGGTCTGCAACAATTTTGGTAATTTGGGTGTGCCCACAGTCATCTGTGGATGTCCAAATACCTGCATTATTTATCCTGTAAGCAGCCAGTCTCGCCTCGGCCTTAATTGGCCTAACTATTAGGGATTGCAATATCGAAACAGGTATTACTGTATTTCGCCCAAAAATCGGCATTGAAAATACCGGTATTTTGAAGTCAATACGGTTTTTTAACAGGTCATAAAAATGCCTAAATAAAATATAATTTACATGAAAGAACTTACAGTTAATTTATATAAATTTTGTCCCGGGTATACCATGTCGTGAAAATGCATAAATTAAAATCTGTGGCTTTCAGCTTAAAAAAAACAAAATTTAAAATAAACCCACTTTATTCATAAATATATACATAAAAAAATACTGTTAACCAATTCTTTTTAAATCCAAAATAAAATTATGTTCCAAATTTTACCTAGACAATAAAATTAGCTCCCAACTTCATTTGAAAATAGAAAAAAAAAAATTAAAAATAATTATTTTCAAATTAACCCATGAATTTATTGAATGATATATAAAATATTTATCAGATATTACTATTATTAGACCAAATAAGTAATTTTTACTAAAAAAAATCAATTTTTTTTGACGTTTTCGCTTGTTAAACGAGATTAGTGGTAAAATGTAAAAGATTTACTCGCTAAAAATAAAAAACCATAATTTTTTCATATGCTAAGTCATAAATAAATGGGAACCAAATGCATTTTAAAATACTCCTTACAAAAATCTGTAATGCTGTGCGAATATTTAAACAGTAGTCCTTAATCACGGTGCTTTTTTGGGGGTATTTTTTGTTTGTTTCGAAACCCTGAAATTCATTTACCATTTGATAGTACCGTCCATTTATATGATTTTAAGAGAAAATTAAAAAAATCTACCGAGCGCTTCGTTTTTTATTTAAAAAAATAAATCTTAAACGAGCTGCGAAGAGTAAAACAAGATGTGAAGATATGTAATGTAATACGCATTCCATTATATACTATTCACAGTAAATGGGTATATTGCATTTTTCCAATTATTAAAAAAAAATAAATAAAAAGACTAAAAAAAAAATTCAACAACTTATTTATTTTTTTTTCTTTTTCGCAAAAAGAAAATAAAAAAAATTGTTGAAATTTTTTTTTGAAGTTTTTTTTTTGAAAAAAGTATTTGGGAAAACGCAATATACCATTTACTGTGAATAGAGTATAATGGAATGCGTAGCATTTCGTATGTTCACAGCTTGTTTATATTGTTTATATTCTATTTAAAAAATTGCCTTTTTTACATGCGCTATTGCTTGGACATTAATGATAGATTTAGGGTTTTTTCAAAATTTGGACTTTTTATATATTTTTTTATAATACTATATTTCGGTATCAACCTAGAAAAAATCAATAAATATTTTTTTATAATACACAACAAAGTTTTGTAATGAATAAATTGAAAAAATCAATTAATTTTTTTTAGGAACGGTTAAAATCGCTAAAATTAAAATATGTTAAAGCTCTTACCTTACTGATCAAAAGTCTCCACAGACACGATACTCCAAGTGTAATAGTTTTTTATATTGAAAGTTTTTTCTTTATATATAACTTCTGAAAAATAATTTATATTAAGATGGTTACTGGAATAAATATTTTTTAAATTGGCGTCCCCGAAAATCGGTATTTTTTGTTATAAATTATCTGCAGAATTGATAAGCCATTGCTTCTGAGCAGTGGCATAACATTTTTTCAAAGTTACGAACACGTGATCTGTCACGTGTTCGTCACATTGATCCCCGGATATGATTATTTTTTAAAGAAAGGGCATCAGAAACAAACAATGGATCTTGGTAGTACAGGGTATGGGCATCATAGATCCATTATCAGTTAAATCACGATTGCATAGCTTTGGACGATATTGGTAAAAACTCTTCAGGAGGCATCACGGTCAACACCAACTAATTAAAAGAAAAACTAAAAATCGATTCTTTTAGTATTTTTTGTGTAGATTCTAACAGCGTTTTGCAAATTTACCTATTATTTTTAATTTTTGAGGAAAAGCATTTAACTACGATTTTAGTGCAATTTTTGGACTGGTATAATACCTTTACTTTAGTGACTATTAAAACGTAACTAGACTAAAATAATAGCCAGAATATAGAAGTATAAAAGTATAATAGCAAATTTAATGAAATTTTATCCTATTTACTTTAAAGACAATATTTCTATATCAATTTTTACCACCTCAGGGTGCTTTAAGTTGACCAGTATATTATATCCTTCACATTTTGACTTTCTTGTCAATGTTTATTTAAACATATGAATTACAGTGGTTCTAAAACAATATTAGGATTACTAAAGGGTAAGACCGATATCATAGTGAACACTATGATAATTATTAAAGTCTTTGCATGCTTTGATTCCAGGAATTATAGTTTTTGGGGTCGCTCAGCTTAAATATTCTTATCTTACACATGTGTTAGGTATATATTAGTATTATAACGATTAAAAAGAATAAAAAATTATAAAAAAAATTAAAAACACGATTTTATTGAAAATTATTTATTTAAATTCTTTTTCTTGTTCTTTATCAAATATATTATAATTTTTTAGTATTTCTTATTGTAATTTTAATGTATTTCAAATTTTATCATTTTATACTTGTTTTTAAATTTAACTTTTATTTATTTTTATTAAACATTGCCCTGAAGAAGCCCCAATAATAAGGCCGAAACGTTGGCCTTATAATTTTTGAGTATTTTTAATTGTGCATTTCTTACAAAAGTTTAACATCTTCACTATACCTAAAACCACAGTTTAAATTTATTTTATTTATAAACACAAAAAAAATCTAGTTTAAAATTGTTTTGGAACTACTGTAGTAAAAAGTTTAACTATGTTACATTGATAATTAAGTCAAAATTTAAAATATACCATCAATCAAGATGCAAAAGGTCGTATTTTAAATTTTACTTTGTTGTTCTAAATTGTAAGAAACATACTAAAATAAATTTAAATTTTTCTTTTAAGTAGTTGGTGTTGATCGGGATTCCTCCTGAAGAGTTTTTACCAATACCTTTCAAAGATATGCAAAGGCGATTTAACTGTTAATGGATCAATGATGTCCATACCCTGTACTACCAAGATCCGTTATTTGTTTCTGATGCCCTTTCTTTAAAACCTAATCATATCCGGGGATCACTGTGTCGTAACTTTAAAAAAATGTTGTTTAATTTGATCACTAAAGTTTTAAAAATATTTCAGTTACCTTCTCTGAGTACGCTACTGATAAAGCCGAATATATCTATCTAATGGGATAGTGTTACACACTAACTGATCCGCGTTGGGTTTTGTCAAGGCATCCTTTACAAGTGTCATTAAAATATTATCAATACATTATTTTAAGTAAGATTGTTTTGAATATACCAGTACAATTTTGGGTTAACGGATTATTGCATAAAACCATTTAAGTAGGGGAAGAGGGGGTGGTTCAACCAAGGGGCACATTCAACCAGTCGCTCTAACTTTCAACACTATTTGAATTAAGTGCCCAAATATGACACATAACACTTTTCCTTGCAAAATCTACTTTCATGAGTATATGGCCGATCTATCTTATATAGTGTCCGAGTGAAACAAAAAAAATTGATTTTTGCCATTTTATGTAAAAATTTTAGTACTTTTTATTTTTTTGTGAAGAGCCTTTGTGTTTAAATATTCCATACGTTACAACGTTCATTATTTTACAAGATTATACAGTTTGTTAATCTGATGTTATTTTAACCTTAAAACAAGAAATATTGCCGGGAATAATTTTTATGTGCAAAAAGTACACCTGAGGCAGATTCTGCCGAACACGCTGGGGCACATTCAACCTATGGTTTTTGCATATGGTGAAAAACAAAAAAGGTTTAACCATACTGTACTGTAGTTTATTTATATTTTAAACGATCGACCGACCGATCGACCAATCGACCGACCGACCGACAATTTTTGTTTTTCTACTCGAAATTGATTTTTTTTTTTTTAATTTTTTTTTTGCATCAACCACTCTGGGTTATTAGCAATTACGTTATAATTACATTAGTTTTAAGGTACTTAATATTAATATTTGTATAGTAGACTAACATAACTTAAATTTTTTGCATGAGATTTGCTTCAGTTAGGAATTTAAACAAATTGTCTAAGTCGCTGGTTAAAACTGTGATTAGGTTGTCTTTTAATTTATACTTGGTTCGCAAGTGGGAATATCTACACTCTAGAATAAAATGTTTTACAGTGAGAATGCACGCACATACTTCACACTGTCTTGGTTCTTCTTTTTTCATCAAATGTTGATGTGTATAGTTGGTGTGGCCCATTCTTAATCTGGATATGAGTACTTGCTGTCTTCTGCTTAGTGAGACTGGCTTAAAGGGGGCTATATCTGGCTTGATATTGTGTAGTTTGTTGTCAATTTGCTGGTTCCATCTAGTTTGCCACATTTGGTTTGTTGCTATTTTAATTTGGCTGTGGACGTGTTTAAATGATACGCTTGTTTTTATGATTGGATAATTTTCGATTGCGCTGCGTGCGGCTTTGTCCGCTTTTTCGTTCCCTGAAATGCCAATGTGGGATGGGACCCATAATAAGGTAATATCGATGTTTCTTTCTTGTAGTTGATGTAGAGCTGATTTTATATTTGTTAGTAACAAATCGTTAGAGTATATTTTTTGTATTCCTTCTGGCGCACTTAAAGAGTCAGTGATAATTAAATTTTTCCCCGGAACGGTTTGATTTAGAGCTTTGAGTAATGCATATAATTCTCCTTGGTAAATGCTTAAATATTTTGGGAGGTGGTAAACACATGTATTATTTTTGGTCACAACAGCTGCTCCTACTCCTTCGTCAGTTTTAGATGCATCAGTATAGATTTGGTTATAATTGGGGTGTGTCGATAATATATAATTAAATCTGTTAATTATAATATTCTTTGGAGTTTCGTTTTTATCATAGGAGGTAAGTTCTTTATTAATATTTGGTATTTTTATAGTCCAAGGTGGAGCTGTTGGGTAAGATAACTGATAAATTTTAGGCAAGTTGCGCAGATTTAATTTATCTGTTAGTCTATTTATTCTTTCGTAAAATGGTGGAGTCATTCGTGGTTTGTTGTGATAAATAAGCTCAAATCGATTTGCAAAGGTCCAGTGGTATACAGGGTTATTTGGGTTGCTTGCTATTTTTGTTGAGTAGCGCATGTGCAAGTGTGATATTCTTATGTCTAATGGTGGATCATTGGCTTCGATATAGAGACTTTCGCATGGAGTGCTTCTGTAGGCCCCTGTACATATTCTTAAGGCTGTATTTTGAATAACTTCTAGAGGACGTAATAGTGTTTTATTTGCAGTTGAAAAAGCGATTATACCATAGTCTAGTCTTGATCGAATTAGCGCTTTGTAGATACTTAAAAGACATGTTTTATCTGCACCCCAGTGATGATTGGCTAAAATTTTTAATAAGTTTAATGAGTTTTGACACGAGGTTTTAATATGATTGAGATGTAGGTTCCACTTCAGTTGACTATCAAAAATTATTCCCAGAAATTTAAAGTTATTGACGAACTTTATTGTTTGGTTTTGCAAGTACAAGGTAGGTAAGTTTAGTTGCTGATTTTTAGAAAAGTACATGCATTTTGTTTTTTCTTTTGAAAATGTGAATCCAGTGGTTTTCGACCATTCTTCGACTTTTCTTATTGCAAGTTGAAGCATTTCTTTTAGGTTAGTAATATTGTGGCTTCTGCAGTAGATTACCAAGTCATCAGCAAATAAGAGGGCTTTGATAGGAAGTTTAATATTTTGTATTATTTCGTTCATTGCAATAAGGAAAAGGGTAACACTGAGAACGGATCCTTGTATTGTTCCATTTTCTAGAACTTTGTTTTCAGACGTTGCACCATTTGTTCTAACTTTAAAGGTCCTATCGTTTAAAAAATTTATTATTAAGGCCAAAAAGTTTTCTCTTATGCCAAGGTCATAAAGTTTTTTAATAATGTAATATTTCCAGGTACTGTTATATGCATTTTTTATGTCAAAAAATATGCTAATAACATGCTGCTTGTTTGCAAATGCCTCGTGTATTTCAGATTCTAAGATTACTATGTTGTCGGTAGTGGACCTATTTCTCCTAAAACCGCTTTGTTCTTTAATAAAAAAGTTTTCTTTCTCCAAAAACCAAGTTAGTCTATAATTAAGGATTTTTTCTAAAAGCTTACACATTGTGCATGTAAGCGATATTGGCCTATATGACTGAGGATCAAGCTTGTTTTTATTGGGTTTTAATATTGGTATTACTATAGCTTGTGACCATATTTTAGGGTATGTTTGTGATAACAACAGAAGATTATATATGTTTAGTAGTTTTTGTTTGGCACTACGTGGCAGGTTTTTTAAAAAAATAGGTGGAACATATTTTGTAAGGCCGATTCTAGTTCTGTCATTTTTATTTGTAGATTTACAGGGTGAGAGTTATCATTCAAAGTAAAAGTGTTTCTTTCTTGTTCGGTTTTATAAATTAAAAATTCATTGTTATAATTTTCGTTGCTAGAGTGTTTTTCAAATGTATCTGCAAGCGTGTCTGCAATCTGTTTATTATCTGTCACTGTATAATTGTTAGTTTTAAGTGCAGATATTTTCTGGAATGTATTTATGCCTTTTATCCTTTTTATTTTATTCCAGACTTCAGATGCTGGTGTAGAACTAGATATCGAAGATACATATTTTTTCCAAGATTTCTTTTTACTTTCTTTTATTATATATCTTGATTTTGCTCTGAGGTTTTTAAAGGTCATTAAATTTTCAAAGGGGTTATGTCTCCTTAAAATATTAAATGCATTTTTACTTGCTTTTAACGCTTCTTCACATTGTGGGTTCCACCATGGGACCGGGTGTTTTTTCAATGGTTGAGTTTTTCCAATTGATTTTTCCGCAGCTTTGATAATAATTTTTGTAAATTCTTCTACAATTTGGTCTATGTTTTCTTCTCCATTAAAACTTTCGAGCTGGTCTTCAATTAATTTTTGATATAAATGCCAGTCTGCTTTCGATAATTTCCATGATTGGTATGTAATATTTTCTGTTGTTTTGTTAGAGTTATAATTTATTAATATTGGGTAGTGATCACTTCCATAGGGGTAAGGAAGCGTTTGCCACTCAAGTAAGGGAAATAGGTACATATCACAAAGCGTAAGATCTATAGCTGAAAACGTCCCTTTAAATGCATTGAACCTTGTACTTGAACCATTGTTTAGTATAAGTAGATTATTTAATTTCATTATTGCCTCAAAATCGGTTCCTTTTTTATTTGTTGTTTCTGAGCCCCAAATACTGTTGTAACAATTGAAATCACCCAAAATTATGCGTGGTGTAGGAACTTGGTTCAACAGGTTAATTATTTCGTTTTCAGGCAAACTATTTTCTGGCGGAATATATATTGAGCAAATGTTTATCTTGTCTCTTAGAGTTATTGTGACTGCTACTGCCTCTAAATCAGTAACTAAGTTTAACTTTTCTGCTTGGATATAATTTTTAGTAAATATACCTACTCCACCGCTTGGTTTTAGGTCAGTTATTCTATTTTTTGTAAATGAATTGTAATTTTTTATATTATAGGTAAGATTATTTTTTAAATTGGTTTCTTGTAGGCATATAATTTGAGGGTTATGTTCATTGATGAGAATTTTTAACATATCGTTGTGAGCATGCAGCCCATCAATGTTCCATTGAAGTATAACATTAATTTTCTTGTGAAAAAAACAAATAAAAATATAACTTCGAAATACTTAATGGATCCTTCGATCCTATAGAGTTTTCAATAAAATCTGAAAGCTGTGTATAGTTTAATGGTAGTGGTGTTGATGTTTTCTCAATATAATTTTTGGCGGATGCGAGTCTTTGATTTATGTCTAGATTATCTGTTTTGTTTAATTTTACTTTTTTAGAAGGTTTCCTGGGTTTTACAAAATCAAATGTTTCCAAATCTTGTGAGGTTTTTATTGCAGACTCTTCTGGGCTTGATAGTGGAGATGTTGCCCCCCTTTTTTGTGACAACGATGTAGACTGACTGCTTGTGCTGGGTGAGCTGATAGTTATCTCTGGGCTAACAGGAATATCATCTGTGATTGTCGAGGTATAATCATTTAATTCGCTTATTTCGTCAGTAATCATATTTTCTGTAGACTTTTCTTTTTGTGGTTGCGGCAGATTTTGATTTGGGGGTTCAGATGATTTTTCTTTACAGTCTATGGATAGATGTCCTGGTTTTCTGCATTTTAAACAGTTTAGGCTAGCATTTGATAGGAAGATCCGGTATTGCGTGTCGTCATAAGTTATCAGTATATTATCAGGTACATTGGTGTCTGACGGAGCGATGTATATTTGCCTACGAAAACTAAGTACGTGACTATATTCCGGATTGGAAATACCAACGCGTATGAATGACATATCTGACATTAATGAGATCCCTATGTTTTTTAAGTGTTCTACTAGGATTTCATGTGGGATTATGGGACATACATTTGAAAGTACTAGTCTTTGTGCTGGAGTAACTAACCGACGGGCATCAAGGAATACGTCATTTATTTTTATAGATCCATATTTCTTCATGAATTCATCAACTATTTCTTTGGATGCTAGATAGATACAGATACGGTTGTTAGATATCCTTGAGGTGAATAAAATGTTTTTGGGTGTTATAATAGCGCCAAGTGCTAGCAAGTAATCTTGGAGTTTGGTGTTTTCTATGCTAGAAAATAGAATAGCTTGATTTTTTGATGGGAATTTGAATTGTACTTTTTGGCTTAATGCTTGTGAGTATGATGGTTGAGGATTTTGGTTTTGGTTAATTTGGCCATTTTGTGGTTCTAGTTGAAGATTAGATTGATCCATTTTAGATGAAGCTATCTATAAACGTGTGTCAGGTTTTCGATGAATATTTCATTATAATTATACTCCGCTGAGTACGGTCCTGTGCGTTTCAACGCACCGAGCGCGTGGTGTCTTATCGGTAGCCAATTGTTTTTTGCTTGTATATGGTACCGTATTTTTAAGTATAAATGAAAAGATGAATGTCTTATGTATAATTTACTTACAGTTTTTATATCACTGTATGCACTTTTTAGAGATAATGTTTATTATTTGTTTTTACTTAATTTTCAGTCTTTTGAAACTAAGCAAATATTAACTTTTTGGAAGAACAAAATAACAATACGTTTTCACTTTGCTGTTCAGGCGAAATTGATTTATATCGACATAAAACATCATAAAACGCGAATACAAGGCTTGAAAATTTTCAAAATGGGAAAACAATAAATTGATTGATTCATTTTTTTTTGCCTGTTTAGTTACAAAACTTTGCTGTGTATTTAAAAAAAATATTTATTAATCAGTTCTAGGTTGTTACCGAAATATTGTACCCTGAATGTTTAAAAAGACCCTAAATCTGTCATTACTGTCCAAGCAGTAGCGCACGTAAAAAATACAACTTTTTAAATAATCTTAGGACGCCACTGGTCAAATTATGTAAAGCAATGGTCCCCAATATTGCTTAAAACTTGAAACTTTTAGAAAAGTCATTGACGTCCAAGAAAATAGTAGAAAATTATATTTAAGCATATTTAGCATTATATACCTTCGCGGCTTGTTTTATCCTATCTTGCGTCCTAATGGACCATTAGTAATGGTATAATTTTTTATTTAAATAATTTCACTGATTAGGATAATTTTAAAAATACATTATTTATTTTAATAATAAATTATAAATAATGTGTAAATGAATTAGCCTCTTTGTTTTAATAGATTACGTTTCATAAAACTTAATATCTACAAACAAACAAACTAAATATTTTATTTCGAGCGAAAAGATTGAGAAAAAAATATTTTAGGTCCGTTGTAGCGATTAACTGGGATGGTAAAGGACCAATAAAATCAAAAACTGTTTTAGCGACAGTATCAAATCAATTCCCAACAAGCAGATTTAATGATGGAAAAGCTGACAAACAAGGAAGACTTTGGTGGGGTAAGTTTTTCAGTATTGTATTATAAATTTGATGTCATGTAAAAATGTTGACGGGGCGAAACAAAGAAAAAAAGCTTATCACCTCAAAACAATCAGTTTTGCGCCCAGACATCACATGATATCTTAAAGACGTCTTTTTTAGATCTTAATTATGTCTGGACGCCTAAAGACATAAAAAGGATATCCTATGGACTTCTTTTTAGGGATGTTTAAAAGATATCTGATTATGATGTCTATAAGATGTCTTTTAAGTATCGGTACAAGACGTGTTAACTTCGATACCCATCGCTAAAAATAAATTAACCATAATCAACTATTAAAAAAAAATACCATTTTTTTTAAAGATCTTTTTTTGAAAAACAAAAATAAAAAAAAAATTATTCATTTTTTTTTAATTTTCTTTTTACGAAAAACGAAAAAAATAAAAGAAAAATTCAAAAAAGAAATATTAAAAAAAACTGAAAGAAAAAATTTCAAAAAAATAATAAAAGAAATCACTTTTTTTTAAGATCTTTTTTTGACAAACAAATTACCTCTCATTCTAATTCTTATTATGCTTTTTATATCAATACGACCGTGCCTAGAACGTAAATGGGAGGGGGTATTATGTTGTAGTCGCCTGTGCAAGGCGTCTTAAAAAAGATGTCTTAAATACGTTACCTTTTGTAACATACGACGTCGTTAAGACGTCTTTAAGATGCATATACGGCGAAAACCGACGTTCTTAAGAGGTCTTGAATGACGAGCTACGACATCTTTAAGATATCTTTAAGTCATCTTTGTGCTGTCTGGGGTGGAACCATAAAATAAACCTCGTCACTCCAAAAAAATTACAGTTTGGCCGCCCGGCTCTTCCTCCGGCCCTACAATTACTCCATTTTACAAAAATAAAATATTTGAACTGAAAAAATACAAAAAAAAAAGAAAAAATATTTGGAAATTAATACTAGCGCCTTCGCCATAATTGTAAATAAAGCCGTAAAAGTATGTAATGCTACACCCATTCCATCATATAATTTTCACAGTGGATGGTGTATTGCATTTTTCCAAATACTTAAAAGCAAGTTAAAATGATTTAAAACGCAAAGTAAATAAAGTTAAAAAAGAAAACCAATAAAAAGTGGTAGCAGGGGATGGGATTCGAGCTCTTAAACACTTAAAATATTAATTTATTATTCCATCAATCTATTTTCTAATCATCGTACAGAGTGATATTGGTATACTGACAGTTTCGGGCTGCACAAGTCTACATCAATCTAATGGCTATATTCCTTTTGCGAGTAAAGTCTAAAAACGTTTTCTTAATCAGCGTGCAGAGTTGACTCTTGGTACTGAGGGCCAGCAGCCCGAAACTGTCAGTCTACCAATATCACTCTGTACGATGATTAGAAAATAGATTGATGGAATAATAAATTATTATTTTTATAATTTTGTTTAAAATTAAAAATTTCTGTCCTTACTAATTCTACGTCTAACCACCCGTTAGTGGTACTATGTGCTTGAGACACACAAGTCTTCAACTTGCTACCATTCAAAGTCTCCAGATTAGGAGAGGTATGAGTAGTTTTCTAGATCTAGAAATAGATGGCGCACAAGTCTACATCAATCTAATGGCTATATTCCTTTTGCGAGTAAAGTCTAAAAACGTTTTCTTAATCAGCGTGCGGAGTTTATTTTTATAATTTTGTTTAAAATTAAAAATTTCTGTCCTTACTTAAAATATTAGTATCGACAACTTTTTTCTTTTTACTTGTTTGTAAATATTATTTTCTCGTCAAGTTGTGCCCCTATAACTTTTTTATTATTTTAATGTTTTTTTTTTTTTAATTGGACCGCGTTAAGCAGAAAGCTACCAACCCACATTGTGAGATGACAGTAAATTGTTGAACTTTTTTCCTAATGACTTTTAAACGTTTTGACTAAAACACTTAAAATTAATCATGTGTTGCACTTTATCATGTATCAGAACATGTACAAAATATGTAAACTTTAATTTAATTCTTGTAAAGGATATTGGGTAAAATGTTCCGTAACCTACTGTCATCTCACAATGTGGGTTGGTAGCTTTCTGCTTAACGGTTTGTTCTGATTTTTGATTTCAAAAAATTGAATTTTTTTTGTTTTTTTATACTACTCGATATGTGTAGAATACGCTCCTAAAATATTTTGACGAAATTTGTCTTGTTTAAAAAGTTATACTTATACAGGGCGGTCCATCTAAGATAAATCAGATGATTTCTGGCGTTATCATAAGAGGTATCGATATAATTTTTTTTTCATTCATATTAGACCAATAAACCTATAACTGCATGAAAACAAAAGTCCTCCACTTCCTTTTGTTTTAGAGGTACAGCCATACAAAGATGAATTTACCAAATAAAGGTTAGCTAAAAACGCGAAAATTTAAAAGTTCATTAATTTTACTTTATTGATTAATATTTTTTTAATTCATAGCGTATATTTTTGATTAAAAAAACGGGTTTAAAAAATTGTAAATTTTAAGTATTCTTTACTGTGTATAAACAAAAATCAACAATAAAAATAAAGCATGCGATGCACCGCAATTTTAAATTCTTAAATTGACATCTTATCTATGAATTGACACTAAACGTTTTAATAAATAAATGATTTATTTAAAAATATGTTATCGTTAGAAGATAAAAAAAAATTATTTATACGTACGGAGAAAGTGGAAAATCACTTCGAGAAACCTCCAGGCTTTTGGAAAATCGCTTTCCCGGTACCTTCAGCTTTACCTCAATCAGACATGTTGTGCAACTTTTTGAAGATACCGGAAATTTACATTATGGAAAGCGTGTGCGCAGACGGCCTGTTACTGGCAATCCAGATTGAACAAGTTCGCAATTCCGTACTGGAAAATCCCCAAATTAGTACCAAAGCCATAGCTAATGAAACTAACGTATCATGTACCTCTGTAAAGAAAATTTTGAAAATAGAAAAATTCCACCCATACAAATTGAACCTGACACAAGAGTTGCATGGAAATGACTATGATAATAGGGTAAACTTTTGTAATGAGATGATAAGAAGAAACATTAATGAGGACTTTAACAGTATCATCCTTTATAGTGATGAATCTACATTTAAAAGTTCGGGCGTTGTCAACAGACACAACATGCACTATTGGGCTGTTGAAAACCCCCATTGGGTAAGACAGGTGGATCATCAAAGGGTCTGGTCCCTAAATGTGTGGGGTGGGATCCTAGGAGGACAAGTTATAGGACCTCATTTTTTCCAAGGGCATTTAAACAGATACATGTACATAGATTTTTTACAAAATCATTTAAACCATTATTTAGATGATGTTTCCCTTAATTTGAGGCAAAATATGGTGTTCATGCAGGACAGGGCTCCTCCTCATTACGCCGGGGAAATAAGGGAATATCTTGATAATAACTTCAACATATGGATAGGCAGAGGAGGTACAATACCATGGCCAGCAAGATCCCCCGATCTAACCCCGCTAAATTTTTTTCTCTGGGGTTTTGTAAAGGAGAGAGTTTTCAGTGAAATACCAACAACTCCAGAAAATATGCAAATTTATTTTAAAAAATATGTTAATGTAAGGTTGTATTTCAATAAATAACACAGCCATACAAAAAAAAGGTCAAGTACTCTTTTGGACACCTTATATTTTGAGGTGATGATTTCGAATTGTGTTCAAAATAGCACCTCATACGATTAGTTTTCGAGATAACCTTATTTTCGAGTTATTCGTTTTTTGAGGATATCTTCAAAACTAATCAGATGAGGTGCTATTTAAACCTCAAATTCGGACTGATCTCCCCAGAATAGAAATACGATGGTCTACAAAAGAGTGCTTGACATTTTTTTTTGTGTAACTGTGTAATCATTATTAACTTATTTTATTAAATTTTATTACAGAAATTATTACTTATGTAGGTACCTATTAATTATAAATTATTTAAGTTTTTTTATTAGAATTTAGATCCCAATCATGAGTTTTTCCAGCATACTTTTTTCTGAATTTCTATGTTTTCCACTCGGTTTAAAACTAATACATCAATTGTGAATTCCAGGGTGTTTATATCCATACTAGACTATTAATAATAGTAATACAAATAATTATTATTGCTTATTAAAACTATACCATTTTCTTCTCAAACAGAATTCTTTGATCCATGTTTTATACCATTAATTCCTCGCACATTTTAAAGATATTTTTCGTTTCTTATCCACTTTTTATGAAATTATACGAAAGCTATTATGAATAAAGCTATTTCTTCGTTTTGAAGCAAAATTTTAATTATTTTAAGAGACTATCTAAAAACGCCACCTAAATTGACACAACTGACATTTATAAAAGATTGCCGATAGGAAAATTACAGCAAGGTGAACTTGATTAAAACTATTTTATTGAAATACACATTAAGAAATTTTTAAAATTTGCCATTTTTTAATCCCGATTTTTTAATCAAAATTATACGTTATGAATTAAAAAAAAATATTAACCAATAAAGTAAAATTAATGGACTTTTTAAATTTTCGCGTTTTTAACTAACCTTTATTTGGTAAATTCGTCTTTGTATGGCTGTACCTCTAAAACAAAAGGAAGTGCAAGACTTTTGTTTTCATGAGGTTATAGGTTTATTGGTCTAATATGCAAGAAAAAAAAAATTTATATCGATACCTCTTATGATAACGCCAGAAATCATCTGATTTATCTTAGATGGACCGCCCTGTATATACTTTAAAAAATATACATAAAAAATAATAAAATTATAAAATTTTAAGGTGCGATTCTACATCATAAAATATGACAAAAAGTTTCTATAAACATATGTCTAAAAATACGTCGTGAGGGAGATACGCCCCTTTGAATGTGGCTAAAAAATTCGGTTTTTATTTAATAACTCAGGAACTCTTTGAGATACAGCAAGGAGGTTTTGCATATGAACTAACCTTAATATCACCGATCTTCCTATGCTATTTTATGTACTTATTTTAAACAGGGGCGTGCGAAACGGGGGGGCCTTATCAGTTTTTTGCCCCAAACTTTTTTATGTGTATCTTTTTTTTAATTTTTTGTAAAAAATATAGATTCCTTAAGTAAAAATACATAAAAAATGTGAGAAAGTGTAACACTGTAGGAGCAACCGTTTAAAAAAAAAATGGAATTAAAGTTACATTCTGTGCCACCAAAAATGTTATTTTTTAAAAGGCTTTTGCTCCTTTAATATTAAATTTAGTTTTTTGGTAAAGAATACTTTTTCGTTTGGACTTATTTTAAACAGGGGCGTGCGAAACGGGGGGGCCTTATCAGTTTTTTGCCCCAAACTTTTTTATGTGTATCTTTTTTTTAATTTTTTGTAAAAAATATAGATTCCTTAAGTAAAAATACATAAAAAATGTGAGAAAGTGTAACACTGTAGGAGCAACCGTTTTAAAAAAAAATGGAATTAAAGTTACATTCTGTGCCACCAAAAATGTTACTTTTTAAAAGGCTATTGCTCCTTTAATATTAAATTTAGTTTTTTGGTAAAGAATACTTTTTCGTTCAGTTGTTATTGTAGAATCGACCTGTAGAATTAAAATTTTATTGGTGCTTGTTTTGTATACTTTAAAATAAAAAGACGTTTTTCTCAAAATTCCATTTTTCAAAACGGTTCCAGCGATTAAAAAAAAAACTATTTAACATACTATCGAAAATCATGTTGGCGTGTTCGCTAGTGTAATTTTTGGCTTGTAATATAGTTTTTATTTGTCCTTTTTTACCCGTTTTTGGACGGAAAATTTGCATTTTTTTGTTTTTTTCACTAAAATACCGGTGGATTTTTATTTTTTGAAATTTTGAGTTATGTCTACACTAGCGAACTAAAGGATGTCATTTTTAATAAGACTGTTTTTGATTTTTGTGTGTTCGGACCATTGGGGGCCGAGCTATCGCTGGAACCGTTTGCCATGTTATTTTTGAGGTGTCTAACTTCAGCGCATGCTACACATTTATTTATGACTGCAAAAAAAAAAACAATTTTTTTTCTGAACTTTAAGAGTTGTCTAATACTTTGTTAAAAATTTGTACATAAAAATAATCAGTCAATTTTTTGCCTCAAAATCAGAACGCGGCCCAATTGATATGATTGATCTTTAATTGAAAAAAATAGTGAGTCAGACTTTTGCTTCAGTTTTTTTTTATTTTTGTTGAAGTTGGGGGGTTGCCTATAACTTTTTTGTTTTTGTGGGGAATATTTTTAAAATAGTAGTTTTCTCTCATAGAATTTTTGCTGACATGTCAGCAAAAATATTCTTCTGTCATGACAGACGAACATTTTTAAATTTTCTTATTTTTTTCACGAAAGACATTTTCATCCTATTTAACATCACGCTTTTCTACAATTCTACTACTTCCTGTTTTCACAGCCAACGTACATCTTTAAATTCTCTAAACCTAGTAAATATAGTTTTTAATATTTTTTTATAGGTTACGATCCACGGTGGGGAATTTTTTAAATATAGCAGGACAAAAATAGCATAACTAACTTTTAAATACGGATTAAAGTATTACTACCTGAAAATAAACTTTTTAAAGTTTAATAAAATGACTAAAAAAAGTCCTTGGATATTACATATTTATATTTTTATAGAGCTTAAAGTCGGCATATAAGCAAGTAAAAAACAATCTGTTTTTGTTAGCTGAATGGAGTGGTACAGTACGGACGATTAAAATTTAGCTGCAAAAATTCCAATTTTTTTGCACGCTTTTATTAAACTCGTATCCTCTGTTTATTGGTTACATTTTTAATTAATTTATCACCCACTTAGGGAAATACTAGAAGACTGAAATTTTGCACGGATGCTTAACTCTGGTAACAAAACAGTATTATGAAAATTATTTTCCCAAAAGCCCTCCCCTTGGGTGTTTAATTTTAAATAATTTTCATGAAAATTGGATCCTGGAGGTTTTTGGACTCGGTGAAACTAAATTTAATATTTGAAATCCAAACCCACCTAAAAGGGCAAAACAGCATAAATTTAATTTCAGAAAATATTTTTGTAAAATTTGGGTCTGGGGCAACGAACTAATAACTCTTCTCTCTAGAATAGGCATTTCATTTGTAAAAACTGTCAAAAACGTAGCCAACATATACATTTGTCTGTCTTACTCGCACAGCTTTGTTCTGACAGAGACAACAATAAAAGTTACTGGTAACTGTTATTGTTCAGGCCTGAATATACCTACTATTTGTTTTCAAACAAACCGAGATGTTGGAGATACTTTATATTAACGGTATGCGTATTCTAGAGAGAAGAGTTATTAGTTCGTTGGTCTGGGGCCCCAGACATGTCCGGGAAATCTTGTGGTCACGATAACTTAGGAACGCTTTAAATTTGGCATACAGGTATGTTACCTACCAAAATTTCTCTCTCGGTAAAAATTGGGGTGGGACAAGGGAGGCAAATGGAGAAAATACAATATTTTCTTGTTAATTGAAAATTGCTAAATAGGGGTTTTAAGGATGCTGAAATTGAATCTGATAATATATTTTTTTTTCTAAAGCCACCCCCGGGAGTGGGGACTGATTGTTTTTTCAAACGTGTACAAAATTTTCTTGAAAATTGGAGTATAGAGGTTTTTGAGTTAGCTAAGACTAAATCTGATAATAAAAAAATTCTAACTCCACCCCCATGGGGGTGAGAGGGAAAATATTTTTAAATGTTGTCAGTATTTTCGTCAATATTTGTATATTGGAGTTTTTGAGGTCGACGAAACTGAATTTGATAATAAATATTTTTTAATCTACCTCCTGAGGGGAGGGGGTAGTTTTTGTGACAATTGGTATACGCGGGTTTTTGAGGTAGCTAAAACTAAATCTGATAATAAAAAATTCTCCACCCTCTGAGGGACGGGGCTAGGTTTTTCTTGAAAATTGGTATATTGGGGTTTTTTGATAGCTAAACCTTTTTGAGCGGTGTGGGTAGTTTTCGTAAAAATTGGTATAATGGGGTTATTGAGGGTGCTGAAAGTAAAACTGATTATAAAAAAAATGTAACTTCACCAACTGAAGGGCAAGCCCCCGCCCGGGCGGGGGATATTTATCTTGAAAATTTGTATTATGTACACTTAAAAATTGACCCTCTTAAGCTTTAGATTTTGAAACTGAATTTGCCCCACTGTGCGATCTAAGAAAATAATTTTTCAGTTTATTATTCATGTCTAAAAACAGTCTAGTAGTGATGGACAGGCATGTCCCTCATTGTTACCAACCAAGGGCTTCCTTTCTGCCCTTGGTTGGTATGTCCCACTAAGGTACATTTTATTTATTTTATTGTTTTAAATTTTTGATTCTGGAGTAACTAGAATATGCTGAAAATATAAGGGTGATCAAACTTCTCTAAGAGTCCCAAATGTACCCCTAAAATTCGCCAAATTACGCAAAAACGATTCAATCACGTGCCGCCAAAGTTGCCCCTAAACAGTAAATTTGACGAATTTCCACCATAAATGTGGACTGTCAGTCTGGACCTTATTTATTCTTATTTATAATGTATATTAATAATATAAAATGTAATTTTCTGGTTTGTAAAAAAAAACTCGGATTTTTTGGCAGGTTTTAATGCGTCACGTTATTATATGGCTAACGTTTCTCCCCTCTTTGGGGGCTTTATCAAAGCTAAAAATTATGTGAGCGTAGTTATAAATATTATAAACTTGAACATTATGGAAAAGGAACCTTTTACAACATAAAAATAAATAAATATTACATTACAATATAAAAATTGGTTTTGACACCATGTCGAAAAATTTGTAGGTTAAAAGCGTCGTTCGCCTAACCTACAAATTTTTCGACATGGTGTCAAAACCAATTTTTATATTGTAATGTAATATTTATTTATTTTTATGTTGTAAAAGGTTCCTTTTCCATAATGTTCAAGTTTATAATATTTATAACTACGCTCACATAATTTTTAGCTTTGATAAAGCCCCCAAAGAGGGGAGAAACGTTAGCCATATAATAAAGTGACGCATTAAAACCTGCCAAAAAATCCGAGTTTTTTTTTTACAAACCAGAAAATTACATTCAAAGTTTGGCAACCTATATGGTATTTACCTACAAATAATATAAAATGATTTAACAAAAACAAAACGAGCTAAGCGGAAAAAAAAGTCCCTTAAAAGGCCATTCCCTAAAAAAGCGTTTAAGTAACTTACTTTTGTTAAATCATTTTATATTATTAATATGCATTAAATAAAAGTCAATTAGGTCCAGATTGACATATTTTTTAAATGCTTTCTTAGCATTTCTGACATTTTTGGTGGAAATTCGTCAAATTTAGCGTTTTAGGGCTTTTAAAATTTTCACTGATAATTGGGACCCTTAGAGAAGTTTGATCACCCTCATATTTTTAGGATTTTATAGTTACACCAGAATGAAAATTTTAAAACAATAAACGAATAAGGTCCCTAATGTCACAAGAGGGGCTCAACATGTCAAGATTAATATTTTTACATTTTTATCCGTTAAGATTAACAATTTTCAATAATAAGTAGATACTAGAATTTAAAAAGCCTATCTTTCAAAAAAAAATTTCTCGAAGGTACACCTTCGGTCATTTCTTTCAAATAGCAAAGGCCATTAATGATTATTTATTAAACTTTAGCGCACTAGATACTTTCATTGCCATAATATAAATTATTTAATCTGATGTGACATTGCCAACAAACTAATAAGAGCTGAAGCGTCAAGTGGATGAAGGTGTCACATAATGTTTTTTTAAATGTTCAAATTTCTATCATATTTTCGTAGAAGGGTGTCTTACCTTCTAAATTCATTGAACATTTCAAACGTTAAAAACAATGTTACATAACACCTTCACCCACTTGCCGCTTCAGTTATTAGTTTGTTGGTACACTGCAGGGCTAAAGTCACTATTACATAATATGTCATAATATGACATGCATATGTATGATAAATTAGAACTATATACTTTCCATTAGCAGAAAAGATTAGCATCACTCCATCCAGCGGTAGCTTGCTGTCGCCGCGGCGGTTTTCAAATAACCGCTGGCGGATGGAGTAACCCTACAAAATATCAGTGCATTAAATTCACTTAGCAATTATTATAGTTGACCAAAAGAGCATTAGGTAAACAGCTAATAAATAATTTATTGTCTATGAATAAGTGGGAGAAAAGGTTATTTAAGCGGACTGTTGGAAACGAGAATTCCTACCTTGATGATGCTCCTTTGATCTTACCGCCGGCCGTTGTTTCTTGCGATGGGTAGAAGATCTCTGAAGGGTATTTGGTAGGATTGACACTTATTTATAAGAGTTTGGCACCTAAAGCGACTAAATGTTCTTTTTGGCACGATAAACCGACAATAAATTTCTAACGACAAAAATGGCGTCTGATGCGCATGAAGTCTAATTTGTAACTCCGTGTTACCAACTTTTTAGCAAGAAAAATAACAAAAATAATGATTCCAATTTTTCCCGCTAAATTTCCTAAAACTAATAACTAAACTCATTTTTATATACAAGAGAATTATACATTCCGGCCCCCATGACATGCAGCGGAGACGAAATGTCATAAAGCAAACTAATTATTTGGTAAAGGACACAGCTTCTCTAAGGGTCGTTTTAAGACTCCCTAAGAAGTGCGTATGGTAGTAAAACGCACAATTCCATCGGAACCAAATGGAACCAAACGAAATTAATTTGATTACCCTTGCCAGCTGCCATTTTAGTGGAGGTAAATTTTTGTCCTTAATAAGGAACCTATAATTAAAGTATGATCAGAACGCAAATTCCACTTATTACGTCCAAACCTGCAGCCGGCCAAAGTACTTTTGCGTTCCCTTATGGAAAAATGTCAGATAACTGACATAATCAAATTAAAACTAATGTTACTTATTATTTTACCTTTCTTTTGTTAAAAATATGTTTACAAGCGAATAAAAAATAAGTAGATACATAGACGAGAAATATATCTCGGTCTTACGACTTACAATCTCCGTATGCCACCGAGAAACATTATTTCTCGTCCTTGGATCATAATATACTATTAATAATTTTGCAACCAATGCGCTATGTGGCCAAACGGAAAAAAAAACACCAAAATTATTTCAGCTGTTAAATGCAAAGCAAATAAGTTATTTATTGGTAAAATGCCATAATTTTTCTAAAAATTTTCCCCAGCCCCCTAAAACCCCCTAATTATGGAATATTATTTAATTGCACTTCCAGGCAAGCTAGAAATTTAAAATTTGGCATACGCATAGGGGATTCCGCATATAGCCCAAAAAAATCATAAAAATTTACCTCTAGCCACCAAACCCCCCTATCAGGTGCTTTTTTTAAATACACTTCCAGAAAAGCTAGAAATTTAAAATTTGGCATACGCATAAAGGATAACTATATATAACTATATAACTATATAACGCGTTATATAGAAGTTACCTTATTTTGAGTCCTACCCTGTCACTAAAAACCGAATTTATCTCTCAAAAATGTTATAAAAATGTATATATTATGTTTCTGGATACCCTGTATATCCGATAAAAAAATATAGTTGTTTTTATGTGAGGACATATTGGGCTACACGCACAATGTTTGAAGACAATGAAAAACATTTTTTTTGTGCCTGTAATTAGACCTAAAATCAAGCAATGTAGTGAATTTTAAAACTTTAAAGGGCACGGCTCCGCCATTTTGAAAGAAAAATTCAGATTTTTTTGAGGTTAGTAATTTACTATCCCTTTATACCGTTTCGTGTTAAAAACATTTAAATAAAAAATCCTTGGGCCTTAAAAAAAATAAAAAAAGCTAAGCAAACATATTTTTTGAAAAATAACTGTGCGCGACCTCTAGATTTTTTCAAAAATTTTGAAAAAAATTAGGGATGAAACTCTTACCCCAATAAACATATTTAAGGGGTGAGACCTCCAAACTTTTTAATTTGAATTTTTTTTTGGGTCACATATATACTAATATACTTATTTTTGATGGAATAAAAAACGGCTACACCTACGATTTTGTTCTCAACGAACATGTAATTCTGAAAGCATTAGAAACAATATCCCGTTGTCAGTTATGGGGTGTGTTTTTTCAACTCCGTAAGCTTATAGCCCACCGCACTATTCTACTTAATTAAGCATCCCCTAAGTCCAGGACTTGTGTGGGCTAGTAGTAGAGGGAACCACCGGCTTTAATTGACTTTCGAACCAATTTATAGGGAGTGTCCGATTCACTTACGCCTTCGCCAAATTTTAATTATTAATTAACTGAAAAAGGCAAATCGGCGCCGGTGAGAATCGAACTCACGCTATTTTAGGTAGTAAACTAGTCAAGTACTACGCGGTAGTCCACTACACCAATCCTCCCATACACTGATTAAAAAGATAATTTTGATTTATTTGGATATGGCCAATTAAATTATTTGGTTGCGAGTAACAAATTTTATTTGGGTCAAATAAATATTTAGTTCATGCAAATAAATATTTTAATCTCAAAATCATTTATTAATGGGAACAAAATAGTTTATTTGACAGAAATAAAATTTATTTGTCACAACCAAATAATTCAATTGGCCATATCCAACCAAATATTTTGTACACACAAATAAACTGTTTTATCAGTGTACGCATATATTGAGAGATATTATGTTATAATATAATAAACATAAAAACCCTTTCACATGAAACCATAATTGAAAAGAAAAATTTTATTTCTTGTAAATAACTAACTGGGGACACAAATTTTCACCATTTGTGAGAAACACCCATATAGCGGAAGTAATAGTTGCAAAACCATTTAACGTGCAAAGCAAATTCCAAATTTAATTTTAATGATTCGGATATATTCGGATATATATCACCAGCCAAAATCTTATTAAAAATACTACACAGGTAAAGGCACCAATTTTTGGGCAGACTTTTTAATAACTCATACGAAATTTCGTCGATACCTGCTGATTTGCCATTTTTCATTTGGTTAAAGTTGCTTCATAATCGGAAATGGTAAATTATAGGGTGACGTTATTTTAACAATGCTAAAGAACCCTGATAACACACTTCATCCTAAGAAGGTTTTC
>OY294044.1:31951845-32009777 GCA_958510825.1 Brachypterus glaber
AGCCAAAATATGAAATCTCTACAGCCTTAAATAACGCGAAAACCGGGGTATGAAGTGTATGAATTTTGGTACAATTTGCGTTACATAATACTTGAACGTTCCCTGATACACGTGGTACCAATGTAAAAAATACCGAGAGTCGCCGGTGACTCTCATGGTAGCCAACGTGTTAAATTATTTAAGATTTCGGGAATTTCGCAAGATTTCGCGAGGGTGGTACACAAGATTTCGCAGGAGATTTAGCTCGCAAAATACATTTAGAACAAGTTTTAGTTTTCTTCAGCCTTTTACAGTAAGGATCCCAACTCCTCGAGGATAAATAAATAAAAAAAGTATATCTCTTTTTCATCAAAGTTGTCACATAGAACTTGATAATTCTCAGCAAACAGCTTACCCATAAATATAGATTAACATACCACAATGACTTCAAATGTTCTCCATTTATTTTATCTATCCGTTTTTATAGGTAATAGGTACCTTTTTTTTGCAACTAATTGGGAAACATTTTTTGTGTTGGGATACATCATCCATCCCATGGGATGGAATCTCACTGACGTCGTCATTTCCAACAAACGACACAACTGCATATTCCATTTTACTAAAAAAGTTAATCCATTATAATTTGAAATCTTATTTTGAGGTTAATTTTAAAAAAAGTATTACGATTATGTAGATTATAAAACTTGTATAAACTAATAATTAGTTTTATTACTAACCTATCATAAAACACTCCAAAAAATAGCTTTTGCAACACAAAAATTAACAACAACAAACACTATTCCGTTAATTATGACGCCATACTCTACTACTATTGGCCAAATGATGTAGGCTAGATTGCGGGAACTTCAAAATTCTAATTTCTATTTCCAAGAAATCACAATGTGATGTCATCTCTGATTTCTGTATTTTACAAGATATTACATAATTATAGTTATACCACGAATGCGGATAGGCGTATTCAACGATTATGGGAATTTGTCGATTTCCAAAATAACTTTAAAAAAGTAAATTTGATTTAACCAATAATAATAATAACTTATTTGTGAGTTTTATCCGAGTCGAACCCAACTGAAGTTTTAAACAAGCAATATTAAAAAAAATCATAAAAAATGAAAAAAAATTGTTTTTTTTTTAAATCTTTTTTGAAAAACGAAAAATTATTGAAAAAAATATAAATTAAATTTTTCAAAAAAAGTTTTCAAAAAAACTAAAATTTTTTTCAATATTTTTAATATTTTTTGTTTTTGTAGAATTGATTTTTATAATAAAAGTAATTTTTCCTGAAAAAATTACGTTAATCGGAATATTTTTTCAGCTTTTTTCGATTTTTTTTTTAAACTTTATCCCTTATTTTATTTTTGTTTTTGGTGGGATTACTTTCACCTCGGATTTTTCCTGAAAATTTCAAGTCGACCGGATTATTATTATTAACCTGTACATACGGTCAACATATTATGGTGAATTCATAACATTTCATGTATCTGGTATGTTCTCATACCATATATATGATACATAACATGCAATATTGCATGTTATGTATCATACATATGTATGTTACATCTTATGTAATATGGCACATGTAACTTAAAAAATCTTTCTGTTATAGGGCATGTTATGTAGCATACATATGTATGTTACGTCTCATGTAATATGGCACTTGTTACCTAAACAATCTTTCTTTGTGATGTTGCATCCATGTATGTGCGGACTGGGTAATTGTCTTATTATCTGTATGTATTGGATAAACTATATTTGTATAGGATTATAACTTCCTATCCATGTGTGACTGAATATTTAGTTATGTTACAACATTATGTTTAAAATTTAGCAAAATATGACCTTGAGCTGTCATTTTACAGGTTCGTTGATTGCCCTTGTTCCAAATGGTACCCATACCAAATTTTATGCTTTTAGGTCAAAAAAGTTACCACAATGTGACCTTGAACTATCATTTTGACAGGTGCATTGATTGGACTTGTTCTAAAGGGTTCCATTTGACTGGCATTACAGAAAAGACCACCCATAGGTACGATGTTTCTAGCTCTGAATTGGTTTTGTTCTAAAGGATTGCAACTGATTGGTATTACAGAAAAAGCTACCTATACCAAATTTTATGTTTCTAGGTCAAAGCGTTTAAAAGTTAGAAAAATATTCCCTTGAAATGTAATTTTGACAGTTGGGTCGATAGGTCTTGTTCCAAAGGCCACCCATACCGAATTTCGTATTTCTAGGTCCAAGCATTTTAAAATATAAACGCTGGGTCTGGCGTAACGGAATAGACAGAAAAAGCAGCAGTTTTTAAAACTGGAGCGAAAATTCGAATAAATCTCAAAACTTTATATGATTTTGTCAACTATTCACTTCCACTAAAAGCCACAATAACTTATTTTTAATCGTAAAATTCTTAAAGAAATTAAAAACTTGCGTCACGGAATAGACAAGCGAAATTATACGCTGTAGGTTTTTCTAAAGTATTTGACTTACCAGATGAAACAGTTAGTTTTTCTCTGTTTGCATCAATAAACATAACGCACGCGGATATTTGATCATTTTTTTACCAAGAATAACTAGTGTTGCAAATACCACAGCCGCGAAAAAACGAAAATTTGTGTCAAAAAATAAAAAATGGCAACTTTGGAGACCTAGAAACTTGAAATTTGGATAGTATGTCCTTTTATGATGTAAGCATTTCAAAATTCAACCCTTAAGTCCAAACGGGGGTTGAAGTTTTTTTTTAAGTGTGCGTATCTCAGAGACCTTTTAATCTAGAATCTTCATATTTGACAAAAATGTTCTTTATCGAAATCGAAGAGATACTTGTTTCAGGATTTTTCGGTATTCGACCCCTAAGGGGGTGAAACGTGGGTTGAAAGGTTTTGGATCAAAACCCCTTGACCTAGAATGTTTTTAAAAAAGTGTGCGTATCTCAGAGACCTCTTAATTTTGAATCTTTATATTTGGCAAAAATGTTCTTTATCGAAATCGAGAAGACACGTTTTTCAGGGGGTGAAACGGGGCTCGAAAGATTTTTTAAAAAGTGTGCGTATCTCAGAGATCTCCTAATCTCTAATCTTCATATTTGGCAAAAATTTGCGAAAAGATTCATGTTTCAGGAATTTTCTATATTCAATCCCTAAGGGGGTGTAACGGGGTGTAAAAAGTTTTTTAAAAAGTGTCCGTATTTCTTAATCTAGATTCTTCATATTTGGCAAAAATGTGCTTTATCGACATCGAAAAGATACGTGTTTCAGGAATTTTCGATATTCGACCCCTACGGGGGTGAGACGGGAGTTGATTTTTTTTTAAAGTGTGCGTATCTCAGATACCTCTTAATCTAGATTATTCATATTTGGCAAAAATGTTCTCTATCAAAATCGAAAAGAAACTTGTTTTAGAATTTTTTCGATGTAAAATTGTGATATTTTAGTTTTAAGGGGTAAATAATTTAATTTTAAAAAAGTGTGCTTATCTCAGCTACCTCTTCTTTTACAATCTCGATATTTCGCAGAAATGTTCTTTATTGATATGAAAAATTAAAAAAAAAATACTCCCTTGTCCCCTTGATTGCGGGGAAATTATTAATCAAGGTTAGTAAAGACATAACTAATTTAAGTTTTTAACTAACCCGTTCGAAGAACGGGCTTCACGGCTATATTATATAACAAGCCGTGAAGATATGTAATGCTACGCATTCCTTTACATATTATTCACAGTAAATGGTATATTGCATTTTCCCAAATAATAAAAAAAAATATTTTTTCAAAATTTTTAATTTTTTTTTAATTTTGTTTTTGCGAAAAACGACAAAAAAAAACAAAAAACAATTTAAAAAAAAATTTTAAAAAAAATTCAAAATTTTTCAAATTTTTAAATTATCTTTTTGCGTAAAATTGAAAAACAATAGGGATCTTTCCCTCATAGAAGTTAATTTTTCCTGAAAATTTCGAGTTCGTTCTGAAGTTATCGTGTCTAAAAAAATTGTGACTTCGGACAGACGGACGACGGACGGACGGATGGACGGGCAGACGGACATTTTCAAAGTTTCTTATTTTTTCATGAAACACATTTGTATTCAAGAATTTTTGTCTAGGAAGTTTTTTGACGATTTTGGGAAATTCGAAACTATCGTATAATATTATTCTAGCGCAGGCGCTGCAGCGTGCTGTAAATAATATAATAATATGGCTGTTGAGTGTTTAAAGATTTATGGTAATAATATAATGCTGCATAATGCAACTGATTAACCGAAAACCGGTTATTGCCTATGGTTTTCCATCTCTATTTTTTTTTGTTTAGAGGATTTAGTGAACGCCTTGTGCAGTAAAATTTGACACCCACCACCCTCTGTAACTAGAGCGCCACGTAAACGTTCCCTTGCCGCGACGGGTAACTGCTATTAAAAAATATATAGCGTGCCATTAAAAAAAAGAGTTATGGCTATTTTAAAACTCTTAGATTTGACCAGCTTTCTGAGACACCCTGTATAAATTTTGGGTTCTGTTTTGGCTTAGGATAATTCAGTTAAGTATCACTGAGTAAACCACAAAACAACTTTGCTCCAATTTAAAAAATCAAGGAGAAATTAATTTGTTCAGGGTACTTGAATTTGATAAATTTTCGCTAAAAACTTGAATAACTCAAAACTACCGGAGATAGAATAAAGTGTATATCAAAATAAAGTAAATTTCAATGCAGATTTTAAAAATTAAAAAATATATGGGGTCTTCCATTTAAAAAATCAAAGTTGAGTGCCACTTCCGGTGCAACCGGAAGCATGAAAATATTTTTAATCGATTGGCCATATTCAAAAACCCCGAAGTGCAAAATATCAGATTTTCAAAATGATTGATTCTCCATAAATTCCGTGAATAACCCTGTATATGCACAGTAATATACAGGGTTATCCAGAAATTTAACAAGTGATTTTGCGTTTAAAAATATGAAAAAAAGTTCCTATAAAGGTTGGTCTGGAAATGAGCCTCAAGGGAGCTATGCCCCTCCTAAGGGTGCATCTAAACTTCCCATACACAAATATCCACAAATCGCTTTTAAGGGAGCTACGGTCCCTTAAAAAGTGTTACTCTTTAAGAGGCCGTAGTACTCTTAAAACTGATTTTTGAACCTAGGTGTATACGAGATTTTTTTCACAGTTTTTAATTAATAATAATAATTAACCCTGAAGTACTGAAACTTTTATTGGTGCATTTTTTAGTTAATATTTTTTATGCTCAAAACATGAAATTGCCTCTTTAACTGTAAATTTGAAAATGGTTGGCTCTACGTTGTTACATAAAGAGTACCTTTTTTATGTATTTTTAATTAAAGATTAATACTTTATTGAGAAAAGTCAAAAAATCTACGGATAAAAAAGTATGGTGCAAATATTTTGCAGGTCCCTGGTTAAAATTACCAAATAAAAATTACATGAAATAATAGCCTTTATCAATGTTAAGGCATGCGCAAAAATTCGTTACTGTGGTTTATAGGGTTCCAGAAATATTAAATAAAAACTACTTTTTAGATGTAGGAGGGGCGTAGCTCCCTTAGGGTTCATTTCCGGACCAACCTTTATAGGAACTTTTTTTCACCTCTTAAATTTCTCGAAACGGTTACGGTACTTGGCATATTTGTACGCTAGGCCATCCGGTACTTAGCACAATTGTACGCTAGGCCATCGATATAATCTTTCATCTAAACTGGCTTAGAGCACAATTTCTGCTCTGCAACTTTTCATAAACATATTCAAAGACTTTTTTTTTAATTATTTAAGAAAGTGCAACAGCTTCAATTTTGCAATAAACTGTTATATGACATGTGGCTACCATATGACGCAGTCCGTTTGGTTAAAAAATGGTATTACCGTATTCTTTATCAGCGACCCCAAAAACCTCTAATTACCAATTTAGTTGAAAACATAAAATAATGTAAAATATTTAAAAATAATAGTGTCCTTTTCTGTTTTTTTTTAATCTTTTTCTAAAATTTTACAATTTACTTTTATCATGAATCTTTCTAAAAGTGGTTTTTCATCCAGCCTTGGCTAACTCATTTGTCAAAATTAAAAAGTCCAAATTGGAACCTTTATTTAGAAATTGGAAAAAATATTTCTAAGGTCAAAATTAACGTTCTGTTTCATAGCTAATAGTTTTTTTGTTTTGTTTTTAGGAACGATGGGCTATGAAGATGCTTCCGGACATTTAACACCAAATGAAGCCCTACTCTACAAAATAACAAAGGACAATCTAAAAAATCCGGAAGTAATGGTAGCTCCAGTGAATATTAGTAACGGAATTGCCTGGAACAAGGATAATAACAAGATGTATTTTGTCGATACTCCTTCAAGAAAAATTGCGGAATTTGATTATGATGACCATCTTGGAAGCATTTCCAATAGAAAGGTTGCCTTTGACTTGGAAAAATATCCTCAAATCGCCGGTAAGACAAGAAAGGACTGATGTATTGTCCGGGGGGCTGACCGCGAGGAAATATTTTGTACAAACCAAAGGAACTTAGGAGAAACTCTGAAGGAACTCTGAGGAACTCTGAGGAACTTCGGAGGAACTCCGAGGAACTCCGGAGGAATACGAAGAAACTCTTAAGAAGTCAGAAAAAATTATTATTTATTACCCATGCACATTTGGAATTAAAAAAAAAAGAGTTTTGTGTTTATCTTATGTTAAAATACTATTTAAATTTTTGCTTCGTTACGTGTTTTTAATTGCCCAGTTGACAAACTCTCTTACTTTTGTTATTAGTTACAAAAAAACTATAAATCAGAAAAAAAAATACTTCTTCGGGTCCAAAATATTTTTTTTTGCAGATTTCACCAAATAAATATTTTTTTAAAAGAAACTTAATTATTTGAATTTGCTTAAATATTATGCCTCGGTACTGTCAATATTCCTAGATATAACAAAGGCATTTGATAATCTAGAGTGAGTGATGTCACAAATTAAAGCGGTAATATAACTTTTTAGCTATCCTTGATATGTTAAAATTAATTTTATGTACTTAATTTTTTGATAATACTTTTTATAATAATTTTAATTAAAAGCCTTTAAAGTACTGGTTGTAATACTTGTTCTACAAAAATAGTAATAAATATTTTTTATTAGGAAGCCCTGATGGAATGACCATTGACAAAGACGACAACTTATGGATAGCGCTTTATGGAGGAGGCTCCGTAATAAAAGTCAACCCATCTAAAGGAACCCTTCTCCAGCGTATCTCTATACCAGCAACATTCGTCACTTCAACGATGTGGGGTGGACCTAATTTTGACACTCTTTTTGTAACTAGCTCCAGGTATACAATGAATCAAGATCAAAGAAAATCGCAGCCATCTGCTGGAGCTGTTTTTGCAATTACAAATTCGGGAACTAGTGGATTCCCTGTTTTTGAAGCTGATATTTGCAGTCCTGCGAAAACGAAGGTAAGTAAATAATGTGTTTGGATTTTACACTGAAACAAGATCTGGTTGGGGCAACCAGAAATCTGGTAAGGGAAACACAGAGGGTCTCTAGACCTTTGGCCGCCCCGGGCAAACTTGACCGCTGCTTACAAACGACCGCCCCGGGCGCGAGTTAGCATACTAGACTTTTGAAAAAAGTTACGTAATCTTATAAGCTGTTACGTAATCTTAAAAGCTGTCAGTTGTTAGATTTCGTTTGGCCTCTAGCTTTACAAAAAAAAACACCAATTGGTGGCCTGTTTGGCTTGTTTAAACAGACGCAAAACCAAAACCAACGTTAACGTAAATCAAAGCCCCCAATAAAAAAAAAACAAACCTGCCAAAAACCAAACCAAACCAACCCTATTGCATTATAACGTAAACCATGCTTTTGGTTTGGTGTTTGGCTGGTTTGGTGTTTTTTTTTTAATGCTGGGCCGTTGGTTTACATTAATGTTGCATAGGTGACATTTAAAAGTTTAGTATGTTTAGAAATCTCGCCTCCTGATATTCTTTTTAACATTTTCACCAATTCCTCCATGATGAAAACTAAATCGCGCTTTTTTTAGGTTATGTAAATCAACGATGTTTATAGAAAAATATAAGTTTAGGCTCTCTGTTAAGGTTGGGAAAAAGTCGGCGTTGTGGTCGAGTATTCTTAATGAAAGTTGTGTTGTACTCGCGTATACTTTCAACGAGCTTATATTCTTATAGAATATATCTTATAGTATAGTATACTTTCAACGAGCTTACATTCTTATAGAGGAGTTGCAAGCGAGTATTTATTTATTTATTTATTTATTTATTTATTAAAGAATAATTGATTTTCTTTACAACATTTTGATAAACTTTCCAGATCGTTTTGCAAATTTAAACAATCCTGGATTGATTTAATTAACATAAAAACCTTTAAATCGTCTGCATATAATAAGAATTTTGCGAATTTAAAACAGGTTTTGATTGAATTTACATAAATTAAAAAGAGCAGAGGCCCTAGGTGTGATCCCTGAGGGTATTTTATAAGGATCAGATCTAAAGCCGTTGATAAAAACGTACTGTAATCTATTCTTAATATAAGATTCAATCCATCTAAGCAAAGAGCCATGTATACCTAACTCAGCAAGTCTTAAAAGTAAAATATAGTGACAAATTTTGTCAAATGCCTTGCTCATATCGGTATAAATGGCATCAATGTATATTCGGTTGTCTAGTCCATCATGTAAAAATTCGCAAAACTCAATAAGATTTAAGTCTACCTTTAAAAAATCCATGTTGCTCTGGTATAATGTGGTCCTTAAATATGTCAAAGATGTATTTGTAAATAATAGATTCGAATAATTTTGGTATAATAGATAGTTTACTTATAGGTCGGTAGTATTTGCAAGAGTATACTTAATAAAAGTTGTGTTTTACTCGCTTATATTTTCATTAATGGATCTTGTAAGCACAACAATGTATCTTAATGCCCTTACCAGATTTCTGGTTTTAGCGACCAGAAAAATAGTTCCCCGATAGATTTTTCAGTGTAGACGTAAGTCTTACCATTGATTACCATTAATCAATGGTCTTACCAAAAAAAAAAACATAAAATATGTGTATTTTTTTTGTTTCAGCGATGCGTAAGAAAGAGAAGCAACTAAAATAATCAGCGTTGTAAAAAAAAGAAAATAAACAATTTAAAAATATTGTATAAATGTAAATAATTTTACGTGTATAAAAATATATGATAGATACATATAATTAAAGTTTTATTTTATTTAAACTCGATTTTTTGTTTTAATCAACCTAGGTCTACAGGGGAAAGTATTCTATTGTTGGCAGCAGCATTTTTTTAATTTATTTAGATTTTGTTAGCAAATTTTGTTCTTTTTAACCGACTTCCAATAAAGGAGGAGGTTATCAATTCGACGTGTGACTTTGTTTTTTTTATGTTTGTTCCCGCATAACTTTGGAACGGATGAACGGAATTTGATGAAACCTTTTGCAACTTAAAGAGGACATTCCCGTTTTAATTTGACGCTCGGATAATGCCGGGTAAGCCGGATAATTAAGATAAATCTAATCGTTTTAACGCAATTTCACTTAAAACCGGCTTAATTTGGTTCTAATACCAACGAAATTAAAAAAAAATGATTGGATGACTCGGATAAGCCGGATAACTTGATTAAGGCGTCACTCAAATATTACGGCAGACTAAAAATCTTTTAAATGCCGCTAAACTTGATTCTGTGGACCTGTAATATTAAAATACCAAGAGAAAGAAGGTTATCGTTTTAAATGGGAGATTTAGCTCAGTGGTCAATGGCATCGATATAGCCTGACACTGATCTAATGATCGTGAGTTCAAACCTCACTGGCGCCGATTGCCTTTTTCAGTTAATTAATAATTGAAATTTGGCGAAGGCGTACTCTCTAGATATATTGGTTCGAAAGTCAATTAAAGCCGGTGGTTCCCTCTACTACTAGCCCACACAAGTCCTGGACTTAGGGGATGCTTAATTAAGTAGAATAGTACGAGGTTAAAAACAAACATAAACATAAACATATAAGCATGTAAAGTCTTATCGTTGCAGGCGATTTAGCCCAACATAAGATACCCTCCTTTATAAAATTTGTGTTTATACCATAAGGCATTATTTGATTATTACTTAACGCTTAAAGATTTTCTTTAGTATTTCGTTTAAAATAAGGTTGGTTGGACTCTTGGGCGCTGAAATAAAAATAGTACTAAATTTTTTTTAGAAATTTATCTTTAAGATGATGACGTCACAACGCACTAATAGTGCTTTGTGACGTCAGCAGCTTGCCGAGATGGAAGGACAACTATAATTTAGCTTAGATGACTTTACAAATCTACAAGTTCTGTGTCTCTAAAAAGTAAAAAAAAAAACTTTTTGCAAAAAAAAATAAACCGACTTCTGTGTCTAAAAAGTAAAAAATAAGTCGGTGCCAATTTCACAACAAACAATTTAACAACAAAAATAATTGTTAGTATTTAATTTAGGGAGTGGTGAAATTGGCACCGGCTTCTTTTTTTTTACTTTTTAGAGACAGAAGTCGGTTCATCTTTTTTTGCAAAAAGTATTTAATAAAAAAAAATTGATTGAAAAAACTTAAATTTTTGTTTTAATGAACCTAGGTCGAGCTAGGTCTACAGGGGAAAGTATTCATATTTTGGCAGCAGTAGTTTCTTCACGTACGTTTGCCAAAGAGTAATTTTCTGTTACTTCCAAACGTTTGCTTAAAATATATATTCCCCACCAAGACAAAACACCAAGTACTTACCTACCTTCAACGAGCAAGCAGTTTTAAAAAACTCAAATATACCTACTTAAGTATACAGTTAGATTGATAATAAAAAATCCACCAAGTTTATACCATGAGGTAGGATATTATTTAAATGTGGACTGACTTTACATTTACAGTTGTGTTTAAAATTTATGAGCACTAGGTATTCGTTATTTTGTAATGTTGGTGATATATTTTTTTGGTGTTTTGTGTCTAGGAATAACGAACAGGTATTAAAATTCTATAATAAAATGAGGTGTATGTCTGCCTGTCTGTCTGTCTATCTGTCCTTCCAGAAGTTTTTTTTTCATACTTTCCAAAAAGCTGGAAATCTGAAACTGTCAGGAAAGAAATTATAAGAAAAGTCTTAAACCCTAAAATTATTTTATCCAATACATACAGATAATAAGACAATTACCAGCTTTATTTTAAATAGATACACTCAATAATAACCGCCGCGTGGCTTTTACTTTATTGAGTGGATAATTATTTATTTTACCCACTCAACTGTCACTTGTAAAATTATTTTCTTGTAAATGTCATTAAAATTTTTAATAAAAATATGATTTCCTAAGCTATTTATTGGATAAAACCTTGTATGGCACTCATGGGTAAACCGATATTGCCATTCTGTAAACAGCAACTTATAAGTTGTGTTATGGAATTTTGAATCACCGAAACATTTTATTAGAATGTCAAGTAAATTTTGTAAAATGTCATTTTAAAATTCGATTAAGAAGTGCTTTTAAGAGGTATTGGATAAAATATTGTACAGCACAGGTGAGGTAAGTCACATTATATGTTACTTATCTCACGTGTATTGTAAACAACTACTAGCGGGGTCCTGTGTGTCAAAAAAAATAAATAAAAAACTAATTTACAAAATTGGCGAAGGCGACACCTTTAAAAATAGCATGAGCTTTGTTGTTGAACAACTACCTACTAAGTAAATTAATAATTTTCGCTCCATTGTATCCACGTATGGATATTCTTAGGTATAGCAAAATATACTACAATATCCACAGTTGGATATTCGTTTATTTAGGGCTTTGTACCCAGTCAACACAAATACATGGCAGGAACATAGCAGGTACATAACCACTGTTCTATGTGATGTTGCAGACATGTAATTTTTATAGTCCATGTATAGTCCTTGGACTTTAACAATTCCGCCTCAAGTTATGTATCAGCTACATAACATGCTACATATCAGATACATACTAGGTACATAACAATAAAAGTAGGCGTTTCCGAATTTTACTTGTTATGATAGATTTAGACATGGTGAACATTTTTACGTCTTTTTGATAAACCTAATAATTAAAGTATATAAATATCTTTATATGTAGCATCATCCATCAGGCAAAATTCTTATACGATGTGCATTTTTACTGTGAAAGCAAACTTTCTACCAGGCTTAAAAATCATGGGCCACATAAAAAGCCAATTTTAAGAGAAAAAATAGCAAATAATCATTTTAAAAAAATATATATATATTTTAATTTTTTGTCTAAAATTATCTAAAATCGGTTTAGTTGTCTAAAAATACATGCGTTTCTACTACTTAAGGGTAAAACTTTTATTATTAACAACAATTTTAAGAATATTAGTGATTCTAACCTATAAAAATTAAAATAATATAGACGCCATATTTAGTATTGAATTCATAACATTTTATGTATCGTGTATGTTCTCGTACCATATATATGATACATAACATGCAATATTGCATGTTATGTATCATACATATGTATTTTACATCTTATGTAATATGGCACATGTAACGTAAAAAATCTTTCTGTTATAGGGCATGTTATGTAGCATACATATGTATGTTATGTCTCATGTAATATGGCACATGTTACCTAAAAAATCTTTCTTTACCATGTTGCATCCATATATGTGCGGACTGGGTAGGAGCCCAAATGTCCCTGCACGGCTACCTTTGTCCCCTTTCCCTCCATTGTATCCACGTATGGTTTTTCTTGAGTATAGCAAAATATACCACAAAGGTATGGTAGATGGAGTAACATTTTTCTTGGAGCTTGACTGTTCCATAGTTCCATTTGCAATAATTTTTGAAGAAAAAAAATTAAAAAAATACATAGTTTCATTCATTATGCAATATACCGGGTGTTTTTCAAAAGTGGCTCGCCCCTATTCCTAGAGATAAAAGAATAAGACCATATTTTGAGTTATATCAACTGAGGTAATTTTTTTTTCACTTCCGGTTTAACCGAAATTGACCCCTACTTTTGATTTTTAAATGGAACACTCTATATATTTTTACATATTTGGATTCTCCATTGAATTCTGTGTATTATCCCAAGTTTTTGTCAAATTATGACACCTTTGTCATTTTTTGAAATAAAATTTTATTTTGGATTTTTTTATCTGAAAAGCTACTAAATCTATTCATTTTGGATCAAATATTAGTAGAAAAATACGAATCATTAAAAAAATTGTTTACTTTTTATTTTACACGAAACCAAACATGGAAAAACACATTTTTGCTTTTACTCAAATTTTTACTTAATTACGCCTATGGCTTGTCGATATTGTTAAAAAGTTTATTTTTTTCGCTTTACAATGATACCAAAAAGTTAATATTTATTTTTATTATCCCCTTAAAAAATATACAGGGTGTTCTATATAAAAATCAAAAGTAGGAGTCGTTTCCGGTTAAAAAAGAATTACTTTAGGTCACGTTATTCCAAATATGGTTTTATAGACACCCTGTAAATCTCATTATTTTATCTCTAGGAACAAAAAATTTATAGGGGCGAGCCACCTTTGAAAAACACCCGGTATGGTTCATATTAGTATGGTTCATATTAGTGTAGGTATCGATTAATGACAAATTATTTGTCAAACACTTATTATTACTGAATTATTGTTCACATTAAGACAAAAATTTAATACACTGCACTACATTTTTTTTTAAATACGCATTGTACATTGTGATTCTGAATTAAGAATTGATATGACTATGACTATGTTAACGAATTTAAAATTTCTGACCCAAAATTCATAATATGAATATTATAGAATAATCTAAAGCAGTATAAAATTAAGTTTTATTAAGTCCATTATGCATGCATGCATGCTCATTTCTTCCGAAACCGAGCATCTCAGACTACTGTTGATGGTTTTATAATGTTTAGACCTTCTACTAACAGGATTAACTCTTGGTTTGCGTTTGCAAGTCACTTAAACTTGATGTCTATTTAAGATCAGCCTGTTATAGCCGTGAAATCTCAAAATGTAATATTTTAAATTAACAAGCCGTGAAGATGTTTATTGGTTATCATTTTATAGCATATGGTTCAACCACTTTTTTGTAAACAATTCATATCTTTGTAAATTATAATTATATTATTTCAAAATAATTTTGCCATGGTCGTATACTTCAAACCTTTAAATACAAATAGCTGCAGTTAAAATTTTTATAAAATAAATATTTAATATTTTTTTTGCTGTTTAAATGGCAAGCTGCAAAATTATTGAATCTTCCCAAGAGCGAAGCAGATTCAACCAAGAGAAGGGGCAGTTTCAAACATCAATAATATTAAAAGATGCTTTATTTTTTTTATTACATTTATTAAATAAACTTCAATACACGGTGTATTTGAAATAGCATCATTAAAATTTTGGTTTTCGACATTTTAGTATTTAATTTTTCGTCCTCGAACCGTGAAATTTCACCTTCAAATGAACTCTTCTCGAAAACGGTTAATCCTACAGTATTACAACAAGAGTACCTTTTTATGTATTTTGACCTGAGGAATCATATTTCAAAAATAAAATTGCAAAAAAGTTACACAGAAAAAATTTTGGGACAAAAAACTGATAAGGCCCCCCCGTTTCGCACACCCCTGGTTTAAATTTTCGACATTTTAGTATTTAATTTTTCATCCTCGAACCGTGAAATTTCACCTTCAAATGAACTCTTCTCGAAAACGGTTAATCCTACAGTATTACAACAAGAGTACCTTTTTATGTATTTTGACCTGAGGAATCATATTTCAAAAATAAAATTGCAAAAAAGTTACACAGAAAAAAGTTTGGGACAAAAAACTGATAAGGCCCCCCTGTTTCGCACACCCCTGGTTTAAATAAGTAAGTGAAAATGAAAATGGGCCTTATTAGGATTAATTCACGTGCAAAACCTCGTTAATATATCTCAAAGGGTTCCTGAGTTATTAAATAAAAACCGATTTTTTTAGCCAATTTCAAAGGGGCGTAGCTCCCTTATGACGCATTTTTAGACATATGTTTATAGGAACTTTTTGTCATATTTTATCATGTAGAATCACCTGTTAAAATTTTCTACGCTATTTCAAATACACCCTGTATATAGGCAAAAACATGCAGTTTACAAAAACTTTATACACATAAAATAAAATATCACTAAAAAAATATAACTTTAATAAAATCAAATGTGAATATAACTTCCTCTTATAAATTAGTGAGATGAAATAAAAAGAAAAGTAAGGCACATATGTTTGAAACATAAGTTTAAAATACAAATAAAATACAGTGTAGTGTGGTTAAAACTTTTTCATTTTCCACCATATGCAGAAATCATAGGTTGAATGTGCCCCCAGCGCGTTTGGCAGGTGTACTTTTTGCACATAAAAATTATTCCTGGAAAAATTTATTGTTTAAAAAAACATCAGATTAACAAATTGTTACAATTTTGTAAAATAGTGAACCTTGTAACGGTAGGAATATATTAAACACAAAGGCTCTACCAAAAAAATAAAAAGTACTAAGATTTTTACATAAAATCTCAAAAACCACATTTTTTTCTTTCACTCGGACACTAACTGAGGCAGATCAGCTCTATTACTTATGAAAGTAGGTTTGGCAAGTTAGAGTGCTATGTGCTTTATTTGGGCGCTAAACTCAAGTAGTCTTGGAAGTTAGAGCGACTGGTTTGAACCATCCCCCTCCTCCCCTACTCCTCGCAGTTGCAAGTAGCTTTTTCCTATTTGCAATTTTTAAGTTAAACTTAATTGAATTGTATTGGGGTGTTTCTAATTTTTAAGTGGCTCCTTCTACAACTTATTTGTTTTTAAATGGATTTTTTTTTTAATTTGGTATGATTGACTCTTTTAATAAAAATAATTGTTCCTGAAAAAAGAAATAACTCTTCTCCTTCTATATTTTTTTGGTTTTTTTAAAAGTTTATCCTCCTATAACTTTTTTGTTTTTGGGGGGATTTTTTTTAATATTTGGGTCGATTGATTTTTTTATAAATGAACATGATTGGAGATTTTTTTCAACTATTTTCGATTTTTTTTTAAAACATGGTTCTTTTCAATTTCAGTAGGCTTCGTGTCCTTACCAAGATGATTTTGTTCTGAAAATTTAAAGTCAATCAGTTTATTTTTTCTTGACTTATAGTGTGGACAAGAAATTGGGACATACGGACAGACGGAAGGACATTTTAAAAAGTTGTTTAAAATTGTACATACATACATTTTTCTTTTTTTGGGGTCCGAAGTAATAGTAGATTACAGGTAGACTCGGAAAATGGTTCTTTTCCGAGACGAAGTGCCCAGACCATTTATAGGTCGAGGAAAAGTACCATTTTCCGGGAGACCTGTATACTCTTTTATTCGCAACTGTTTTTATTTAAAAATAAAGTACTAATTTTTTTGAAACCTAGATGTTTGAATTCAAATGAAGAAAATAATACTATAATACTTAGTTTTTTAATTTTTTTCATATTTACCACAAATATTTTTTCCTGCAAGTCACAAGAAAAGCAGAGTTATATAAAGCTGAAGTTCCACATACGCGTAACCCAAATAAACAACCACAAAAAAACATTTGTTGATAGCTCACAAGGCACCGTTTATAACATTTCTTATCCTTCTCAAAAGTAAAAAACTAAACTAAAACTCTACATTTAAGTTTTTTAAACGAAATGTATTAGATTATATTTGTGCTAATCATGACAGCAACAGTTGAGCCATCTTGCTTTAAGCATTAATAATGATATTTTAATCGGTGGCGCCACCTAGCGGAAATTAATTATTTAATTGCAGACCAGTAATAATTAGTTTACTGGTCTCTATTTTTTATTACAGGTCAGGTCCAGGCCTGGAAAACAGTGGGACAAAGAATCACGTACTTCCCAAACTTTATTAATGTGTATTAATATGTAATGTATGTAATCACCCGAATAATTAATATATATTATACGCGAGTAAAATTTTATACTTTATCTACGGTCGGGTATAACAATTTTGAAGAAAAAAAATTGAAAATTTTTGCACGAATACAAGGCTTTTCCAAAATTTTAAAAATGTTCAAAATAGAAAAACAAAATACCTAGATAATTACTACTTATATTTTAAATGTTGTCTCTATAATCGAAAATTCACATTTTCCTATAAAAAATACATTTTTATCAGTAATAAGTAGATAAAATGTCAAGCACCCAAAATATTATGGGAATGTTATCTTAAAGGAATAATAATTTATTGTTAGTCCTTCGCCACACCCTTTCCTTACAAACCACTTCGACGACTCTGAGATTCCCAGTCTGAGAAAGTTTTGTACCAAAACTATAAAAACGTGTACTTAAATATAAATAATAATAATTAATTTTTACTGGTATAGGGGAAATTTTATGGGCTTCGCCGCTTATTTTTGCCCTTGCCCTTGCCTTACGGGCGAATAGACCATCTTTGTAAAAATTTTGGTCTGTGGCGCTAAGGTTTTTTACTTTTTTTAATTTGTGTTTGTAAAGCGTGAAATTTGTAAAAAAAATCTTGCATTTTAATAAAATTTAAAATTGTAACACTGATTTAAAAGTAAAATAGACTGTCAAAATTGTAAAGTTTTTCGTCTGCGTCGGTAAGGCTTTCCTTAGTTTTTCGTTAGATTTAAAATTCTAAAACTTAAAATTTACAATATTAAATTAAAAAGAAAAAAACGCCAGAAGTTAAAAAAAATAGTAAAAAAAATCGGATACGGCGCTTAATAAGGGGCTGACGACCATTTTTAATTTGTCACTTTTTAGCAGGAGGGGCGCCACTTTAGCCCCCCACAAATGCTTTAGCTACAGCTCTGGGTGGAAAAATAATGTTTTGGAAAAATGAGAGGGGAATATGCACGCGCATTGGTTTTTATGTTTTTTACTAATAATAATACTTTAATTTTTAATCAAATAACGTTTTAATCTAGATAAAAAAAAATCTAAAAATAGAGATTTTGGCGAGGATATTAATATTTTAAAAAGGTATATCTTTGAGTACCTACCTATTATTTTTTATAAAATATAGATATACCTAATTTGTATAGAAATTTATTTATTTAAAGTTTTTTGTTAATACGGTAACATTATGGAAAACTGTAGATTTAGGTAAATAGAAATAGAAAAATTTTATTATGACAATTGTCTTTAAAACCATTAATCTTTTTTAATTACTTTTTATAAATTAATAGATTAATCTTTTTAAATTACTTTATAAATAAACAATAAGCATAATTGAAATCTTAATTAAAAACATACACGATTATTATGTAATCCACACTTAAAATTATGAATTGTATAAAAAGGTTTGTTTTGTTTCTCGATAATCGCAGTTCTAAACTGATGCAGTGCTTAATCGCGTTGTTCCGAACCAGTTCAGAACTACGATTTCCGAGAAACAAAACAAACCTGATTTAAACATACCTATTATTTATGTAAATTGACAAAATTTTCCACATTTTATAGCAAACAATAAAGTGCGGTTCAAAAGTCAGCCCCATCTTAACTTTTGAACGAAATGACATATCAACTTCAAATTTAAAACAAATAAATAACGAAACAAAAAAAATCTGATAAAAACCGGTTCCAAATTGGAACTTCCAATACACAACAAAACTCACGAAATCCCATGAATTTTTATTTGCAAATTTCAAAAACGTATACTTATGAAATTTTCATATGCACTTATAAGTGCATATGAAACAGGAAATTAGAAATTCAAATGTACGTATAGTTTTAATCAGCACATCTGGATATGCCACATGAAAACTTATGAAAGTTCATGGAATACCAAAGTATTTTTATCGGATTTTTTTATAGGGAAGGTAACCTAAAGCATCTTTTGGCATATATTTGATATTTTTAGCTTTTAAAATGTGGACAGGGGGCGTAGGGGAATTTTTTAAATGCAAGGGTGGTCGTGTGATAGGTAGGTACATCATTTTAAAGCTCATAAATTTCTCTATTTGGCCATATAGTTTTTATTTTTTTAGACATTTTTTTAGGGGTTAAAATGGGGTTGCAAATGGATATTTTCGCCAAAATTTCTTTAAAAAATCAAAATATTTTTGTTTAATGAAATAATACCTGCTAATAGGTAAAATTCATATACAGTGCGTGCATTAAGTCTGGAATCACCCGAATAACTTTTTAGTTACAAGTAAAATACAAAAATCCTCGGACAGGTCGATTTATATTTTTAATTCTGCAAATTTTGGTTTAAAAAAAGTTATCAAAATTGGCACCCCCTTGCACCTTCACCCCCCAACTTTTTTTTTCAAATAGCAACCTACCCCTTGTGATACATCATTGGAAAGGTAATTTAATAAGCTTTCCAACAGTGTATGATAAAGCCTAATTTGTTAAAGGGTCTATGAAAAAACGCGTGTTTTATTTAAACATTGTTTGTGTGAAATATTACGCATAATATGGTAATTGTTGCCCTATTTCCTACTTGGCACCTTCCTGAAAATCTAAATAAGGTTGTTTTAAACTTATTGTAATATTTTATACCCTGTTGAAAAATGCAATTTTTTTTCTTTTTATTGACCAATTTTATGTTTACTATTTAATCGATTTTAATCCCGTTTTTTTACTGTCCACTGTTAATGAGCTGAAGGACATCAATTTGAACATTTATAGTGAACTAAAGTTATACTTTACATGTCTTTATAATAAACTAAATTGTGCATTTTATCATTAGCCCTTTACCAAATTAGGCTTTATTATACACCGTTGGAAAGCTTATTAAATTACCTTTCCAACGATGTGTCACAAGGGGTAGGTTGCTATTTGAAAAAAAAAGTTGGGGGGTGAGGGTGCAAGGGGGTGCAAATTTTAATAACTTTTATTACACCATAATTTGCAAAATTAAAAATTAAAATCGACCTATCCGAGGGTTTTTGTGTTTTACTTGTAACTAAATAACTTAATCGGGTGATTCCAGACTTAATGCACGAAACTGTATATATATATATATATTAGAAATGTAGGCTTCTGTCATTGACTAAGTAGAAACTTTAACCAATGCTTCTGTTAAGCTCTGCCTGGTATGACGGTGCATCACGATGCTGCGACACCTGCCTTCAATACGACGCTACCAGATAAACAAATAATTTAAAAAAATATTTTTTTTCATTTTAGTGATGTTTTAAATGGGCCAGCAATTTACCAAATAGGAGATCCATTGGAACACGGGGAATGCCCATTTTGGGACCATGATAAAAATTTACTATATTATGTCGACATACATAAGGGAACAATTTACAGCTATGATTTTAAGACCAAAGCAATAAACTTTATAACTTTGGACGGAGAGGTACGTTAATTAAATTACTGGATTACAGACATAAAATAGTAGATTACAGGTCGACTCGGAATTAATGGGCGAGGCACGAAGGGCCGAGACCATTCCCTATCAAAAATCTCCCATAAAACCTCATAAAACCTCATACAAGATTTATGAGGATTTATGAAGATTTATAAAACCTCGTAAAACTCACACAAGATTTATGAGGATTTAAAAAATGATTTATAAATTTTACGAGGTTTTGCAAGGAAACTAAAATTAACTACGTTTTACGCTGAAAAAATTACTTTCAAAAAAAATTATGAGGTTTTACAAGTAATTTATATGTGCAAGGTTTTATGAGGAAAATATGTACTAATTTTACAAGGTTTTACGTGGTTAATAACATTCATTAGTTTACAAGGTTTTATGAGGAATTTATAAGTTACCCGGTTTTATGAGGAAAACATGTATTAATCTTACAAGGTTTAATGAGGTCTGAACATGTCTTGTGATAAATATATTTTACAAGGTTTTACGTGGTTAATAAAATATATTACTTTATAAGGTTTTATAAGAAATTTATAATATACTCGGTTTTATGAGGAAAATATGTATTAATCTTACAAGGTTTAATGAGGTCTAAATAGGTCTTTTGATAAATATATTTTACAAGGTTTTACGTGGTTAATAAAATTTATTAGTTTACAAGGTTTTATGAGGAATTTATAAGATACTCGGTTTTATGAGGAAAATATGTATTAATCTTACGAGGTTTAATGAGGCCTAAACAAATGTTTTGATAAATATATTTTACAAGGTTTTACGTAGTCAACAAAATCCATTAGTTTACAAGGTTTTATGAGGAATTTATAAGATACTCGGTTTTATGAGGAAAATATGTATTAATCTTACAAGGTTTAATGAGGTCTAAACAAATCGTACAATCTCATTCACACATTTTACATAGTCCGACCTAAACCACGTAAACTGAACCTCATAAAACCTCATACAATATCATTCACCCATTTTACATAATCCGAACTAAACCACGTAAACTAAACCTCATAAAACCTCGTACAATCTCATTTCCCCATTTTACATAATCTGACCTAAACCACGTAAAGTAAACCTCATAAAACCTCGTACAATCTTATTTCCCCATTTTACATAATCCGACCTAAACCACGTAAACTGAACCTCATAAAACCTCATATAATATATTATTTTTTTATGAGGTTTTACGTGACTACCCTCGTAGAATCTCATTCAACCGGTCCTAAACCACGTAAACTGAACTAAACTAAACCTTATAAAACCTCATATAATATATTGTTTTTTTTATAAGGTTTTACGCGATTTTAGTATATTAGTTTTATTTAGTAGTATATAATGGAATGCGTAGCAGTACATATCTTCGCGGCTTGTTTTAAAAAGTATACCTAGTCTTGATATTCCTCTGGATGCTTGTTCAACCCTAAATTATAAGTTATATTTTAGGTTGCTCCTGTTATTCCATCAAAAAATGACCCTAATGTTTTAATAGTGGGGTTAAATAAGTCCATTGTAGCAGTGGAATGGTCCGGAGGAAAAGACGATGTTAAGAGTCAAAAGGTGCTAACTACAGTTCAGCATGGTGATCAGTGCCGAATGAATGATGGAAAAGCTGATAAAGAGGGCAGGATTTGGTATGGTACGTAAACAACTGTCTCGTAAGAAAAAGAGGGAGGGGGAAATCTATTATTTATAGAATATGAAAGAAAAAAAACTGGGTATGTCTGGTTGTCCGGTTTTGTTTACTCAGTTCAGAGATAGTCCAGTCCCGAGTTGTAGTCTCTGCTCAGTCGCAGCGTGATCTTTGTAAGGGACGGGTGTGACTGCTTCGGCGGATATATTCCAGCATCAACATCGCAATCATTGATATGCAAAGGACTTGATTAATTTTATTTTATGTAATGTCGTGAAAGTGTTCGTTTAATTGTAAAGTTTTAAGTGAGTCGTGATTATTAATATGTGATGTTAAATTTAATGTATTTCGTTGTACACGTGGATATATTTTTATGAATTCCAAAGAGATAATTTTTTTTATAAGTTGGCGTCTGCTTAAACTTCAGTACAGAGTGAGACGGTTTTGCGTAGACCGTACTAGATCGAGCTGGCCAACTACCCAAAGGGAAAAGTCATACTGGAATTGGATTTGATTGGATTGGCTTTATTTGATAACTTTCAGAATAGCTAGAAACTTGAAATTTGGAATGTACATGGAGCAAACCCCCACGTCCTCAGAACAAATCCAAAACTTGTCCCCTCAATTGAGAAAAAATATAAAACACTTCTAGAATGGCTAGAAACTTGAAATTTTATATGTGCATCGAGTATCCTCTTTACGAGCCCAGAAATCCAATACTTGACCGCCGACCCCCTAATCCCACCAATTGGGGAGAAGTTATTAAACATACATATAGATTAGCTAGAAACTTAAAATTTGGTATGCGCATGGAGTATCCCCCACGAAAAGCCTCCCTTCCCCCCAAAAAAAATCTAAAAATTGAAAAAAGTCTAAATACTGAAAAAAGTCTTAACACTGAAAAAAAAATCTAAAAATTTAAAAGAAATCCTCGAGGAAATCTAAAAATTAACAAAAAAAAACTAAAAATTGAAAAAAGTATTAGGATTGAAAAAACAAAAATGACCCCCTGAATCTATTAATTGCGGGAAAATCGGGGAAAATGATTAAACAATATAAGTGAATAGGAACTAGAGTCAAGTCGCGTTAAGAAAGGTACAATGACGTCACTAAACACAACATGCTCAGTGAGCCAAACAGATTGTTTACATACACGCTCCCTAGCAACGGCGCATTTTTTTTAGCAACGAACGCGTGTTGATGTTTCCATGTGCGTACGGCGTTTTTTTACAAATATTTATAGTAATAATTACAATTAATTTTTGTACACGCTACTGGAATAAATCCGTTTACTCCGCCTATAATATTGTGCGCACCGACGTCATTAATTTTATGACGTCAGTGTACCACTCTTAACGCGACCGGACTATAATTTTAGTTTGAACAAATCGTGCGAAGAACGGACTTCACGACAAGTTGAAAATAAATGATATTTTTTATTTTTAATTGGTTTGGAATAAAAGTTTGACAAAAAAAGAAAAAAGTCTTTGCACACTACCTTAAAACTTCCTCAGTTACCACTACAGAGTGGTTCAAAATTAGTGATTCTAAACTCTATGCCAGAAAATATAAAAAAAAAGTTCATAAACATACCTCTTAAAACACTTCCCGAGGAAGTTACACTTTAAGTTAATGTTACAGTTTTATCCTAAGATTTGTTTTTCTTTATTTCTTAGGAACGAGTTTGAGCAGTTTGAGCTACAAAAAGCTTTTGCATGCGATCTTTCTTCACTGCGAACCATCACACATGAAGAATTTTTAATCTGAAAGTAATTATTTTTTTGATGAAAAAAGAGAGCACGTTGCAATGTTCATATTTTAGTATTTAAATAAATTTTAATTTAAATGGCATCAAGAATTGTGTATAAAGCTAAAGCTATTATGAAATTTTGACGATATGCAGGTTTGTACACAACCAAGATTATCTTTAACCCTTACCCTCCCGAGACTAAACTAATGATAATTTTTCGATTTAATTGTGTTTTTTTTTATATTTGCTATGCCTAAAAAGAAGAAAAATAAAAAATAAACCATTTTTTTTTTTTAGTTTTTGTTCGAGTTTTTGTTTCCTTGCAGTTTCAGGAGAGCTGTATTATACTGAATTATATTTGCATATTTGTTTGCATACATACATAGAAAGTCTATGAAAGTATTTTGGATTAATATTGCCTTCACGGTTCACCTGGGCGATTTTAAATAAAAATTTCGTGGACCCCTACATTTTTTGGACTGAAACATAAGAAATCAATTTCCATTTGAAAGAAAATCGTCTTGGATATAAAATACCTTGTAAAAAGGTCCCTTTATGACTATAAATAAATATAAATATAATATATAAATATATAAAAGATACACTTTATTAGAAAGACAAAAAAACGTTTTTTTGAGTAATAGGGTGTGTCAAAAAATTCCGATTTGCGAAATCTAAAACGCTCTCTGGCTAAAAGTTGCTCCTTAGTAAAAAACTGTGGCCACTCAAAAATGAGCCAAATCGATTAATGTTTAGAGGTAGCTCAAAGCATTCAAACTTTGAAAAATATCGGTACCTGTTTTTCGGATAAAAAGTGATTGTATATAAAATTAAGGAAATTTTGGAGGGTTTCTTTGGTAATATTTAGAACCAATACTAATTGTGAGAAATCTAAAAAAAATATATTTCCCCTCCCCTTAAGTTAGAACATAAAAAATCGCCAATTATTTGAAGATTTTGCGAAAATTTATTGAAAATGGGCATATTTAAAAGGACATAACCTCCTTAGGAATGATTTTTTGACCAAGGTGCATATAAACTTTTTCTATGTTTTTAAAGTTAAATACCCACTCATTACTAAAATATTTGTTTTTTCCTTTATATTTTTTAATTTTTTTGTTTTTGTTTCTTAATGCTTAAAAATTTACTTTTAAATGCATTTATCTTTAAAACGGTTAAACCTGCGATGTTAAACCACAGAAACTTTTTTGTGTATTTTTACATAAAAAAGTATTCCAACCAAAAAATCAATAAAAAGTACACCGAAAAAAGTTTTAGGCAAAAAACAGAAAATCCACCCGGTTTCTAATCGAAATTATTTTTTTTTACTCAACTTGAGAAAAAAAATTATGTTTTCTGTATAGTCATGTAGGTTAACATGTATATATGCTTATATACTAATATATAATTTTGCAGATTTTTTATTTAAAACTATTTTTTATGCACTTTTAAAAACTTGCAAAAATAAAATTTTCGCGAAGTCTTCAAATAATTGGCGATTTTTTCATGTAACTTAAGGGGAAGGGGGATATAATTGTTTTAGTTCTTACATTTAGTATTGTTTCTAAATATTACCAAACAAACCCTCCAAAATTTCCTCAATTTTTATAGGTATCAGTTTTTATCCGAAAAACAGGTACCGATTTTGAGTTTGAGTGCTTTGAGCTACCTCTAAACATTTATCGATTTGGCTCATTTTTGAGTGTCCACTGTTTTTTACTAAGGAGCAACTTTTAAGCCAGAGAGCGTTTTTGATTTTGAAAATCGCGATTTTTTGACACACCTTATTACTCAAAAAAAACGTTTTTATCTGTCTAAAAAAGTGTATCTTTTACGATTTTCCGATTTTTCGATTTTTCGATTTCGCGATTTTCTTTCAAATGGGAATTGATTTCTTATGTCATCAGTTATGTTTTAGTCCAAAAAATGTAGGGGTCCACGAAATTTTTATTTAAAATCGCCCAGGCGAACCGTGCCTTGAAGAGAAAGTAAAGAAGTAAAGTCACAATTGTGACACCCTGGAGGGTAATGGTTAAGGCATATTTACAATGTCAACGTAAGAAACGCAGTACGCTGACTGGTTCAATTTTAAGGTTTTTATGCACCTGGCCAATTATAACGCTTACTTACATTTTTTACGTTTACGTTTTACATCGTATTTGTAAATAGGCCTTAATCAATGGACTCTCTGACTGAGTAAATTTGATTGTTTAATTTCTTTTGAAAAAAAAAATATATATCGCCAAGATTCCATAATTAATAGCATGCTAGACAATAATATATTATTATATAGCATGTTAACATGTTACAATGTAACATTGTTACATACTCATAATATTTTTTTAACCTCCAACGGCAGGAGAGTCGCGGGGGCAATCATTTTTAAATATTTACAATTTTTAAGTACCTACCCAGACAGCACAAAGATGACTTAAATAAATCTTAAAGATGTCGTAGCTCGTCATTCAAGACGTCTTAAGAACGTCGGTTTTCGCCGTATATGCATTTTAACGACGTCGTATGTTACAAAAGGTAACGTCTTTAAGACATCTTTTCAAGACGCCTTACTGACGCCTTAAACAGGCGACTTTACAACGTAATACCTCCCATTTACGTTGCTAGGTACGGTCGTATTTATATAAAAAGCATAATGAATTAGAATGAGGGGTAATTTGTTTATAAAAAAAAAGATCTAAAAAAATGTGAATTTTTTTTTAATTTTTTTTTTGTTTTTTTTTTGAAATTTTTTTTTTATTTTTTCGTTTTTTGTAAAAAAAAATTAACAAAAAAAAAATGAAAAAAAAATAATTTTTTTGTTTTTCAAAAAAGATCTTTAAAAAAATGGTAGTAGTTAATTTTGGTTAATTTAATTTTAGCGATGAGGATCGAAGTTAAGACGTCTTGTACCGATACTTAAAAGACATCTTATAGACATCATAATCAGATATCTTTTAAACATCCCTAAAAAGAAGTCCATAAAATATCCTTTTTATGTATTTAGGCGTTCAGACATAATTAAGATCTAAAAAAGACGTCTTTAAGATATCATGTACTGTCTGGGTAGTTTTTGAGGTCGTTAAAACTGAATCTAATAAAACAATTTTTTAACTCCACCTCAGGAAGCGGGGAGTAATTATTTTTTAATGTTTACAATGTTTTCAAGAAAATTGGTATATATGGGATTTTGAGATAGTTAAACTGAATTAGAAGTAGTCATATCATAGAGAAGGAAAGAGAACCATTAGTCCAGCCTGCGCAAGATTATTTTGTGACAGAACGGGGCAGCGAAATGACGTAACGCAATATATCTGACCTTGCGCAGTACGCATCTCTATCAGCTGTAAAATGCTGTCGGTCGTAAAACAATTCATCACCCCAGTATTCATTTGGCTTATCTCCAAAAATCCCCCAGTAAAAATCTTAAAATGTCCAAAAATAGAGATATGGCAAACCAATACTGGGGTGACGAATTATTAGTAGTTTGATTATACTGTCAGTACTGTCAGATCGTCGTTTGTTTCTGTTCATTTTTCGACTTCTACTGTGTTTTAATTGTTTTTTTGCTGCATTTGTTTATAACTTTAAACCTAACCTGTATTGTTACTTTATGAGGAGCAAAGGGTCAATCCCTGGTGTACTCAAAGTAGGTGTACAAAATCCCGAAACTCACACACCTCGAAAAATTCTTATAAAATAATTTTAAAAAAACTATTTCGACGTTTCTTCGTAGATATTTATTGTTTTTTGTTGAATTTTTTACAATTTTTATTTGGCACACAAAACTAAGGTTAAAAATACTCGCCAAAAACAACACGAGTACTTAGTGCGCATGTGCAAGTTTATCTCAGATGCGCTAGGCACATTTATTACAGTATCCCGCAACGGCTTTGGAGGTCTTTCCTTGTTTATGAGTCATATTTAAATGATATCAATAATTTCGTAAAAGTTGGTATATTAAGGTTTTCGAGGTGGCTCGAGAGGTGGCTGAAACTTAATATGTTAATAAAAATTCCACCCCCCTGGGTTGCGTTAGTAATTAAAAAGTCGATGAAGTTCAATATGGGAAGTAAATTAAAATGTGATGTTAAATTTTAACCTGGAACTGTTGAACAAGTCAATTTTTTTATAAATTTTAAAGATAATTTTTTTATAAGTTGGCGTCTGCGCAAACATCACTACAGAGTGAGACGGTTTTGCGTAGGCCGAAAATTATACTAGATCGAGCCACAGAACACAGGCTAGGTTCCCGGTAAAGGTTCTGGATGTGAACACTAGTGTCGCTAGTCGTTTTCCCGCCAATTTGTGTTGCAGCAATTATGAATGGGTTGGAGTTCTTTTGTGTTCTGTGGATCGAGCTGGCCAACTACCCAAAGGGAAAACCCTTACTGGAATTTGATTGGATTAAATGTGAAAAGATGGAATAGTATATTAAGCACCGAGTACGCGATCCTAGTTTTTAGCCAAGTAAAAAACACTCGATATGCAATGAAATGGTTTGCGTCGAGGTGCGTATACTATTTTTCTACGACCTTACACCTAAACATCCGCAAAATGCAAAAATTATGTTAAAATTAGTTTTTCAATTTGAGGTTATGTGTTTGATGTTTACTAATTTTCTGACAGCAGATATGTAAAATCAGCTGATTGTCACTTCCCAACCGTTCTCAAGGACAACTTCTCATAGTCAACGGTTAGACAATAGGACTAACTACTAACTAGGTAGTAGGAAAAAGCCTTTATCCAGTACATACAGATAATAAGACAATTACCAGCTTTATTTTAAATAGATAAACTCATTAATAACCCCCGCGTGGCTTTTACTTTATTGAGTGGATAATTATTTATTTTACCCGCTCAACTGTCACTTGTCAAATTATTTTCTTGTAAATGTCATTAAAATTTTTAATAAAAATATAAATTTCTAAGCTATTTATTGGATAAAACCTTGTATGGCACTCATGGGTAAACCGATATTCAGGCCTATTCACATGTACCATTGAAATCTATTCAATATTGACAAAAATTAAAATCCCATGCAGTTTTAATACAGTTGACTTAAATGACCTTGCAATTTTCGTCAATAATGCCACAAATCTCAATATCAATGGTACATGTGAATAGGCCTGATTGCCCTCTCGAAAATTAACCTGCTTGGCTGACGTCAGGTTAATTTTCTCATGGGCAATATCTTACTTTACCCACTAGTACCATAAATAACTATTTCCTATAAAAATAGGCCCTAACTACCAACTAGGTCTAAGGTAAAAGAAAAAAACGCACTCTCGTGCACTAAAATCTAGGTTCGCGTACTCAGTGCGTAATATACTATTTTATCATAGTATAAAAAGGGCTGATCTTTCTTGGGTAAAACACCATGTTTGGTGGCAAATTTTTAACAAAAAAATTAACAGAGTTTTTTTTGTATTTAGGAACGATGGGCCTTCAAGATAAAGAGAGAAATTTAACTCCAAATGCAGGAATCCTGCACAAAATAACGAAGCAGGGTATTTTGAAACCGGAAGCTATGATAGCGCCCGTTAATATAAGCAACGGCTTAGCGTGGAACAAGGCCAACGATAAGTTTTATTACATAGATTCGCCGTCTTTCCAAGTTGCTGAATATGATTATGATAACGAAAAAGGTGAGTTTGATATCCTGGAGGAAATGGACACTGAAAAAATATTTCCCGAAATTTAATTACCACAATTTTAAAAGAAGTTGTAATTTTTTTTCCGTAATTGTAAAATAATATTGTAATTTTAAAACTTAATTTTAGGATATTACGTATTCATCGTAAAGAGTTACGCAAAAAAAAGAGGTTTTTTAGCCTCTTTTTCAGACATCTTCGTGGAATTGATAAAATGTAACTTATAAGCTCAAAATTTTTGTCTGGTTATGAACTTGTGCAAAAAGCAAGATTTATTGTTCTAGAAGCTAAACATCCCCCTAAACAAATGGTTAACTAGGGGTACTTAAATTGAATTTTATACCAAACTTTCTCACATTTAATAAACATAACTGGATCTCTTTAACTCGATTTTTCTTGAGATACTTTATGATTTACTACTTTTTTTGATGCTTGGGGGGTAGTTTAACCCTCTTTGTGGAGGTGGATTTACATCGAATCCAAGGGTGATACCCCTTTACGTGTTTTTTATGTTTTATATGACAGAAAAATGTGTTTTTTAAATATTTTGAATTTTTTTTATTTTTTAACCCTCTTAATTCAATTCAAGTACCCCTAGTTAACCCTTTGTTTAAGGCGATGTTTAGCTTCTAGAACCCTAGGACAATGCGATCGGTTCGGCAGAATACGACAGGAGATCTTCGGAGTGGCAACTCTCCGAAGAGAGGAGTTGCGTATCCTTGCTGCACAGATATCGCGACCTTTATAAGGAGGTCCGGCAGGTTTAGGCAGGGAGTAGGGTAGATGTGGGGCTGGGACAGCTCGGGGCTGGCAAAAAGGGCCATAATGGCCTAGTTGCCTGGCTTGTAGCCTCCCCACCCTTACTACTACTACTAGCTTCTAGAACAATAAATCTTTCTTTTCGCACAAGTTCATGACCAGACATAAATTTTAAGCCCTTATACGTTACATTTTATCAATTGCAATCGAAGTTACAGATGTTTGAAAAAGAGGCTAATTTTGCGGTCACTCTTTAACGGGTAGATTCCATTAATCTGTTATATACAATCCTAACTGACTTCAACCAACCTACGCCCAGCCAAAACCCCTGGACCTATAAACTTACATAGAAAAAACGGATTCCTTGAACCAAGGACACGTGTCTTTGGATATGTTCAAAGCCATATTCTCTTGTTTCAAGGCTGGCATTTTCTTGAAACAATAGAATATAGCTTTGAACATATCCAAAGAGGCAGACTAACATCTCTACTCTAAATTTCTCTACTCCCTAACATCCCTACTCCATAACATCCCTACTCCATAACATCTCTACTCCGTAACAACTCTACTCCGCACTATATGCACTCGATTAGCCACTTGTCTTAACTCAAAAAAATGTCATGCTAAGTCACTGTCAAATATGAATTTAGTTTATTAATTACTTACTTATTAGTGCATGTTAAGAGTACGCGGAAAATGTGAATTTTAGAATAATTCGTTTATGATTGTTCTACATTTAAATTTAAAGATAAACGTTTTTTAGGAAAAAAATAAAATAATCTAGAAGAAGAAGCTTCTTTGTTCTGCAAACCACTCATTTATTATAAAGTGGCTAATAAAGTGCATATAGTGTGGAGTAGAGTTGTTACGGAGTAGAGATGTTATGGAGTAGGGATGTTACAGAGTAGAGTTGTTATGGAGTAGGGATGTTATGGAGTAGGGATGTTAGGGAGTAGAGAAATTTAGAGTAGAGATGTTAGTCTGCCTCCAAATCATTAAAATTTTGGTTTTCGACATTTTAGTATTTAATTTTTCGTCCTCGAACCGTGAAATTTCACCTTCAAATGAACTTTTCTCGAAAGCGGTTAATCCTACAGTATTACAACAAGAGTACCTTTTTTATGTATTTTAACCTGAGGAATCATATTTCAAAAATAAAATTGCAAAAAAGTTACACAGAAAAAAGTTTGGGACAAAAAACTGATAAGGCCCCCCCGTTTCGCACACCCCTGGTTTAAATAAGTACGTGAAAATGACATATAAAGATGGGCCTTATTAGGATTAATTCACGTGCAAAACCTCGTTAATATATCTCAAAGGGTTCCTGAGTTATTAAATAAAAACCGATTTTGTTAGCCAATTTCAAAGGGGCCTAGCTCCCTTATGACGCATTTTAAGACATATGTTTATAGGAACTTTTTGTCATATTTTATCATGTAGAATCACCTGTTAAAATTTCCTACGCTATTTCAAATACACCCTGTATACTGATATATCAGTAATTTCGATATTCGACTCCTAATGGGGTAAAAATTATGATATTTACTCCTTTTAAAAAGGGTACGTATTTCATAGACCTATTAATCTAGAATTTCGATATTTAGCAAGACTATTCTTTATCAAAATCGAAAAGATGTGTTTCAGGAATTTTCGATATTCGGCGCTTAAGTGGATAAAAATTGTGATATTTAAGTCGTAAAGGGTAAATTATTTTAATATTAGACCTTTTGAAAACGTGTGCGTATTTCAGAGTCCTCTTAATCTAGAATCTCGATATTTGGCAAAAATATTCTTTATCGAAATCGAAAGATAAGTATTTCAGGAATTTTTGAGAATATAATATCGTAAGTCGTAAGTGATAAATTACACATTCCAACAAGGATTTTGTGATCAGATTTTTTATAGTTTAAAAATGCTAAAAATTGACACACGAGGTTAATAAAGGCTAAAAAAAATGCACTTAGAAATTTTCCTAAGAGTTCTTTTTTTGTAGGGTATTCTTCAATATGTCCGAATTCAGAGTTTATATTTACTTTTTTTGAAAAAAGTACAGGGTGTCCAAAAAATTATTAAATATCTCAATAAAAGTTAAAAAATGCATTAAATTGCAATAAAATATCAATTTTGTAGCAAATAAATAAAAAATGTTTTCAAAATGCCTTGTAGTATGTTATATTATGTAATAAAACACATTAAATAAGGTTTTTTTTCACAAAAAGTGTCAAAGGGATATTTTAAAAAATCTGAAACGGCAACACCCAGTTATAAAAATAAACACATAAATAAGCTTCATACGTCAATTTTTACTATGTACCCTGGTACCCTGGTAAAGCCATTTTTTCATGTAAAAGTGCATTTTTTTTTAATATTCCCTTATTATTTAAAAATCATTTCTCTTCCTAAAATCGCCTGATTTTAAAGTTTTTATATTTAAATAGTAATAAAAAAGGCTTAACTTGTTTTCTCTCCAAACCAAGCGACCTCTAAATATTTTTTTAAAAATCTTAAAAAAATTGAGGGTTGCTTTTTGACCTAAATGGACATTTAGAGGGGGTTGGACCCAAAAAAAAACCGTTTTTTAATTTTGAATGGGCACCCTAGCAAGTCACAACTTTTTTTGAATTTATTAAAATTAACATAAACATTCTATTATATAAAGATCATAAACTGTGGGTAATACCCACTGGTTATTTTATAATTTTTAAAATGTTCCTTACATGAACTATTATATGGTAATTAAAACATACAAGGGGTCTATCACAGGGAAATTTTTGTACACCTACCTACTGCAGAAAATGCATGAAAAAAAATGCACGTACTAGTACGTACAGTATACTGTACGATATTTTTACGAAAAATTAACGTACTGCACTATATTTTTAATGCAGAATAATGCAGACTAATGCACACATTCTTGCAGACAAAAAACATTTTTTTCCCCGACAAAATTTTTGATGACTAAGAAAAAAAAGGTCCTCACCTCCGAAAAAGAAAAGTTTTGGCCCCAACAAAGGAAAAAAAAAAGCTTTGTGCCTGACGGTTTTTATAAAAAAGAAAAAAAATAATGAAATGATACAGATATAATGCAGAATAATCGAGAATAATGCACAATAATGCCAATAATGCAGAATAATGCAAGTAATGCAGAAAAATACAAGTACTGCAGATATAATGCACATTTAATGCAAGTAATACAGGTGCTGCAAGGGTCTGCAGACAATTTTTTACATCCAATGCATCAGTGATAGACCCTCGGAAACATAGTACGAACAATTCGTTTTTCTTGAACAAAGGCGTCATTAAAGGCCGCACAGTTTCCCCAGCACAAAATTCCTTACTTTAAAATAGAGTTGATACAGGAAAACAGATACAGCTTTAAAGTTTTAAGATTAACCGGGGATCTTAGTTGATAAAATTTCTTGAGGATAAACATGAACACGAGGGGTCTATTACTGGGGAATTTTTGTACACCTACTGCAGAAAATGCATGAAAAATATACGTACTGCACGATATTTTTACGAAAAATGCACGTACTGGACGATATTTTCAATGCAGAATAATGCAGAGTAATGCACAAAAATTTTTCCCCCACAAAATTTTTGATGACTAAAAAAAAGGTCCTCACCTCCCAAAAAAAAAATTTTCCCCCGACAAAATTGTGCAAAAAAAAAACAAAAAAATGCATACACTGCAGAATAATGCATCATAATGCAAAATAATGCAGAATAATGCACGTAATGAAGAATAATGCAGGTACTGCAGATGTAATGCAAGTAATGCAGGTACTGCAAGGGTCTGCATTATTAATGCAGACAATTTTGTACATCGAATGCACCAGTGATAGACCCCTCGCATGTACATGAACATAAACTTAGTTTAAGTTGTATTATTTACGATGGAGTCGATATATCCACTATTTTAAAAGTTAATATGGGAGGAGGGTGACTTTTGGATCGCACTGTATAATATATTTTACAATATAATATATTATACATATTATGTATAATAAGGTATGATAAGGTAACAGAACCCTGCTTTTTAATGGTTAATTTACGTTGGTTTTTTAGAAGGTTTGGACTTACCTTTTAATTGGGGGCGACGCCCCTATTTTACCTAATTGTTAACAAGAAAAATACACATAACGAAAAAAATATGTAGGTAACTTAAAAACCTTAAAAATTAAAGCTCAGACGACTAGTATAGGATAGTATTCCGAGTACTCGGAACATTGTATAGTTTTGTCCTTTTTTAAAACAATTTTTTAGTAAATTTTTTTAAGCAATTTTCATCCTCATCCTATTTTTTTTTTATTTAGGCGAAATTAAAAACAAACGCATAGTTATCGACCTCAAAAAAGAAAATCTGGAGGTCCACCCTGACGGAATGACCATCGATAAAGACGACAACTTATGGATAGCTCTATACGGAGGAGGTTCCGTAATCAAAGTAAACTCCAAAACTGGAAAGCTTCTCCAAAGAATTCCGGTGCCTGCCGAATGTGTAACTTCCTGTATGTGGGGAGGACCTGAATTGGACATCCTGTTTGTTACCTCCTCACAATATTCGTTGAAGGATGAAGACAAAATTAAACAACCTGGGGCTGGAGCAGTTTTTGCAATTACTAATTTGGGAACTAGCGGATTGCCCATGTTTAAAGCAGATTTAATTTAAGGCTTATTTCGAGGGGTAAACACTCGGGTAAACAGCTGCGAAATTAACGTGTAGAAATTGGAGGAAATCTTGGAGGTAATCTGCGAGGTAATCTGTCAAGGAAATCGGAGAAAATCTCATCTTTATCAAAAGTGGGATTTTTCTAAGCTATTTTTATGATTTTTCAAGGTAATCTTAAAGGAAATTCCAAGGAAATCATAATTAGGATTGAAATTATGAAATCTTAAGATTACCTCCTAAAAGGAAATCAGGTGTATCAATTTTTTTCAGCGGTTTACTCCTCGGTTTACTCATTTCATTGTACATATAGGCATAAAGAATATTCTTTTTAGTCAGGGCATATCCAGAAACTTGCATAAGAACATAAAACATAAGAATGCGATGCCGTGATTGGCATGCAAGATACATGGCGGTACATCAAGCCAATCACGGCTTCGCATTGATATGTTTTATGTTCTTATGCGAGCTTGTGAATAGGCACTTAATCTGTAGTTGTCTAACATAATAAATATAAATATGATATGTATGTACTGTGTTTGGGGGTATTTATTGTTTTTTTCGAAACCCTGAAATTCCTTTACCATTCGATAGTACTGTACCATTTATAGATTTATGATTTTTAGCGAAAATTTACCAGTATTTAACGAGTATTTTTCTACAAGGATTAACGAGTTTTCAGCGAGTAAAAAAACGTAGTTTTGCTTTCCCATTCTGAAAATTTCGGAAAGCCTTATATTCGTGCAAAAATTTTCAAGATTTTTTTTGCGTATTTTTGCGTTTTGTGACGTTTTATGTCGATATAAATCAATTTCGAGCAAAAAAAATTGTCTGTCGATCGGTCGTTCTGTCCGGGAAATCTTGTGGGCACGATAACTTAAGAACGCTTTGGCATACAGGTATGTTACCAAAAGTTCTCGCTTTGGATTGTTTTTGGTAAACATTGGGGTGGGCAAGGGGGCAAATAGGGTAAATACAGTAACTTTTCCCAAAAATTTGAAAATTGCTATATATTGGTTTTTGAGGTTGCTGAAATTAAACATGGTAATAAAAAATTTCTAACTCCACCCCACGGGGGTGAGGGGGTTAATATTTTTAAATATTTTCGTCAAAATTGGTTAATATGGTTGTTTTTGGGGACGACAAAACTAAATTTAATAAAAAAATTTTTCCAATTCTAGCCCCTAATGGGTAGGGAGTAGTTTTTGGGAAAATTTGTATATCTTAAGGTCAGAGTTACAAGGTTCTATACGAGATTTTTTTGTTTTCGAGATTTTGGTATTTTTAGGTTTGGTTTAATATACCAATACAAACCTAAAAATACCTAAATCTCAAAAACAAAAAAAAATGTATGGAATATTGTAACTCTGACCTCCTCGTAAAAATAAAATGTTTTTATAGTCGCTGAAACTAGATAATGATTTTCTCCGTCCATAAAGATTAATTTTTTTTTAATATTATGTTCATAATATTACTCTCTGGAACGAGTAAAAAAATTTCCTTGTAGAAAACTAGTAAAAACTCGTAAAATGAAAGTGTATTAATACTCGCTGAAACAAGTAAATAAATTTCCTCGTAGAAAACTAGTAATTACTCGTAAAAATAAAATCTAATATTACTCGCTGGGACGAGTAAAAAAAATTCCTAGTAGAAAACTAGTAAAAACTCGTAAATGGAAGTGTATTAATACTCGCTGAAACAAGTAAATAAATTTCCTCGTAGAAAACTAGAAATTACTCGTAAAAATAAAATCTAATATTACTCGCTGGGACGAGTAAAAAAAATTCCCTGTAGAAAACTAGTAAAAACTCGTAAATGGAAGTGTATTAATACTCGCTGAAACAAGTAAATAAATTTCCTCGTAGAAAACTAGTAATTACTCGTAAAAATAAAATCTAATATTACTCGCTGGGACGAGTAAAAAAAATTCCTAGTAGAAAACCGAGTAGAAAACTAGTAAAAATTCGTAAAATGAAAGTGTAATAATACTCGCTGAAACAAATAAAAAAATTTCCCTGTAGAAAACTAGTAAAAACTCGTAAATGGAAGTGTATTAATACTCGCTGAAACAAGTAAATAAATTTCCTCGTAGAAAACTAGTAATTACTCGTAAAAATAAAATCTAATATTACTCGCTGGGACGAGTAAAAAAAAATCCCTGTAGAAAACTAGTAAAAACTCGTAAATGGAAGTGTATTAATACTCGCTGAAACAAGTAAATAAATTTCCTCGTAGAAAACTAGTAATTACTCGTAAAAATAAAATCTAATATTACTCCCTGGGACGAGTAAAACAAATTCCTAGTAGAAAACCGAGTAGAAAACTAGTAAAAATTCGTAAAATGAAAGTGTAATAATACTCGCTGAAACAAGTAAAAAAATTTCCCTGTAGAAAACTACTAAAAACTCGTAAATGGAAGTGTATTAATACTCGCTGAAACAAGTAAATAAATTTCCTCGTAGAAAACTAGTAATTACTCGTAAAAATAAAATCTAATATTACTCGCTGGGACGAGTAAAAAAATTCCCTGTAGAAAACTAGTAAAAACTCGTAAATGGAAGTGTATTAATACTCGCTGAAACAAGTAAATAAATTTCCTCGTAGAAAACTAGTAATTACTCGTAAAAATAAAATTTAATATTACTCCCTGGGACGAGTAAAAAAAATTCCTAGTAGAAAACCGAGTAGAAAACTAGTAAAAATTCGTAAAATGAAAGTGTAATAATACTCGCTGAAACAAGTAAAAAAATTTCCCTGTAGAAAACTAGTAAAAACTCGTAAATGGAAGTGTATTAATACTCGCTGAAACAAGTAAATAAATTTCCTCGTAGAAAACTAGTAATTACTCGTAAAAATAAAATCTAATATTACTCGCTGGGACGAGTAAAAAAATTCCCTGTAGAAAACTAGTAAAAACTCGTAAATGGAAGTGTATTAATACTCGCTGAAACAAGTAAATAAATTTCCTCGTAGAAAACTCGTAAAAATAAAATCTAATATTACTCGCTGGGACGAGTAAAAAAAATTCCTAGTAGAAAACTAGTAAAAACTCGTAAAATGAATGTGTATTAATACTCGCTGAAACAAGTAAATAAATTTCCTCGTAGAAAACTAGTAATTACTCGTAAAAATAAAATCTAATATTACTCGCTGGGACGAGTAAAAAAAATTCCTAGTAGAAAACTAGTAAAAACTCGTAAAATGAAAGTGTATTAATACTCGCTGAAACAAGTAAATAAATTTCCTCGTAGAAAACTAGTAATTACTCGTAAAAATAAAATCTAATATTACTCGCTGGGACGAGTAAAAAAAATTCCTAGTAGAAAACTAGTAAAAACTCGTAAAATGAAAGTGTATTAATACTCGCTGAAACAAGTAAACAAATTTCCTCGTAGAAAACTAGTAAATAATTGTAAAAAAAGTGAAAAATATATTCAAAATACTCGTAGAAACGCGTTAAATGAATTTACTCACTCAAACTCGTAGAGTTTGTAGAGTTTTTATTAGTAAATACATTTACTCGTTAAAGCATATAGGCTTTGGGGCCACTTGCACCAACGATGCTTTAACTTTAAACTTGGATTAAATTGACGGTCAACCAATCAGAACGCAGCATTTTTAACTTAAACTCGGTTTAGTCGAGATAATCCCAGAACAAAAATTGGTGCAAATGGCCCTTACTATAGTAAAAACTTGTAAAGGTTTTACGAGTTTTAACTAGTTTCTACTAGTTTGTTTCATTAGGGTTATTTCACAATCACAAATCTCCACAAACAGCCCTAGGGCTTAAGCTCGAAATAGCAAAAAGTTATGCATTAAAATAATGCTGCCAACAAAAGAATACCTTCCGCAATAGCTGCCAACAAAAGAATACATCGCCCAATAGCATAGACAAAAAAATCTGAGTTGAAAAAATAATTCTAATATAGGTAATTGTTTCAAAAAATCTTTTTTTTCGAAAAATTAAAAAAAAATAAATAAGTAATTATTATTATTATTATTATTTCCTTTTCATAAAATATGTAATTTTACACCATTTTGTATTTATTTATTTATACCAGCTGTCGATTCACCCTCATTAGTAATTACTTTGTCTTATAAGACTGGACTGCCTATAGGCAGTTCCGGGCACAGCCAGCACGGGCCCGCAGCCTCGCGGGCACAAAAAGGTCGGAGGATCCCCAAAAAACAGACTTCTAAATAAAAATAAGTTTTAAATTCAAATAAACTTCAGCATTAATGCAATTGCACTTTAGGCGTTGCCTGTAAATTTTTCTTTTTCAAAAAAAGTTTCTCCGAATTTGATGTTGATATCTCAACTCGTTCAAAATGTAAGATGGGGTGACTTTTGGACCGAACTGTAACCGAAATTTGATGTTGATATCTCAACTCGTTCAAAATATAAGATGGGGTGACTTTTGGACCGAACTGTATACAAATTGACTGCTTTTGTAGGCAGTTATTTGAATTTCCCAGATTTCCTTTATGCAACCAATTACAATAGGCCATATGGAAGTGTGTTGGCACACAGCGCACCAAATGGATGTGACCGGCTCGTCATCAAGCGTGGTGCATTCCGATTGGTTCAAACCAGACTACCAGCTCGATTCTAGAATTTCTAGCATTAATGAAAGTGTATTCTTGACTGGTGTGTCACATTTTGTACCGGTGTCTGTTAATAATCGGGTTTTTCATGTTTTAAGCGAGAAAATCAAACTGCAAAAATGAAGCAGTTCGGAATTGTGCTTGTAGCTTTATTTGCCCTTATTGGTAAGTACAAAAAAACACTATTTCCTTTAAATTTTGAAATGGGGTTTGAGGCATTTTGTTTATGTAGAACAGCTCGTACAACTCCTTTAATAATTAGCGTAGTTTGTATTATACTATTCACAGCTCCTGCGCTAGAATAGTATTATACGGTAGTTTCGAATTTCCCAAAATCGCCAAAAAACGTCCTAGACAAAAAATTCTTGGATACAAATGTATTTCATGAAAAAATAAGAATCTTTGAAAATGTACGTCTGTCTGTCTGTGTCCGCCTGTCCGTCCGTCTGTCTGTCTGTCTGATGTCACATTTTTTGTAGACACGATAACTCAAGAACGAATAATCCGATCGACTTGAATTTTCAGGAAAAATCAAGATCTATGAGGGGAAGATCTCTATTTTTTTTTTCAAAGTAATCCGACCAAAAACAAAAAAGTTATGGGGGGTTAAATAAAAAATTCTAGAGCTTGCGAAACTTTTACATACTTTATGGTCCATTTTAATTTTAAAACAGTTTGATTATTTTGTATAAATTTGGGGGCTATTTTAAAATAACGGTGCAAAAACTGAATAAATTTTACACAGTTTTACAATTTAAAATATCACAATAATAGTTTTGCCATTTTAAACAAAACCTTAAGAAGGGGAAATTTTGGAGTGTTACGCCCATGTTAATTTTTAAAGTATAGGAAAATAGCGTTACAGGGGGGGTCCAAAATGATCAATATTTGCGTTACGTAATACTTGAACGTTCCCTAAAAAGCAATACAATTTAAAAAATTTTAATGTCGAAAGTTATATTTTTTTTTTCAGATAAATGATTTTATTTTAAAACACATTGCAATATTTTCAATGGAGCCGACCTTTCAAAATTACTGGGGGCCAAAGTTTTTTATGGTAAAAAAAAGTTATAAACTTTTAAAATGAAAAGTTTAAAAAAATATTAAAAACTGTAAAGTTTTTATAATATTTAAAGGTACAGACAATATTCCAAAGGGGGCCAGATCACCAGTTGTGCCAACTACTATTTTTATTTCTTTTTATAATAATAATAATAATAATTGCGGCTTATTTATTTTAAATATGCTACCTACAATATACAATATAAAATTTAGTACATTAATTGATTTGTAGGTGGCCACAAATGATGAAATGTATTTTTTTAAGTTCTTATTTTTTATGATTATTGAATTTCCTCATAAATTTTAGTGGGCGTAACCTGTTTAATTACATATCCAGAATAATTTAAGACTTCTATGCTAAAACTACATAAAAAATAATAGCTTGTTCAAAAAATTCCCATGGATTTTTTTTAATCTGATCATCAGAAAAATGTGGTTAAAATATTATTTTTCCAATTTTTTCAGATTTCAAAATATGGAAGATTAACTTTTTGTAAGAAAATTAGGGAATTCCAGAAAAAATATTAATTTTTTAATTAATTAAAATTAATAATTAATAGTATATTATTCAATGAGTATAATAGCTATTAATCATTCGGGTGATTAGGTCACTCGCCTTTCGGCTCGTGTCCCAAAATTCACCCTCATTGATTAATAGCTATTATACGCGAGTAGAATTCTATACTTTATCCACGGTCGTTTTAAATTTATCTAAATCTAAATAAAAAAATATTAAAAAAAGTTCTTATAAACGTATGTCCGAAAACGACTCGTAGCTCCTACGCCCCTTTAAAAGGGATTCTAAAAATTCGATTTTTATTTAATAACTCAGGAACCCTTTGTGTTAAAGCAACAAGGGATTGCTTGTGATGTTTCTTTATTAAGGCCTATTAGCCAATGGTATTTGTTATTATTTACTTCAACCAGGGACGTCCGAAATGGGGGGCTCTTATCACTGTTTTACCCCAAACTATTTGCTGCTTAACTTTTTTGTGGGTTTATTATTAAAATAGTATTGACCAATTATAAACACATAAAAAAGTACTGTTCTCATACCGTAGGATGAACCGTTTTCGAGAAAAATACAATTAAAGGCAAAATTACATGTAATTTTGTGTATACACGTTTCGAGAATTAAAAAATAAACATTAAAATGTTAAAAACTAAAATTTTAATAAGCAACGGTGATTCTACATAAAAAGCTAAAAAAAAGTATATACATGTAGGTCCAAAAATCGTTTTTAAGGGTAATATGGCCCTTTAAAAATGGTGTATTTTGGGACACTGTAATTCCCTTAGAATTTATTTTTAGAACTACATGTACAGATACTTTTTTTCTTGTTTTTTTGATGTACAGTAACCATACATCACTAAAATCTTGGTTTTTAATAATTTACTTTTTAATTTTTGGTCCTCAAAACCTATCATTTTTCCTTTAATTGCATTTTTCTCGAAAACGGTTCATCCTACGGTAATAGTACAAGTACAAGAGTACCTTTTTTATTTATTTTTATCTGAGGCATACTATTCTAGTAATAAACGCACAAAGAAGTAATGCAGCAAAAAGTTTGGGGCAAAAAAGTGATAAGACCCCCCACCATTTCGGACGTCCCTGGTTGAAGTAACTACATGCAAATACCATTGGCTAATAGGCCTTAATAAAGAAATGGCACATGCAAAACATTATTACTTTAACACAAAGGGTTCCTAAATTATTAAATAAAAGTATAATTTTTATAATCCCTTTTAAAGGGGCGTAGCTTATTTTTATTTAGAATCGCTCTGTAAAAGGAAGTGCGTTAGTTCTGACACCCTGTATGTAAATTTGTTTCATAAAAAAATAAGCAACTTTTTTTTTCAAATGTCCGTCTGTCCGTCTGATGTCACGATTTTTGTAGACACAATAACTCAAGAGCAAATAATCCGATCGTATTGAAATTTTCAGAAAAAATCAAGTTCTATTGTTCCCCCCAAAATCAAAACAGTTATGGCGGGTTAAACTTTTAAAAAAATCGAAAAATGCTGAAAGAAAATTCCGATTAAGGTAATTTTCTTTAGGAAAAATTACTTTTATTATAAGGATCAATTCTACAAAAAAATAAATAAATAAATAAAAATGAAATATTTTGAAATTTTTTTAAAATTCTTTTTAGAGTTAAAAAAAATCGGTTTTCGCTAAAAGAAAATTTAATACAAAAGATTTTTTTGAAAACTTTTTTTTTTGTAAAAAATTTTTTTTAAAAAGTTCAAACAAACAATATACTATTAACTGTGAATAATATATATAATGTATAATTGAATGCGTAACATTACATATCTTCACGGCTTGTTTATTATTTTTAAGACTGAAAAAATGATAATATAATAAAATATTTAAAAGAAAATGTAATTTTCTATGCGCCTGTAACGACAGTTACCATGGAATTACCTTCAATACTATGTTAATATCCCTCCAGTGGCGACGCGTCGACCCTGCAGGCTGCAGGGTGTGCATATATGAAGAGTGCAACATAAGGGCCTAACCCACACAATTATTACAGAAGAAGCAAAATGTGATTAAATTTGTTTCCAGTGAAATTTATACTTAATATTAATTATATTTTAATAGTGTTTGATTGTTTACATCGTTTTATGTAGATTTCAACAAAAAAAAAACTTGAAATAGGGGCCTAAACAATGTCCTTAATTATCAAAAGCCTAACCCACACTTGGGTTGTGTTTGAATAGAATCTTCTCTTTGCTAGTCCGAAATAGGTCCATAAGCCTTTTTTAATCAAGAATAGTTAACGGTAAACATTTGGGTGGGGCAAAAAAGCAAATTATTCAAAAAGCCTTACCCTCGCGTTTATTATAAGATTGTTTTTTTTTAATAAAATCTTGTTTTGTCTGGTATTAAATAAGTTCATACCGTTTTTTATTAAGAAAAGGTAACGGTAAATATATGGGTGGAGCAAAAAAATAAATTATTAAAATTAGCACCCCTAACCTTATTTTTTAATGCATTTTTGCCACTTCTAGTAACATATTAGGAATTTTTATTAACTAGGGCGATAAAGTACGTTAACTAGTACCCGTTCAAGCAAAAACCGCATTTCGCAAAAAATGAGGGTTAGGCCCTTATGTTAGTTGAACTATTCATATGTGTATATATGCACCCAACTAATCAGTATTAATTGTGTGGATATGCACAGTGTGCATTAACAAGCATTGTATACATGTGTGGGAAATATAAATATATGATAGAGCAAGATACAAATGTTACCTATGCTTTGATTTATAATAATAGTTATTTATGGTACTAGTGGGCAAACGAGGCGTCAGCCAAGCAGGTTAATTTTCGAGAGGGCAATATCGGTTTACCCATGAGTGCCATGCAAGGTTTTATCCAATAAATAGCTTAGGAATTCAAATTCTTATAAAAATATTAATTCCTAAGCTATTTATTGGATAAAACCTTGTATGGGTAATGGGTAAACCGATATTGCCCTCTCGAAAATTAACCTGCTTGGCTGACGCCTCTCATGGACAATATCTTACTTTACCCACTAGTACTATAAATAACTATTTCTCGTTTTTATATAAAATGCCTTAAACAAATCTTGGGAATAAATAAATGATTATGACTAATAATTAACACGTGATAATGCAATTAAATTTATTTTTTTTAGGGTGTACAAAATCTGATGTTGACCCTATGGTTCAAGGAACTGTTGAAACTGTTGATCTTGATTTAGGTGCTAGTAGGGAAGGTTCACGAACAGGTAATTTGATCACTATCTTATTTTTGCATAATTCATCAGGTGTTCATGAATTAAAATATTCGTATTTTTCTTAAAATTCAATACATCTATTGGCTTCGATAACTTTACTTGAATCCAGCCATATCTGTAAAATATTTATTTTATAGTTTTTTAATATTATATTACATACATTTTTAATATTTACATATACTGCCCCACTAAGCTAGAAATTAGTTACTCGATTTGTCAATAGCAGCGTTTTCAAAATATTACATCAGAGTTGACAGGAAAACGTCGCAAAGGGAGTTATTGCTTTTTAGCTTAGTGGCAGTATACATATACTATGTATTCTTCTTCTTTTTCAAAATGTACTTTTCGACACTAAATTAAAGTACCCAAAAGGACTTAATGGTCTTGAACTCTCTTTTTCTTTGACCAGGTAAAAGTATTAGAGACTTGAAGCGAGTCTCTCTAATCGCTTCAACTAAATATAATTCCTTATTCACATAACCTCACAAAAAAAAAGTGGTTAACCCACAAAAGTACATCACAAACATCAAATATTCTCTTTAAATTAATTTAAATATGTAGAACGGTTTCGCAGTATAGATATTTTCTTAACAATCACATTTTAACATAAAATAGTCTGGCTGTGACTAACACCGTTAAATGAATTAACAATCGCGCCGTAGATTTGTTACCGGTTCCGCGTAAGGAACGCAACTCCATATACTCTGTATAGTGTTTCGTACAAAATTAACAAAAACAAGTAATGGCGTGTTTCTGGTTTCAGACAATACATTCAGAATTATTTTTGCTGCGTTTAAAGCTGTAAAAATTACAATAGTTTACGAACTTCAACTTTTTCGCGCGTCAGTTCTTTTTACATATTTTTAGCCTCTAGCGCTCTATATCGTCACTGAAATTGCAAAAGGTCGTGTGTAAAAGTTTTATTTTTTTGTGCTAAATTGTAGGAAACCTAAATGGAATAAAATTAAACTTCACACTTCACACAGTGTAAAGTTTAATGTTCACTCTATTCAGATACCCTACTGAATTGTGGAGTTCTATTAAAATGCCACAATTTAGCACCAAAATAAAAAAAAAGTAAAATTTTGACCTACAACTTTTCGCACTTCCAGTGACGATATGTGGCACTGGATCGGATGGATTCGTAGCCAAAATTATTTTTCTCGAACCGAATTAAATATCAAAAATTAAACATTCAATATAGTGGCTGTAAAACTTTCTATTCGCAACTGTATATGTAATACATGCATTACATGTATTAAGAAAGTTTGGGAAGTACTTGATTTCTTGTCCCACTGTTTTCCACACCTGGACCTGACCTGTAATAAAAAATAGAGACCAGTAAACTAATTATTACTGGTCTGCAATTTAAATCATTAATTTCCGCTAGATGACGCCAGCGATTAAAATATCATTATTAATGCATAAAGCAACATAGCTGAACTGCTGTTGTCATGATAAACACGAATATAATCTAATACATGTCGTTTAAAAACTTAAATGTACAGTTTTAGTCAACAGTGCCTTGTGAGCTATCAACAAATGTTTTTTGTGGTTGTTTATCTGGGTTACGCTTATGTGTTATTCAGTTTTATATGATTGTACTTTTCTTGTGAAATGCAGGAAAAAATATTTGTGTTGAATATGAAAAGAACTAAAAAACTAAGTATTATAGTATCATTTTCTTCATTTGAATTCAAACATCTAGGTTTCAAAAAAAATAGTACTTTATTTTTAAATAAAAACAGTTGCGAATAATATAGTATAGAGGTCTCTCGGAAAACGGTACTTTTCCTCGATAAATGGTCTCGGAAAAGTATTATTTTCCGAGTCGACATGTAATCTACTATTAATATCGCTATAGCTATATAAAAAAGCCAAATCAATTTTTTAAATTAATTATACCTATCCTACAAAACCTTCCAATACCCCTTTTTTGATGTTGCCGTATTTTTGAATCCGACCTATTGAATTTTTAATATTTGTTATTACATTCAGTTTTAGCGACTTCGAGTTCAAATACGTAAAACATATTGTAAACTAGGGTAATTAAAGGAAAGTTTTATACAATGGGCGAGTTGAAAATCTTTTTTGGGGAAATTATCTCTAAAAACCCATATGCCGATTTTCAATAGAATAACGGAGATATGCGAATTTGATAAGATCCCAGAATAGCCCGTTATCCAGGTTATATCCAACAGACGGGGTTATATCGAACGCCACGTAATTATTTTATGTTGATGATGATATTTTAAGGATTTTAAGAACACAGGTCTTTAAAACATCAAAATCCCTAAAATATTAACAGCGAGGTAAAAAATTATATAATTACATGCAGTTCGAAATAAACTCTTAAGAAATCAATTCAGTATATACCTATTTTTAGGGTGTCAACGAGCCCATTGCTTTTATAATAAGTAGTAATGATCTTACTTTTGATTTTCTGTTATCGGTTTTTCATATTTTTCTTTTGGTCCGTGCATTTCCAATAATTTTTTACATTCGTTTAAATCTTTTTCATCAAACTTTGCAATATTTTCATGTCTACTATAAAATTTTGGTGTAATTATAGGCCCTAATAACAAATTTGTTTAGTACACCAAAACCAAAATACCAAATATACTACAAACATAAAATTATAATTTTATGTTTGTAGTATATTACATATATGTTATACAGCCTGTTCCAGAACTCGCGTACCGAAATTTAAGAGGTGATTCTACATCCAAAAATATGAAAAAAAGTTTCTATAAAGGTTGGTCCGGAAATGAGCCCTAAGGGAGCTACGGCCCTTCGAAGATGACGTATTGAATGGGGAACAAAAAAAAGCACCAATAAAATTTTAATGCTGCAGGGTGATTCTTCATTTAAAACTGAGCAAAAAAGTATTATACACCAAAACACCTAAATTTAATATTAAAGGAGTAATAGCCTTTTAAAAAGTAACGTTTTTGGTGGCACAAAATGTTACTTTCTCTTAATTGAATTTTTTTTTGATAACGGTTATATATATGATATTTTATATGTATTTTTACTCTAGAAATCTATATTTTTTACAACAAATCCAAAAAACATACACATAGAAAAGTTTGGGGCAAAAATGTTTTAAGCCTCATATATTTTGTCCGTCTGGGCACGCCTCTGGATAAATTAAAAAAATAAATTAACATAAACTTATTGCCCTTATTAATACTAGTATACATGCAAAAGCTCGCCGCTCTAGCTTAAACGGTACCCGAGTTATTAATTAAAAACCTTATTTTTATTACAATTTTAAAGGGCCCTAGATCCCTTAGGGCTCATTTCCGGACCAACCTTTATAGGAACTTTTTTTATATTTTTGGATCTAGAATCACCTCTTAAATTTTGGCATGCCAGTTATGGATCACCCTGTATATATACACAGGCCCAAAAAAAAAAACAAAAGTGGTCTGCGCCATGGATAAGACCATGATATTCCTATGTATTTTCGCCCTCTGAAACCGAATCTGAACTTAGTTTAACCCCTACATGCCTGGATTTTTCTCTACAGCCGCACTGTGCTACCAAGCGTGAAAAAAGTGACCACAAAAATTTTATTGTGTATGTCAATTTTTAATAATTAGTAAGACATAAAAAATATGTTTCTTTTTTTTTAATACTTTCCATTGAAAAATTTAGAGGAAAAAGGAAAAAAACGGGAATAAAGTCCAAACCAAAATTATTTTATTGTGTATTTCAACCGACCGCAAAAGTACTTTGGCGGGATGCAGCGCGCCAAAATAAAACAAAAGAAAGTCTTAACAAAAGTGTCACTTTTAACTTGATATTTGGTTGGTCTAAAAATTTTGGTTTTTATTGCAGACCGTAGGATATCAAAATCTGCACCATGGACTACCAATAGTAAAAAAAATAAATTGGCGCTTAGTTCACTTTGGCTTTAGACCGACCATTTCTAACCGAAAAATGTCACTTTGGAATACAAGCGAATAAAAACATATTTTATATGTCTTACTAATCATTTAAAGTTGAAATGCACAATAAAATAATTTTGGTCACTTTTTTCCCGTTTGGTAGCATAGTGCGGCTGTAAAGAAAAATCCAGATGTAGGGGTTAACCTGAGCCCAGATTCGGTTTCACGGGCGAGAATACATCATGGTCTAATCCATGGCGCATACCACTTTTGTTTTTTTGTGGGCCTGGGTTATTATTATTGTACCTACTAAAAGCATACAAATAGGAATTAAAAGTTGCAAATATGTTTTGATAAAAAAATGCTATTAGAAATAACATTTTATCAAATTATGTATCATAATAAAAGTTTAATTTATTCAGGGTTAAAAGTTTAAGGTGAAAGGTGCTTTTTAACTAACACAAGAAAAAAAAACAAAGAAGAGTTTAAACATGTTTAAACTCCGATAAAGTTTTAGATGTCACATGCAAAAATTAAATAATCTTAAAACTGCCACTAATATAATGAAGTCCTGCTTTTCTTTCTGGGAAAATGGGTAACTAACCTATATTTAACGGTTTTCCTACTTGAACGTTTGATCTACCCAAAATATTTTTATCAATAAAACACAATTTAAATGGTTTTCTGAAATCACTTTGAACACAAAACAAACTTGTGACTTCCATTTTGGTTTTAAGTTTGATCAATAAATAACAAGACCAGTTGTTTCCCCTTTTTCGACCACATAAATAAAGTCTTGTAATCAGGGGCGTAACCAGGTCCAAATTTTGGGGGGGCTTGAGCCCCCTATATGTATATATGTATATTTAAAAAATATATGCGTAATTTTATTTTTAAGGGCTACTCGATTGCTTGCCTGAACTCCGCTACGCGTCGTTCAGGCAAATGCAATCTAGTGCGGAAAAGAGGCTCTTTCCGCACTTGTTAGGAAAATAGCTATTGACAAATTTTCATATGAAAAATTTCAAGTTTACATTCTCATCTGTTATGTTTCCATAGAAGCCAATCGGGTGATTTACCCACTTTTATAGGTAATTGTAACAGCTTCTGGTATTGGTAGAAACGAAACGTTTTTATCTCAAAATTTCATACATACACCTCCCACTCAAATTTTGCTCATTTTTTTTTGTTGCTGTATAATTACATATGTAATTTTTTTAACGTGAGTTCTGGTACACCCTGTATACTCTTCACGTTGGATAGTTTATTTCATTTTCCAAAATACTTAAAGTTAAGTTAAAATTATCCAATTTAAGCGCAAAATAAATAAACACCCGGGAATAGGTTCGAACCTGGTACAGCAGATTTATTAGCTCCACCCACTGTACTGTTGGTATCACAATGGACGCAAAGTTTGTGTTTAAGACACCCTAGCTATGGGTCAATTATTCTTTCTAAAAGTGTACATGTCGCATAGGAGACTCGTTATCCTAGCTCTAGACCATCGGGTCTGTTAAAAAAAAAAACATTCTTAAAGTTTAGTACAGTGTTACGGTGGATTTTGCTAAAAACTTGATATACATTTTCCAATCATTCAAGCATGTCACATGATCATAGAGTGGGAGAGAGCGCACTACAGTAACGTGACTAGCTTGATTGCTTTAAAGACCTTTATAATATAATATTGTAGTTTACATCATTTGGAGGGCTGAAAATACAAATAGACCAAGTCCAATTTGTTATGTTTTATTGTATTGTTGGATTCAGCTTGATTAGCTTTATGCCAATATAAATAGACTGTGGTTATCGAACGCGAAAACAATAAAACACGTATAATACCTAACATAGTACATGAGAACTTAAAACTTTAAGGTCGTTTTCTGAAAAACAAAAAACATGGTGTTGGTTTGTCTGTTCGTATTCTCAGCCTTCCATTTTAATTAAATTATCGGTAAAATAAACTAAAAATTCAACTAATACTTCTCTTTCAGATGCTGAAGCTGTAAAGAGAGAGGAAGAAGCGATAAAATTGGATGGTTTAAATGTCGCCCAGCTCAAAGAATTACGTGACAAGGCTGAAAAGTTTACTTTCCAGACCGAGGTGAATCGTATGATGAAGCTCATTATCAATTCTTTGTACAGAAATAAAGAGGTAAGTAAAATGATGCTTACAATATGTCAAGACCGTCTTAGCAAGACGTATCTACGAAAAAAAAACTTGTTAAACAAGGATACTGAAAACGAATAGAACCGGAAATCTTTTTTTAGATATGACAGCTTGTCTCAGGGCGGCAGAATATGAGTGTAAATATAATAACTTTTTCAAAGTTTCTTATTTTTTCATTGACATATTTGTATCCAAGAATTTTTAGTTTGGGACGTTTTTTGGCGATTTTGGGAAATTCGAAACTACCGTATAATACTATTCTAGCGCCACGCGCTGTGAATAGAATAAAAAAGCAGATTAAAGCTGAATAAATAAGCTAACTGACCAATGAATTAGTTTAACTGAGAAAAATTTATGATTTACTACTTTTTTTGGTGCTTAGGGGTAGTTTAACCATCTTTGTGGGAGTTGATTTTTATCAAATCCAAGTGTGATACTTAACGTGTTTTTATGTTTCATATTACAGAAAAATGTGTTTTTTATTTTTTTAATCCCTTTAAAGAGGTTAAAAATAAAAAATTCAAAATATTAAAAAAACTCATGTTTCTATAATATGAAACATAAAAAACACCTAAAGGGGTTTGATAAAATCTACCCCCACAAAGAGGGTTAAACTACCCCCAAGTAAATCATAAAGTATCTCAAGAAAAATCGAGTTAAAGGGATCCAGCCAGTTATGTTTAATAAAATGTGAGAAAGTTTAGATTATAAAATTCAATTCAAGTTGAATGACCAGACAAAAATTTTGAGCACTTATACCTTACATTTATTATCCTTATTTTTTCAGATTTTCTTGAGAGAGTTGATCTCGAACGCCTCGGATGCTCTAGACAAAATTCGAATGCTCTCCCTCACAGATAAGGATGTTCTAGACTCCACGTCCGAGATGAACATCCGAATCAAGGCAGACAAAGAAAACAACATGTTGCACATAACCGACACCGGTATCGGTATGACCAAACAAGACCTGATGAATAATCTAGGTAGGTACATACTACAGTCGAAACCGGTTATAAAAACCTCTCAGGGGATCAGTCAAAGTACGTTTTTATAACCGATAGTCTTATTAACAGATAGTGACTATATTTTTTATATTTACTTTTCATTTTTTTTCTATGTATACATAATATATAATGATTTTTTTATTCGATTGAATCTAAAAGCGACACTTTTTGTTTTACGGGCGAAAAGTTGAACTTTGTGGCCCTAGGGCCAAAAAGTTTTTTTCGTCCGCTAACTAAAACTTGTTATTTTTAAGCTTTTTAAAAGAAGATGCTTTACCTTTACTGTAATATTTATAAAGAAATATGACCTTTTGGTCACTTATGTTGAAATAACCGTTCTTTTTGACCAGATACAGTTATTATTAGTAGAACTAGAACCATAGACTATAACTATCCTAGGCATAGGTTAGCCACTTTTGAGAAGGGTCTCTACTACTCCGCAATATCATTTTTTAATCGTCTTCCCAACGAAATAAAAATTTTAGAGTCACCCAGATTATTTAAAAGATATTTAGGTAACTTTTTAGTTAATTTAGAACCCTATAAGCTAAATGACTATGTTAATCCTTTGACATAATTCTTCTTGTTTGACAATATTTTTTCCTTATTTTCGGTTCAGAGGTTACTTTTTGTTTTTTTTTGTAAAAAAAAATTACTGTAGAATTTGTACTGTAATATTGAAAAATAAAGTATATTATTATTATTATTATTATTATTATTATTATTATTATTATTATTATAATCATTTCATACAAAATAAAAAAAAAATCCATAACATAACCTCAAAATATATGTCAACTGTATTCACCCACTAAAATAAATTAAAAAGACAAAATTTCAATTGTAAAATCACTTTCAATATTTATAATATTCATAGAACGGTTTCACAAGTATTATTTTCACAACAGACACATTTTAACAGAAATTAATCACCAAGCTATAGCTTTTTTAATTTGAAAATGAAACCGCAAGCAAAAGAAACTATTCAATTGTTTTTGTAGCGATTTGATTGAACAGAAATTTGTCATGGATAACTAGATAAGTAATAAGACAGTAAAAACAAATATTTTTTGCACTTTAAAATTAAAGTATATTTTAATAATTTATTATAACTAGTAACAATCGAATAAAAAATATTCCATAATACACGGGCAAAAAGTTAAATTTCGATTTCGTAGGTTTATTACCCTCGGGCCGGCCCTATCGGCCGGCCCTCGGCTTCGTAAAACCTACTCAATCGAAAAATTTAACTTTTCGCCCTTGTATTATAAATAAGTATTTGAATACGTGACAGCACTCATCCAACGACTGTCTTGTCTTGCCGTTAGTAGATTTTTTTTCTGTGAACATGGCAAAAAACACACCGCACATTTGACTCCAAAGTATTAAAAAAAAGTAGGTTGTTAAGGAAATTTTTTAGGTCATCGGTTGTAATAATGATTTTAAAATATTTAAAAAATGGGTTGCTATTATCGATGTTGCACTAAGCGGTTTAATTTTATGAAGTATTATATGGGAGTAGGTCTGGATTCGTTACTACCCGTTTGTATATTCAATACGTTGCTGTAACCGGTCGCAGAAAAAACATTTATTTTAATAAATAATTATTATTGAGATAAATAAGTCTCTAGCTTAAATCCAAATTAGACTCCTTATTATCTTCTTCTCGACAATGTCACCTCTATATACTTTATTTTTAGGCACCATCGCGAAGTCTGGTACTGCCGAGTTCCTGAGCAAAATGCAAGATGCCGATACTGCACAGGACATGAACGACATGATTGGTCAGTTTGGAGTAGGGTTTTACTCGGCCTTCTTGGTCGCTGATAAAGTTATTGTCACGACCAAGCACAATGACGATAAACAGTATATCTGGGAATCGGATTCTTCTAGTTACACCGTAGTGGAAGATCCTCGTGGAAATTCTTTGAAAAGAGGTAAGCCCCTATTGGGAAACTAATTATAATTATTATAATAATTTAAATTTTGTGAAGGCGACAAGTAAATAAACACACACCCTAAAAACTGGTTCGAACGTCATTTAAAAACGGTAGTTCCCTCTACTACTATCCCACATAAATCCTGGACTTAGAGGATGCCTAATTAAGTAGAACAGTATGAGGTTAAACAAACATGTCAATGTTTGTATAACCTCGTACTATTTTAGTTATTTTAGGTTAGTCAAACATATCATGTCGTTAATTGTATTTTAGTAAAATTTATTGATTTAAATATTTTTAATATTTTTCGTTCTTTTCAGGTAGCACAATCAGTTTACAGTTGAAACCAGAAGCCAAAGACTTCTTGGAACAAGAAACCGTCCGCAATCTAATCCAGAAATACTCCCAATTTATCAACTTCCCAATCTACATGTGGACAAGCCATACCGAGTCCGTCGAAGAGCCAATGGAAGACGATGAAAAGTCGGAGGAAAAACCAGAAGAACCAAAAACCGACGACGAAGATGTCGCTGTAGAGGAAGAAAAAGAAGAAGACAAACCAAAAACAAAGAAAGTAGACAAAACCGTATGGGACTGGGAGTTGTTAAACGACAGTAAACCAATTTGGACCAGAAAACCGTCAGAGGTAGAGGACAAAGAATATGACGACTTCTACAAATCACTAACCAAAGACACGAAAGAACCACTGTCGAAAATTCATTTTGTTGCAGAAGGAGAAGTAACTTTCAAAGCTTTGTTGTATGTTCCCAAAGTTCAGCCCTCTGAAAGTTTCAACCGCTACGGAACTAAAACTGACAACATCAAACTTTACGTCAGAAGAGTTTTCATTACTGACGAATTCAATGATATGATGCCAAGTTTCTTGAACTTCATCCGTGGTATTGTTGATTCAGATGATTTGCCTCTGAATGTATCGCGTGAAACTCTTCAACAACATAAGCTGATTAAAGTTATCAAGAAAAAGCTGGTTCGTAAGGTATTGGATATGTTGAAGAAAATTCCAGCAGAGGAGTATGCCGAATTCTGGAAAGAATTTTCAACTAATATTAAACTTGGATGTATGGAAGATCCAGCTAATAGGACAAGATTGGCCAAATTGTTGATGTTCTTGAGTTCTCATTCGGATGAAATGACTAATTTATCTGATTACGTGAAAAGAATGAAACCAAAACAAGATAAAATCTTCTACATTGCTGGAGCTTCAAAAGATGAAGTAAAAAAATCGCCTTTTGTTGAAAGATTGTTACGTAAAGGATACGAAGTATTGTACTTGGTAGAAGCAGTGGACGAATACGCAATCTCGGCTTTACCAGAATTCGAAGGCAAAAAGTTCCAAAATGTAGCTAAAGAAGGCTTTTCTTTAACGGAAGCGGAAGGAGGTAAAGAAGCTTTGGAAGCTTTAAAAAAGAACTTCGAACCTTTGACCAAATGGTTGAACGATGATGCTTTGAAAGATCAAATATCCAAAGCAACAGTCTCCGAGAGATTAAGCGACTCCCCGTGTGCTTTAGTGGCCAGTATGTTCGGCTGGACCGGAAATATGGAAAGGCTCGCTACATCAAACGCTCACCAGAAGTCGGACGATCCACAAAGATCATACTACTTGAACCAAAAGAAAACATTGGAAATCAACCCACGGCATCCTTTGATGAGGGAGTTGTTGAAAAGGGTCAACGATGATCCAAGGGATCCAACTGCTAAAGATATGGCTTTAATGATGTTCAGAACTGCAACTTTAAGATCTGGTTATATGTTAAGAGAAACTGCAGATTTTGCGATGTCTGTTGAAGCTATGATGAGGAAGTCTTTGGGAATTCCTCTGGATGAACAAGTGGAGGAAGAAGAAGACATTCCAGATGATGGTCCATCAGAAGAAGAAATTAAAGATGATGAAAATGAAGATCATGACGAATTGTAAATTTTAGGTTAATAAATGTGTGATTCTGTTATTGAATGAATGTTTGGTGTACAAACTTTAAAGACTGTTTTATTATGTAATTGTAATTTAAATTATACTATTATTAAATAATACGTAATTTAAATAATGTTATCGTTTTTTTTTTTAATTTAATCTGTCTTTGAAATACTGTCAAAATCAACTAAAAACTATTAAAATTAACCTAAAATTATGTATTTTGTGAAACGCGTTAGCGTGTCCCAAATTTGCAAATTGAACTATGCGAAATGCGGACGAAAACAGTTTTTAGCGCGATTACGGTTGCATTTTTCGCCCTTGTATCATATGCTAATTTTTATTCGATTGTCATCTTAATAAAGAGCTTAGCAGGGTAAGCAATTAAAAGAGTGCCCTAGCCCGATATGAGCTGAGTGTTTGTGCATAAAGTAGCTCCGATAGAGGTCGGTCGATTCCCAGGCTTTCAGCCCCCAACAACCCCCACGACACAGTTGTTGTTTTAAATCAAATACGAATACATAACATAAAAAATGGAGTTTATGTTAGACCAAAAATTTGACCTTTGAAAATTTTGACTAGGTCCTCCTTTGAGATATTCGCCTCTTAGATTTGATTTTTATTTGTTATCTAAGGGACGAATATGTCAAAGGAGGGGGCCCTGGTCGAAAACTATATGAACTTTTTACTTTATTTTGATGAGATACAAACATTTTTAAAATAATTTATAGGTTTTTTGAAATAATATATAAATATTTTTTTACAGACCTCCTGCCATTGGATTAAAAAAGTGCCTTTTTCTCGGAAACGCTTCATTTTATCGAATTTTGCATAGAGTACTTTTTTGATCAAAATTGCTCACTGAATGTAAAAAAAAGTAACTAAAAGTCTAATCTTTGTAACCCTTAAAAACTTGAACCATAACGGAAGTCTGCCCCTGAATTTTCTGATAACTTTCGAAACTTCGGTTAAAATTGATCATGCGCATTAATTTTCTTAAAAAACTCTAAAAAAATTTTTAAAAAATATTAATAAGTAAAAAAGTTATTAAAAAAAATGTTTTTTTTTATTTTATCTTTGGGGGCAGATATCTCAGAGTGGTCAAAAATGTTATATGAACTTGTGGCATTATTTTGAAGAGATATAATCACTTCTAAGAGATTTTGGAAACATTCTGAGACACCCTGTATATGGAACTATTTATTTTAAATTGCCAAAACGCACAAAATGGATGTTTTATTTTTTTTTTAATGGATCAATATTTTTATATTTTATTATAATTCTTACATATTTCACTATTGTCTTACGCTGTTTGTTCCTCACCTATATTTTATAGGTGCTTTTATCAAAGAAAGCACCAAATTTTGTCATGTCCGTGGCGCATAATGAAAGTTTAACCCTTAAACAGTACCCTGGACTTTTTGCAGCTCCGCCCATATTCATCGAAATATCAAGCGGAGAAAATCCGCTCGAAACCAGAATAGACCCCCTGGGGACCGTCACCGACGTAACCATGCAGTTTGCCAATTTTTCACTTTAAAAATAGCAAAAAAAACTGGTTTGTATATTTTTCATTTTTTTTGCAGGTCCTAGGACTTTTTTAAATTATTTACTTATTTAATTAGAAAATATTAACCAAAATAATTAAAAATGTATACAAAAACTACTACTAGTAAAAATATGCAGCATTAGGGACATAAATCGGCCCTTTAAAATAAATATAACCCTATCAAAAATCTCGCGTAAAACATAAAAAAAACAATATATTATATGAGGTTTTATGAGGTTCAGTTTACGTGGTTTAGGTCGGTTAGTGAAACCGGTTGAATGAGATTCTACGAGGGTAGTCACATAAAACCTCATAAAAAAAATTATATATTATATGAGGTTTTATGAGTTTCAGTTTACGTGGGTTAGGTCGGATTATGTAAAATGGGAGAATAAGATTGTACGAGGTTTATTTATTTATTTATTTAAACGGGAAACCCCATTACAAGTTTAAATATACACGGTGTATTTGAAATAGCGTAGGAAATTTTAACAGGTGATTCTACATGATAAAATATGATAAAAAGTTCCTATAAATATATGTCTAAAAATGCGTCATAAGGGAGCTACGCCCCTTTGAATGTGGTTAAAAAAATCGGTTTTTATTTAATATGTCAACGAGGTTTTGCACGTCAACTAATCCTACCAAGGCCCGTTTTTATGTATTATTTTCATGTACTTATTTCAACCAGGGGTGTGCGAAACGGGGGGGGCTTATCAGTTTTTTGTCCCAAACTTTTTTCTGTGTAACTTTTTTGAAATTTTATTTTTGAAATATGATTCCTCAGGTCAAAATACATAAAAAAGGTACTCTTGTTGTAATACTGTAGGATTAACCGTTTTCGAGAAAAATTCATTTGAAGGTGAAATTCCACGGTTCGAGAACGAAAAATTAAATACTAAAATGTTGAAAAACAAAATTTTAATGATGCAGGGCGAATGTACATTAAAAACTAAGAAAAAAACCTCATATACAGGTACTTCCAAAAATCAATCCTAATGGAGCTATGGTCTCCTAAATATGCACCATTTTTAAAGGGCTATCGTAGCTTTAAAAGCGTTTTTTCGACCTACAAGTATGGAAACTTTTTTTCTTAGTTTTTGACTTAGAATAACATTGCATCATTAAAATTTTGGTTTTCGACATTTTAGTATTTAATTTTTCGTCCTCGAACCGTTAAATTTCACCTTCAAATGAACTT